>CM035429.1:28585943-28773443 GCA_020310875.1 Ceratopteris richardii
TTTAAGATCACCAATAAAGTTGTTTTCATTTTCTCTGGTCATCAACTGGAAAGTTGAAAACTTTCCGACAGCGTTCTCTCAATCAAACCACTCCTATTCACTCTAGATTGCTCTTCTTGCAAAAGAAGAGACACAAACACATCAAATGCATACATATTAAGATTTCCTTTCGCAACCAAACGGAGTGTAGTGGCAAAGCTTTGAAAAGTTTCTGGTAATCCTTTCAACAATGTAGAAATGAGTAATGCATCCGGAATGATCTCATCTATGTTTGCCAGTTGCTCTTTCAAGTCTTGATGCGTGTCATACACATCCACCGACAAATTTTCAGCCATACATACATCGTCAAGTTGCTTCCTCAAGTATGCAACACGTGCTTCATTATGCATGGCATACAAAGAAGCAAGCATGTCCCATGCATGTCTCGTTGTAGAACATGACCGAACGTGTGGGACTATATGATGCTTCACTGAAAGCGCAATCAAAGCATGAGTTTGAGCATCTTTTCCATCCCATCTAAGCTTCTCCTATGTAGGTGGAGAAGGAGAAACCATTGTACTCAAAGATCTGTGACAGTAGACTGTGAAGTAGAACATGCGGGTCTTCGATCTATATCTGCCACTATGTTCCAAAGTTGTTTAGCAACAAGAACATGCTTCATCATGTAAGACCACATCGGATAGTTGGTCCCATCAAGCATATCTTCAACTTGACATATGCCAAACAAGTCATTGTTGCCCACCATTTCACAAAAGAACAAGAATGTGACAAAATCTTCACTTCGACGAAAGCTGAAATGAATGCTGAAATTTCAACTCACAAATTGTCACTCTGATGGCAATTGGTATGCATGAATTAAGCTAGATAAGTTGACCAGATGATGCTACTATCTCATCAGCAAGATTTGAGGGCAAGAAAACAAAGGAATATTGTAGCTCAATGATGAGTAGCACCTCCTTTAATGTCAATCCGGGAAGACGTGAGGATGGTATGAAGACCTCGAGCAAGTGGCGGCACAAGTGCGTGAGTGAGAAGCACACAAGCATGCACACACATACACACACACGCGCACACACGGCAAGACAAAGAGTGAGAATCAATGGAGCTTTTAGATTACTTTCAAAATGCTCTTACAAGTTCGTTTCAATTACAATCTAACCTCAAAAATGAGCTCTCTAGCTCTTTTTATAGTTTTTGACTAGCTTTTGGCCCTGTCCAGACCTAGTGTCCGGCCTAGTTAAAAATTAGGTTCCAGGGCTTATTTGAGGGCTCAAACGAAGTCTAAAAATTATGAAATTTGGTACGATGGTACTTCTAATACTCCTCAAGCTCGAGGACTCCTCGGCTTGAACAAAATGGAGTTAATAAAAATAGATAATGGTATTTACAATGGTTTTTAGTGATGAAAATCACTATTTTTGTAGGGGATTCTTCTGAAAATTTGACATACACTTCTTGGAGCTCCCTACTTGCTCCCTTTCCTTGTGTGTCCACCTTTTGATGTGCTTCCATGCTTTGTCCTTGACTTTGAGCTTCAACACTCCCCCCCTTCTCGAGTCTGTCGTCCCTGACAGACCCTTGTTGGAAGGGCTGTTCTATGTAGTGCTTTGAGAGGTGGTGTCCATTCGTTGTATGAGATGGTTCCTTGGATTCGAGCAAGAATGTGTCATTGTGAGCTTTCAAAACTGCAAGTTGCTCAAAAGAGGTTGTCAAGAGTGATTTGGAACAACTACTGGCTTCAATTTGCTTCCGAGATATGGATGTTGTTCCCATGATGTCCGCTAACTCTTCCAAAGATGATGTTGAGAGCAGTCATGCCAACTACTCATAACCCATAATGAATGATGGGTAAGTGTGTTCGTGCCTGGGTTGAAAAAAGTATGTGCCTTGTGCAAGGCCTGGTAATGTAGCTCTACGCATGCTTACTTGGAAAATGCATTGGAAGAAGTATGGTGCAAAAATTGCGGGTCTTGAGCTAAGTGCTCAAGGGTATGCTGACGAAGAGGTTTCCTAAACTATCATGGTTATGGTGTTTCGAGAGTAAAGATACTTACCATGGAGAAGGTTGATGGATGTTTGTCTCTTCGTGTTGTACACTCGGCCTTTGGGATGGAACATTGTTGATGAATGTCCATGTTGATTGTCCACTGATGAGATCTTTTGAGTGGTGGATCCTCTCTCCTCATATGCAGGAGTCTTCTCCTCCAGAACTACCTTTTGCAGATATCTCCTTGGATGCTCTGGTACATGAAGTAGTTAAGCATCACTCAAGTTGCGGACCTTCAAGCTCTTCATTCCAGATAAGGCAGCAATAATCTCACTGCTGGCCGAGACACACTTCTATCCAAATTGATAAATGCCTAGTAATCAACAGTTCCACCTTCAACTAAGCATGACTCATTCATGTTTCATAAGCCAAACCTGGGAACAAGCTCTCTCCCGCTTTTCTTTCTCCCCCTCTCTTTTTTTTTTTTTTTTTTTTTTTTTTTTGAGGAAAAGGATATCACAAAACAAGAACACAAAAATTAGTATCAATAGAAATATTTGACATATGTCACTGTGCTCTTGTGCGTGGGATTCTCAAGTGTGTCTATGCACGGCCGTGTAATGTGGCCCTATATTAATGCATACTTTGGAAATGCATGACCTGAATGGTGCAAAGGACAGGGTTGTGCAAGGAGCACATGGTTGTTGCTCGTTCGAGGCTTTTGATGTCATTTGTGGAGGTTGATGCCGACCTTGGTGGATGTATCCATTGAGTCTCGAACTGATGTGATCCTCCTTATTGGAGTCCATTTTAGAACATCATTTGGCACTGTAGAGGTCACTTCAGGCGTCTTTCTCTTTGGATGCTTTCTGAACTGTGGTATCCAGTGTGGTTGACGCTTTGGTTCGGTGGAGACTACTTGCACTTTTGGCTTCCAAACCCCTATCCTTTTTGCATGTCTTCTTACTAATGTTGAAGAGCTGATTTGATCTTCCTTTGGTCTCTGTACGTGGTTCTTACCCTTTTCTCTTTTTGGCTT
This sequence comes from Ceratopteris richardii, assembly GCA_020310875.1. Lineage (NCBI taxonomy): Eukaryota > Viridiplantae > Streptophyta > Polypodiopsida > Polypodiales > Pteridaceae > Ceratopteris > Ceratopteris richardii. Next base: position 28,588,970 of record CM035429.1, read on the forward strand.
CTTTGTTGAAACCTTTTGCATGTGGGAGAACAAAGGTTGTTGTGGATGTAGGAGCTTCTTAGGTACCCACATCTGTAATTGCCCTTGTTGAGCTGCAGCTAACTTCTTAGGCACCCAAACTTGTTGGATACCTTGTGATTGAGCTTGTCTGAGCTGCTTCCTTCGTCTTCTGGCCTGGTTGGTTTGCATGGATGGAATTTGTGGGGGCAAGGTTGGTGGTTGCTCTCCTTTGCGTACCCATATCTGCTTCATCGGTTGAGTTGTTCTGCTTCGCGCGTTCTTTTGGTCTCTCGTCCGGGGAGTCTTTAGTGATTGATTTGCCCTTAGTTGCTGCCTCCTTCTAGCCCTTGGAAAAGAAGGGAGTTCCTTTGCATCTCTGACTCCTTTTTTGCGAATATCATTCCTCTGCAACACATAGTTTTGGACAAGAACAACATGGTCATCTTCATGTGGATTCCTGGAGGGACCAGGAGTTGGTGCCTGTTTTATTGGTTTGAGTGCTTGATTTTCTAATTCAATCGTGAGACGGCTTTGGCCTACCCAAGCCTGAAGAAGTCCACTTCTTAGGTTGAGGTTGACTGCGTGATCATAGATCCAGTCTTGGCCTAAGACAAGAGGTTCGGTCAGGTCCTCATCTCCACACACTAGCACTTTTGCTGGCATGAGGACCTCTTGTATGTAGAGGGGAAGATCCACCTCTCCCACACAAGGGGTTTCAACACCTCCTAATCCTATCAGATATGCTTCTAGGGGTTCTACCTCCAATTGCAGCTACTGGCAATAAGAAAGCCGAACTGCACTTGTGGCTGCTCCTGAATCAATTAAAGCTCTCACGCTTGTGCTGCGGTCTCTTTGTCCTAGTTTTAGGGTCACAAAAGGTCGTCGGTCCACTATCTTATGGGTACGTTCACCTGCAGTCTCACACATGGCCATGTGATAGCCTGGAGACTCTTGAGTGTCAGTCATAGGCTGATCCCTCCCTTGTCTCCTCAACTTCATTCGTCTGATACGCTCTAAGGCCTCTGCCTGTGCTTCTTCTCGAATTCGTTTTTCCTCCTCTTTACGTTGCTTAGCAGTATTGAGTCGACTTAGCATTTCCTCCGTGAGGGGTTCCTGATACCGCTTGACTCTGCACCCGCTAATATAGTTTGGGAGAACATCCCCCTCTAGAGTGGCTAGTTGTACGGCTCCACTCGTGGAGATCCTATTGATGTTCATAGGTCCGTAGCCTCTCTTTTCTAGCTTCCTTGCGTGTTGTTTCAGTGTATAGACTAAAACTAGATCTCCTGCTTTCAAGCCTTTATCCTTCACATGGGCATCGAAATATGCTTTCTGTCTCTTCTTGGCTGCATATATTCCTGCGGCGGCTCTCAGTCTTGTTTCTCCTAATCGTTCAAGGTCAAAGATCCTAGAGGAGAGCTCATGACCTGTCCATTCGTGCTCTTGTGCTACTCTCAATGTAGGAATCAGGAAGTCCAAGGGTAGCACAGCGTTTTGGCCGAATACCATCTGAAAGGGGGTGGCTTGGAGTACCGTTTTGTAGGCAACTCGGTATGCCCAAACAGCATGGTGTAGCTGTTTGTCCCAATCAGAGCGTTTAGTGTTCACTAATTTCGTCAATACATTGCATAAAATCTTATTAGTGCTTTCAGCTTGTCCATTAGCTTGAGGGTGATAGGGGGCAGACTTCTTGTGTATTACCAAGAATTCTTGGAGTAGGTTTTCAATCACTTCGTTCAAGAAATGAGTGCCTCTATCACTTACAAGCTCTATAGGTAGCCCGTATCTTGTGAATACATTCTCAAACAAGAATTTGGCAGTTGTTTGAGCATCGTTCTTGGTTGTAGCTTTTACCTCTACCCACTTGGTGAGATAATCTGTTGCCACAATGATGTATTCCGCATGAGAACCCTTAGCTGGGGGGTTAATAGGACCTACGAAGTCTATTCCCCACTTAGAGAATGCACGTCCACCCATCATAGGTTTCAGTGGCATCTCATCTTTGCGTATAGGATACTGAGTTCTTTGACAGACATCACACCGTTTCACATAGGTATGTGCATCCATGTGAAGGGTAGGCCACCAGAAGCCCGCAAATAGTATCGCCTTGATCACCCGATCTGGTCCAAAGTGTCCTCCTGCTACACCTTGGTGAGCAGTTTCCAAGATCTTGAGATATTCACTTTCATGGACACACAGTCTCAGGTAACCATCTTTACCGCGCTTGTATAGATTATTACCAACGAGTGAATAATCCTGGGCTTCTTGTTCCAAACTCCTTTTTCTAGCTAGAGTCATGTCTGGAGGGAATGTGTTTGTCCTCAAGAATGATACTAGAGGTTCACTCCAATCTGGCACAATGGATACTTGATAGAGAGTGGCATGTTCCACAGGTGGTTTAGTGCAACAGATTGGGCATTCCTTGCACAACTTTTGGACATCCGCTTCCATAGTTGGCCAATGCACTCCGAATCTCTTTAGAGTCTGTAAAGTTCGTTGCTTTGAATGGTGTTGCTCTAACGCACCTACATGTGCTAATTGCAACCATTTAGCGTACTCATCCTCTTCTACGCAACAAGCCAAGATCCCTTGATCTGTGTGCTTGTACATGCTTCCTGCCATGATGTGGTATTTTTGGGCTTTTACAACCTCTCTATTCCGTGTGTTTACCACTGGATGGTTAGGCCCGTATGTCAATACTGGTACCAATGGCTTAGCCCACTGCGGTATAACTTCCAAATTAAACAAGTAAGCATCAGGAAGGTCATCTGACACTCCTTGTGGGGCTTCTCCCGATGTGAGTCTAGAGAGGTGATCTGCTCTCAAATGAGTCCTACCTTTTCTTACCACAACCTCAAAGTCATATTCCATTAGCAAGAGAAACCATCTCACTAATCTTCCTGTATTGCATGGCTTGTTTACCAGATATAATAATGCCTGATGATCAGTAAAAAATTTAAACTTATTTGCAAGCAAATAGTGTCTAAATTTCTTAACTGCATATACCATGCCTAAGCCTTCTCTCTCTGTAGTGGTGTAATTCCGTTCAGCCGCATTCAATTGTCTACTGGCATAGGCAATTGGAAGATCCATATTACCTTCACCAGTAGGTTGTGCAAGCACACATCCAATGGCATAATTGGATGCATCCACATGAACATGGAATGGCTTATTCCAATCTGGTGTGGTCAAGATTGGTGCTGAACATAATCTTCGTTTAAGCTCTTGGAAGGAATTCTCGCATTCATCCGTCCACTCAAAGTTTGTCAGAAGTCCGTACATGGGCTTTGCGATGACCGCATACATGTGGATGAAACGTCGGTAATACCCACAATGCCCCATGAAAGCTTGTACTTCCTTGACATTCTTTGGCCTCGGTAGCTCTGCTATGGCTCTCACTTTTTCTTCGTCTGTAGATATGCCATTCTTTGACACTATGTGCCCTAGAATCTTGCCTTGTCTGACCATAAAAACACACTTTTCTGGGTTCAGGCAGACCTGGTACTCTCTACATTTGTCAAAGATTTGTTTGAGTTCAGGAATATGGGTTTGTCTAACATTGGAATGAGCACAAAGATCATCAACATAGACTTCTAAACTCTTCCTCAGGAACTCCTTGAACACATGGCACATCAGCCTCTGGAAGGTAGCTGGTGCATTGGTAAGCCCAAATGGCATTACTCTAAAAGCAAAAATGCCCCATTCTGTGGCAAAGGCTGTCTTATGCTGGTCCTCTGGAGCTATGGCTACTTGATTGTAGCCCGAAAATCCATCAAGGAAGCTGTACACCTCCTTGCCTGCCACTCTTTCTAAGAGATGTTCTGTGATGGGAAGCGGATAGTTATCTCGAATCGTGGCGGCATTAACCTTTTTCAAGTTAATGCACACACGCAGTTTGCCATTCTTCTTGGGCACCACTACGATGGGGGATACCCATTCAGTGTGCTCAATTTCATAGATAAATCCAGCTTCAACCAGTCTATCTATCTCTTCTTTGATCTTAGCAGCGTAATTATCGTTATATGTATAAGGCTTTTGCTTAGAGGGTTTGGCGTCTGAAGTCATGGGGATGGTGTGTGAGCATATATCAGGGTCAACACCTTTCAAATCCTTGTAACTCCAAGCGAATACATCTCTGTATTCTCTTAGCAAGGCTATCAATTCGTACTCTTCTTCTTCTGTTAGGTCATGGCCTATATACGTGCATCTCTCTTCTCCTTCTTCTATGGTCACTACTATTTTCTTAGTAGTTTCTTTGTTATCATAGGCCTCTCCTACTTGTGCCTCTCGTTTAGGCATTCTTATCATGACTCTCCTGTCGTCTATCTCATACTTCTTAAAATTTTCTGGGACCTCAAACAAAGATTCTTCCTCCTCTGGTGAGACTTCTTTCTTCTTTCGTTTCTTTCCTTCTTCCCTTGGGGTCATATGCGTTGCTAATCTTACATCATTTGTAACCTCTCCATGCCTCTGGGGTTGAAATTCTACTTCATGGAAGTATTCTTCATCTGATGCAAATGGAGGGTCCATAATGATTGACTCTAGATCGGAGTCACTTGCATCCTCAAATGCATCAGGGCTAGGTTCGCATTCTTCTAAAACTGCCTCCCCCATGATTGGCTCTACGGAGAAGACTGAAATATCATAGCCATCCTCATCACAGTGAGGTGTCCATTGTTCTTCATTGATGGCTACGTCCATTGTTGCTAAAATTTCCGCCCAACGGTGAGGTTCAAATTCTTCGTCTGGAAAAACTACAGGTGCATAGGCTGGGTCTTGAATGGGTCTATGAGTTTCGTTCGCACCTACCTCTCTGGCTTTCTCTCTCTTCTCTTCTTCTACTGCTACCTTGCACATCCATAAGTGAGTATCTTCATGCATCCATGAGGATCCCGACCCAATGGAATGCACCGATTCTGTATCCTCTTTGGCTCTATGGATGGGATTCCATTGGATAGGAGGGACATCTCTATGAGAATAATCCTTGAGATTGACTTTGGTTGTAACACCTAAGTGCTGCAGGTACAAAGAATTGGTTCCCCAATCCTGTACCACTTGCAACTGTCGCATGAATGGTCTTCCTAAAATCATCTCATAGGCATGATTTTTGCTGAAGTCACATATAGCAAAACTATGCTCGAACTCAACACCACAAGTGGTGAGAGTTATTCCTTCTAGCAATCCTAAGGGTTTCTCAATATGACCATCGGCCATTTGCAATTTCATCCTCGTTGGCCTGAGTGCTGGCTTGCCCCAACGCTTCCATAAGGAGGTGGTGGCAATTGCAACTCCTGCACCTGAGTCCAAAATCGCTTTGGTGGTGTACTCCTGGTAGGTGATGGGAAGATAGGTGTTCCCTTCTTCACCTTCACACATATCTCCTATCTTATCCAAGGGAATTTCTGGCACTGTCCTATGGGATCCTACCCTGGAACGTGGTTTTGCTATCTCTGGTACTTGTTTGGCTACATGTTTCCATAATTCAGGTCTAACCTTGAGTAGCTCTTCTAACTTGAGATTACACTGCACGTTAGTGTTCTTCACTACCTCTGTGTTCCTAGGTATGACTGAGTCGTCGTTCCTTACCATGACTGTGGGTGCTCTCATACATGTGGACTTTGCTTCCCATGGGCCTGTGAAGTGGGGTAGCTCTTGTATGGAATTCGACTCAAAGTCTAATCTCTCGTGAGACTGAACACTCTCATGCTCCCCGTAAATAGATGGGATGTCTTGTGGGAATTGGTCGTGTGCATCATCCACAAGTTCAAAGGGAGGGGCGACTTCACTTTCGTTATCCCATTTGTCTTCTTGAATCTCTCGTAGGAAGTCTGGTGCAAACCGATTCATAGAAGAAGAAGTGTCTGGCTCCGTAGAATTGGGCGCATAAGCAACCTGGGAAGGAGGGCTTATTCTATTGTTGACTCTCTCCTCGTTCTCGCAAATGGCTGGAGCACAAGCTTCTTGGGGAGGATTACTTATTCTATTACTTTTCCGAACAGGCTCACACATTCCCTGAGAAGGAATGTAGGCAACCTGTGGAGGTACTTGAGCTTTCGAGGGAGGCTCATCTGCCTTTTGGGGGGGGAGATAAGCTTCTTGAGGAGGTACATGGGCTTCCTGAAGATGCTTACTTATCTGTTCTCTCGCCCTTTCCTTTCTTTGAGGGGTAGGTTCCTTTTCTGACTGTGCTATTGGCCTCTCTATTCTTTCTAAGGAGGGGAAGTTGTCTGGTTTAGTGGAATTGGCCACATAAACTTCTGATTGGGAATGATTCATGTTTTTGCTTGCTTTTTCTTGGTCTTGAATTTTTTCTTCCTTGTCAGATCTTGCAATTATCCTCTCTAACTTCTCTAGGAATCCATCCAAGTGTAATTGCGTTTTGGCTGAGCCTGAGTAATTGAAAAGGCGACTGGCTTCAAACATAGTCTGAGCCAATGCGACCATTTTCGCGCATAGTTTGGTTCTTTCTATCTCTAGGTCAGCTCTAGGATAGCACTTGTCATGATCCGTGACGTTTGGCCCTTCTTGGATTCTGGCCTGATATGCTTTAAGCATCATGTCTATGTCTTCGGGAGTGGGATCAGCTAATACCGATCCTGTTTGGGGTGGTGGGTGGGTTGCGTGGGCTGTCTTAGAGGGTGAAGGGATGGAGGGTGATGGGGATGGTAGCGGTGGGAATGTGTGAGAGTGCGGTTGAGATGTGATCTCTATGATTTTAGCCTTGGTTTCTCGTAGACTTTCCTCAAGTTCACTCATCTTCTTTGCCCATTGCCTTTTCATGCGTTCGCGGCTATCTCTCCAAGCTCTTGTTCTCTTTTTATTTTGGCTCTCAGTATCGCTAGTGTCTGGGCTCTTTTCCTTGCCTACCCCTTGGTTTTGCTTCATTGCTTGAGCTCTCGTGACTACCTGTACAGGTGCAGTGGAAGTGACACTTCCCGTGGAATCTACCACTAACTCAATAACATTGATGGGCGTGATTTTTGGCATATTATTGGGGTTCTTTGGGCAATCTCGTAAGAGATGCTCTTTTCCACAATCTTGGCAGAAGCCTTGGATCGTCACTGACTGGGGTTGTGTAGGTGGAGGCAAGGGACAATCACGAATGAGGTGATCTCCTTGGCATCTGTAGCACGGTCCTCTTGGGAATGGAGGTCTTACCTGCCTAGATTGAGGCCTAGGGTTGGGGTTTGCATACATGACGTTCGTGTAATCTGACTCCCAACTCGGTTCGTTTGTCCCTTCGCTATAATAGGACTCACCATGCTCAGGAGACTGCATGTAGTAGGCCTGGGGGCTATCAACATGTGTAGAATCAAAGCTATGGTCACTCGGGTCACTTTCAGAAAGCAAGGATGTTACAGGGACTATAGCTCTATTCAGGTTTTCTTCTGCAGTAGTATACTTTACCGGAATCACATTAGCTGGGGCTGGGGGTTGTTGTGCTAGCACAGGCTGAGGCCTTTGTTGGTTTTGATATTGAGGTTGGAAATTTTGTTGTGGCCTGCCATATGGTTGTGGAGGGTACTGGTTCTGGTATCTGCCTTGTTGGTAGGGCTGAGGGTAGGATTGCCTAACCGCCTGCTTGTTGTATAGGCAATCTTGTGCGGTGTGGTTGGTGTATCTCCGTTCTATGGTGCAGTACTGGCTACTAGGGTTTACTTGGGGTTGAGCCATAATAGGGCAGACACTCGCCATATGGTCACCACCGCATGTATAGCATCTTTTCACAGGGGCAAACCTTGGGATTTGTTTGCTAGTTACACCTAATTTCTGAGCTACTTTTTCGGCAAGTTCCTCAATTGATGTGGCTTGTATGGAAGATTGACTAGATGCACTATCTGAATCTTTGTAAATTTTGGACAGCTCTAGCTCTTCTCCTAGGTTATCTTCAATGTCAATGCACATACGTACACACTCTTCTATAGTCCTAGGGTCTTTCAGATACACGTAGGATCTCAATTTTGGACTCAGCAATCCGTCAAGGAATAAGGCTACTTGTTTAGCAGATGTGGGTAGCTCCGAAATAGGGCACCTTTCAAGATATTGTCTAAATCTTCTCCCTGCAAGTCTCACAGTCTCTTGAGGGGTTTGCTTGAAGCTGTGAATCAGTGAGGAGGTGTTGTGCCTTATGCCACTCTTGGAGAACTCAATAATAAATGCTTCTAGGAGTTGGTCTATGCTCCTGAACTGGCGCTCGTCCAATGGCTGAAACCATGTAAGTGCCGTATTCCTCAGGGTTAGACCGAAGGCATTGTACTGCGTGAATAGATCCTCAACTTGTTCAGCTCTCAAGACTTGCTTGAACTCCGCCACATGATCATAGGGATCTCCTGTGCCGTCAAAGTAATTCTTCATGGACTTAACTAGCTGGGTGGGTCTCAAAGTTCTTGTGTGCTCTCTAGGCCTCGGTAGAGGGAATCCATCTACATTTCTTTGGTTCCTGTGGGCTCTAAGCATCTCAGGTTCTACCCTATTCGTCTCCGTTCTCGTTCTTTCTCTGCCCACTGGATTGGCAAAACTTACTTCTGGTCTATCTTTACTTCTGTCTCTTTGCATACCATGAGCCTGGGATGTTCCAGCTCCAGGTTGACCATAGGATACATTTGATCTTGGTTGAGGGAAAATAAATTCACCCTTCCAAGTGTAAGCATGCCTATCATTTTCTGTCACCACAAAGACCCGTTCTGAAGCATGATCTAAGTAGGTCACTCTGCCTGGGCTATCCGGATCCTTAAACTCATAGATCATGATTGTTCCTATATCAATTGGGTGATCCGGTTTATACCTCCAAAAGGCTTCGTCCGTTTCTCGATTGAGAAGCAAATCTATGCACTTGTTATCTTGGGGGACCCACTCAGGCGTGATAATCCTAGTGAGAACTGATTTACCTCGAGGGGTTCTAGGTTCTACACCTATGTTTCCTTGTTCCAAGTCACCATAGTCCGCTTCTGAGATTACATTTCCAAATTCATCTGTCCTATCTGGATGACTGGTGACTACATATATGGTTCCTTCCTTGTCCAGGTATGCACTGTTTTCAAACTTGACAGCTGGGTGCTCTAGTCCTATGGATTGGTCAGGGTTTTTAATCTGGACCACGGATCTTCCTAGGCCGTCCTCATAGATGCTAGCACCTAATCGGTTGGTCCTAAGGTACTCTAGCTGCGTTTTGTAAGGGCCTTCTACCCTGTACAGGTAAGGCACACCTGAACTTCCCGTAGGTCTGTCCATGCCTTGAGACATCCCTGATTCACTGGTATCCGAGCTAGGGTAACGAGAGTGGTGACTCAACTGCTGGGCCCAAGACCTTGCAGTATGATTGACACTAGCCTCTGAAGACCTAAGGCTTTGTCTCTCTCTTGCTAGGTGTCGTCCTGATCTAAGGTTCATATGCCTAACTGATTAACCTAATGTTTGCCCAAAACCTCGTTGCCGATCAATTGGTATCAGTCACTTGATTCTTTTTAGTTATTTCTTGTGTTTAAGGTCTTATCTGATATTTCGTCGTCAGGAATACTTGAATGTTCTTCGTACTTTCAGGTTGATCGTTCCACGTTAGGTTCTTTCCTTTATGTTGTCGACAGTACAGAGATTAAGTTTTTAGCTTGAACTTGAGTTTTTAGGTAGTCTTCAACTTGATGGTGGCCTATCGTCGCCCTGACTTACTCCTACTTCTAATCGTTCTTAGCCTAATCTAGGAATTGACGAAGAGGAGTTGAGAATATTCCGACCTTTCTTGCCGAACCTTGCTCTTTAGTGCTCGAGAAGTTGATTCTCAAGCGTGCGCCACACCCTTGCTTGGATACTCTCAATTGCTTCTCAATAGGCCTGCATAAATCCCAAGATTAGCTCCAAATAGACCTTTCAATTGACAGACAATTTATTTCAGACACTTTTTTAATGACCCTTGTTCCCCCTTTTGTATAGCTAGAAATTTCCAATAGAGCTCCCTTGGTGTTTCTACCCCTCTGTGTGTCAACTTCCAAATATCCTATATGAAAATCAACACGATATTCTTACAAAAAACAGTTGAGGGCGTGTAGTATATGTCACGAGCTTTCTGACAAGCCCTAGAGCTCAGAAAATGGATTTCATACGCAACAGTTATGACCGTTCAGGGTTTAGGGGGTTACTAGACAGGCAGAACCTTTCGGGGGTTTTAATGCATTTTCTAAGGCCTTCGTAAGTATATGAGTACATGAAAGTGCAAATATGCCTAAAATTTAGCCTAAATTTCCAAAAATTCACTCCTTAATTTTTATGCCGAAAATGCCTGTCTATCGCGATAGACGCTGTCTGTCGCGATAGACACAATCTATCGTGGGGGCTGTCTGTCGCGATAGACAGTGTCTGTCGCGATAGACAGTGTCTATCGTGAAATTCTGTCTGTCGCGATAGACGGTGTCTGTCGCGATAGACGCTATCTGTCGCGGATTTCTGTCTGTCGCGATAGACGGTGTCTGTCGCGATAGACGGTGTCTGTCGCGGATTTCTGTCTGTCGCGATAGACGGTGTCTGTCGCGATAGACGGTGTCTGTCGCGGATTTCTGTCTGTCGCGATAGACGGTGTCTGTCGCGATAGACGGTGTCTGTCGCGGATTTCTGTCTGTCGCGATAGACGGTGTCTGTCGCGATAGACGGTGTCTGTCGTGAAATTCTGTCTGTCGCGATAGACGGTGTCTGTCGCGATAGACGGTATCTGTCGCGGATTTCTGTCTGTCGCGATAGACGGTGTCTGTCGCGATAGACGCTGTCTGTCGTGGGTCTCTGTCTGTCGCGATAGACGGTGTCTGTCGCGATAGACAGTGTCTGTCGCGATAGACAGAAAAAACGCAAATTTTTGAAAATCTTCTAGTGATCTAGAATGCCCTCAAGGTGTAGGTTACAGTGCTACTCATGCATTCACAAAATGTTAAGATTTTCTGTCTGTCGCGATAGACAGAGATCGTCGTCTCGGGAACTGTGCAGAGCCTGTCGTACCTGCGCACACTGCTGGGGATGATGGTACAGCAAAAAACCTGCAAAATAGCTCAAGAAACATGCAAAAACAGCGCATGCAAAGTCGCTCTCTCGCCCTCTCTCACAAGTGAAATGAGGGAAATGAGGTGGAGATGGGGATATAGTCAAAAAACTGAAATTTTTGCGATGATGGAGATGGAGGTGGGAAATGGTGATGATGATGATGAAGATGGTGAAGAAAGTAAAAGAAAACCGATGAGAGTGAAGAAAATACCTACAACTCCAACGCGTCAACTCTACGTCTTACCATCACACGCTCGTCCTCAAAGCTCGATCCCCGGCAACGGCGCCAAAATTTGGTGTAGCTCAATGATGAGTAGCACCTCCTTTAATGTCAATCCGGGAAGACGTGAGGATGGTATGAAGACCTCGAGCAAGTGGCGGCACAAGTGCGTGAGTGAGAAGCACACAAGCATGCACACACATACACACACACGCGCACACACGGCAAGACAAAGAGTGAGAATCAATGGAGCTTTTAGATTACTTTCAAAATGCTCTTACAAGTTCGTTTCAATTACAATCTAACCTCAAAAATGAGCTCTCTAGCTCTTTTTATAGTTTTTGACTAGCTTTTGGCCCTGTCCAGACCTAGTGTCCGGCCTAGTTAAAAATTAGGTTCCAGGGCTTATTTGAGGGCTCAAACGAAGTCTAAAAATTATGAAATTTGGTACGATGGTACTTCTAATACTCCTCAAGCTCGAGGACTCCTCGGCTTGAACAAAATGGAGTTACTAAAAATAGATAATGGTATTTACAATGGTTTTTAGTGATGAAAATCACTATTTTTGTAGGGGATTCTTCTGAAAATTTGACATACACTTCTTGGAGCTCCCTACTTGCTCCCTTTCCTTGTGTGTCCACCTTTTGATGTGCTTCCATGCTTTGTCCTTGACTTTGAGCTTCAACAAATATACAGCACATGTGGAAAGGACACATACCCTAGTGATTGTACCTATTTTGATCGCTTAGAGGAGATAAGATCAAGTATAAGCCAAGGTATCTCAAACATTCAGCCAAAAGGCAAGGAGCATCTCCAACAGTTTCCCTACACTACATAACATAAGGAAATCATTTGCCCAATCTTGCGCCCCATCAAGAGAAGAATTGACCAAGTTCAACATATATCCAAAAGAATAAAAATAACTAAGCAACATAATCTAAGAAACCATCAACAACACCACTAAGGTAAGCAAGAAAGCCACAAAGAATTCCCAATGATTTCCCTGGGATATACCTCGGATATCACTTGACCACACTTAAAGACATCGTCAAGCTTAATTGGGATCCTGTGAGTAACTAGGACTAACCCCGAGGGTCATTAACAATACCAAGAGTTACAAAAGATGCAACCTCAAATTTCAAAGTGTGAAGTGAGGGAAGACTAGTTGCATGACCAAGGAATTCCTTGCATCCGTTTCCTAGGGAAATCACTCTCTTAAGTTACAAATTGGTAAGTCAATTGAGCTAATAAGTACTCAAAAAAATACTAGGGAAGTAAGGAAAAATATTAGAAGACTCCAACGATTTCCCTCCAATTAATCTCATAAGATAATCGCCTATCTCATCTGGGCTCCCAATCGGGCAAGCTACACAAGTCGAGCATCAATCTAGTACACCAAGGAAAGGGTAGTACTTGTCCAATGATATCCTTGTGCTAGGGAAATCTTTTAAGATCATTTTGCATCCAAAGGACTCATTTGACCAAGGTCAGAACATGAAAGTAATTGCACATCAACGAGCCCCAAACATTAAAAACACCAAGTCTTACACTTTGAAAAGTGTTTAAGGTATGGAACAACTTCCTTAGCCTCTAAGGAAGCTTCTTTAAGATTTTTATCCACAAGATAACCATTGAGCCAAAGAGGGGATGCCATAAGCACTATCACACATTCAAGGACTCCTAATTTTGAAAAACACCAAGACAAGGCCTTAGAATGCTCAAGAAGAGAACAATGATTTCCCTAATGCTAGAGAAGCCCTACAAAAAGTGGACCTAATTGAACTTTAGTTGGCAATCCAAGGTGATTAAACGAGAATAGGAGTTCTAATAGATATCCCACACATTTGGCCCCTTTGGATCTAAGAATAGACGAACCATTTCCCAAGAAATCATCTTGCAAACTATGGCCAGATTCAAGAGCAAAGTGGCATGAGAGTTACACAAACATAATAATATCCTAAGAGAAAGTATTAGCATTGTCAACAATCTCTTGCGAGATTTAAAGAGCTCAAAGAACTAACTCTTCCAAACATAATAATTGTCAAACCCAAGGAATATTACTCATGAAAATGGGGGCTCATTACATGGCAACCAATAACCAAAAAGGATCAATCCACTAGGAATACAGTTCACATACATTAACGTTTTAGTCCTATATCCAAATCCAATCGAAGTAAAGATTAATCTTAATAGTTTACCATCTTTAACAAATACCATACATGTAAGTAAAGTCATCCATGATAGAACTATCTCCTTGTACGTCTAACCATGCTGAAAGCACCACCCTTAACATAATATACAATGGCAAAGATAACAAATTGATAAGACAACTTATTGGATGCACAACTGATTAAGAGTTTCCGAATGAGAAGTAATATGGTTGAAGCTTCAGTCAGTGCATCAAATCCCACCTTGCATGATTACCAAATATTGGACCATGGCATTCTTCTCTTTACATTTCAAGTGGACAAATTTACCAAACTCAGAGTGTTTAGCTGCACAGGCATGCAGATACTGTAAAATATGTGCAGCATTAATCACTGACAGATGAGAATTACCTGCAATACTTCTAGACTACATGCAGAGCAAGTGAGCCTCTGTTATAGTATCAGAATCGGATAATTATGATTCTCGCATGAATCACGTTTCAATCACTACAACAAAAGCTGAAGCTGAGATCTTAGGCATGAAGGTTTACACCTCATTCCAAGGAGGAAACCCGTCCTTTATCCTCAAAGGAATATGAAGAAAAACCCACAATATAGAAGCAGTTCAATACTTTGGTGGCAGAGGGGGCAGTGCCTTAAATAAGATCAAAATGCATCAGTCATCTCAATCCAATGCTTTCTTTAGGCAAGAAATCCAAGCTTTTCTCCGTTCTTCTTTGCAAGCCTAATCAATCCTTGTCTTTGCTTTGCATCTGCTCCAATGGACCTACAGAATTCTGTGATAACCTGCAAAAAACCAAGAGCTATTTGCGTAATAGATCGCTTGTAAAGTTGAAATTATGCAGTTTTGAAACTTCTTGAGAACAACGGATCAAGATAATGCCATTAGATGGCAGAAGATCATGAGAAACTTCAGTCTTCTACGTGTATTTGCAAAGTAAAACCAATGCACTATTAAAAACTATGACGAAAAACGCACACAAAGTAAACGCTTCGTTGAAACTTTCAGAGAGTTTAGTTGAACTCCTTCCAAACTCTAGATCTTTAATCATATGACTTTACATCTCATTAAAAGTTCTACATCGCCATGCGGCCTTCAGTGTGCTGTACTGCCCTGTACAGACCAACGTCGCATCGACAGAACCTCTTCGGAAAACTCACGGGTTAATGAATATATATGTCCCCATTAATTCAAAGGAAACCCTCTCAAATCGCGTAGATGGAAAACAGATGAGATAATACCTGCGAGTGCAGCGCGATGGCCTTGCCTCGGAGCTGATTGAAACGCTTTTTTCCAACGGCGTTCCGAACCAAGACCACAAGGGGAGCGAAGATGCCCTTGCCTTCATTGACATTCCCCATTCGAGGCACAGCGCGCAATGACGTCCTTCGTGGAGGTCGAAAGGCGCCGCTCTTGAGTAGATAGACTCCATCACCACACACGGACTGCGAGTGAGAGATTGAATGCAGTGGATTATGCTGGAGGGAGAGCTGAGAGCTGCCAATTAAGGCAGAAGAAGCCATATCGAGACTGTACACAGCGGAAGCAGCCAGAGTAGATTTGCAAGATGTGTCGTTGATGTTCTCAGTACAGCAAAGAGTAAGGGGAAAATAACACAACAGCACCAGACGAACGGGAGCTACCAACTTGCAAGATCTTTGTGGGCGTTTTGTGTTCCATTCATTTGTGGAGAGGCAGGCTCTCCTCCACAGGTTACTCTTACGTGGCTTCGCTCACGTCTATCAGATTTTGAGCTTTTGAATCACACACTTTTCATTGTGGTTGCCACACGAGCACACACACATCCCCTGTTTTCACACGAGAACATGGATCGCATTTTTTCAATGGTTTCTTTTGAAAGTTCGGTCATCAACTTATTTTTCATTTATTTTTGAAAATTTGAAATGAACAATAAACTATTTAATTTTTTTTTTTATTTTCCATTTTTCAGTGTTATACGTCATTGCACATTGCAATTAGGATTGCATTTTGGGCCTTTGAACCTTTGGCTTCATAGTTGAAGGTTCAAAAATGTTTACAACTATACCACATATTCCCTACCATTCCTTCAATGGTTGACCAATGAACGATGTGAAGATACACTTTCTATGAGCACCAACTTCAGAATGCTTAAGCATTGTACCATTCTTTCTTTTCATTTATTTTTCGTATTATTTGTTGGAGTTTGAGGTATGAGGAAGCACGCGAATAGCACAAAGACAAAGAAGAATCTTGGACCACAAACTCAATGAATTACCAAGTAAATGTACAAAGATAACTACTCGTTAGGTTTATAGACATGTATACAACTGGGAGAAACAACTTCCTAAAGAGGGAAAAAAGTGCCTTGGCAGTCCTAAGTGTGCTCACAGACATCATTACCAAAATATATCAGCAAATCCCCCCTAGGAGTGATGCGATCAACAAGGAGTTGCCACTCATGTATAAAGAAGTTTCAAGCTATATGGAAAGAGATCAATACACAAAAAGAAGTAGGCCCAAACCTTTTTCAAAAGCTTCAAACCTCTCCCTAGAGAGAGCCTTTTTGAAAAGCTATGCAATGTTATCGTGTGTGGGCTCATATGCCAAACTTATCTCTCCAGTAGAGAACCTCTCCCTAACATAATGATAGTGCACCTCAATGTGCTTTGTGCGAGCATGGAACACAGGGTTCCTCGCAACTACCAATGCACTCTAACTGTCAGTGAAGATGGTGGTATCAGAAGATTGACCAAGCCACACACACTCAATGGTCATTTGAAAGTTGTCCTATACTCAGTCACACAACTAGACATGGCCACAATAGGTTGCTTCTTGCTCAAGCAAGATATGCATGAGCTACCAAGCATGAAGCAAAAACCATTGGTAGACACAAGAGTGTCATAACAACTAGCCCAATCCGGAAAAGCATGCAAATTTGGTAGTAATGATCTCCCCTTGGTTCCCTAAGACTGGTGCCCTAGTTCCAATCCAAGTAGTTAGGTACCATTCAAGTAGCAAAAGATGTGCTTAACCATCTGCCCATGCTTGACACCTAGGCAACGCATAAACTTACTCATTTGAGAGATAGCAAATTGAATATCAGGTCGATTTATACATAAGTAAATCAAGCATCCCACAACCCATTGATAGAGAACAACATCAGATGCATCTCCACCATAAAGTTGTTTCCATAAGAGTGGCAATCGGTTTGCAATCTTCAAGGGCAAAATGCTACAATAATGTGTCAATATATTATGTTTAAACAGCTTATCCATATGTTGATCTCCTCACACCATTAACCAAAATTTTTGATGTGTTTGCATGGGATTACAAAGACATGAAGGGGCTAGATCCTCAAATTTACCAACATCAAGTTGTCTTAAAACTGGACGTTTATGTGGTTAAGCAACAGAGTTATAGGAGGAATCCTCTTTATGCCAAGCAAGTGAAGGAAGAACTTGATTGCCTACTACATGTTGGGTTCATTGCCCCTATTAAATATGCCGAATGGATCTCCCCATAGTGATTGTACCTAAGAAAAATAAACAACTATGAATCTGTGTGGATTATCGGAAGCTTAATGAAGCCACCATTCTTGATCCTTTACCCTTACGTTTTTTGGATAGTGTGCTTGATGAAGTAGCAAGCCACAAAATATATTCCTTTCTGGATAGATATAGTGGTTATAACCAAGTTCACATGGTTGAAGAAGAAATTCTTAAAGCTACTTTCATTACAAATTGGGGAGTCTATGCTTGTACAATTATGTGGTTTGGTCTCCGTAATGCCCCTAGCACATTCCAATGTTGTATGTAGGACATCTTTTCCCCCTATCTGACTAATTTTATGTGGGTGTTTCTTGATGATTTTTTAGTTTTGGGTGCTAAACTAGATCATTTGCAACATCTCTGCCTCAAATTTTTAAAGTGAAAAGAATATTGCCTTTAACTTAATCTTGCCAAAACTTTTTTTTGTGACATGAGGTAAATTTCTTGGACATATTATTTTACACCAAGGTATTCAAGTTGACATGGATAAGGTGCAGGCTATACTTTAAGCCCCACCACCAAAATCACTGAAGGAAGTTATCTGCCTCTTGGGATAGACCCGTTGGCACGATCTTCAACTTCGCTAGCTTGCACATATAATTATTCCACTTACTCATTTGATGACAGTCCCTCCTTGTGATTTTCACTTGATTGATGAGTTTAACACTACTTTTATCCACCTTAAGTAGCTACTTATGCAGGCTTCTATTCTTCACGCTCCTCTATGGGACTTACCATTGCACATATTTGTGGATGAATCTAATATCGCGATTGGAAGTGTTTTAATGCAATTCCATGAAAAATGGTATCATCCAATCTACTATGCTAGTGGACATCTAGCCCCTACATAATGAAACTATTCAATCATAGAATGTGAGTGACTTGGCCTTATTTATTCCATTAAAAATTTGTGTCTTTATCTGCTTGGCCATGTATTTACTTCCCATGTGGCTCATTCCAACTTAAATTATCTAGTACGATAGAAAAACCTGGGTGGTCGACTAGCATGTTGGATCCTTCTATTGGAAGAATTTGATTATTGATGTTATTCATCGGCTCGGGTCATCGCACGCTATCATTGACTTCCTTTCTTGTCTGGATTTGGGTGAAGCTCTTGTTGGGGTGGATGATTCATCTACTACACGGCTCAACCCAATACTTCTCTAGTTTTTTAGGATTTAGCCAACTCCTATTATGATACTCTGTTGACTTTCCTGACTACTAATTATCCTTCAGATTCCCTTCCCATTCTTGCTCGGCAGAAGTTGGCATTGTATAGCCATTGGTTTTGTATTATTGTAGGTCAATTGTACTACTTTGATCCTTCAGGAGCTCGGCTCTGTTGTCTTCCCACTCATGAGGTTCCCTCAAAATTGACCTTAGCACATTCAACTCCCATGAGTGGTCATTGTTTGGTGGATTTAACATATAAGAAGCTCTTGCAGAGTGGACTTTGGTGGTCCACCATGCATCGTGATGTTCATGCCTATGTGCGGACCTGTGATCCTTGTCAACATATGGGACAACCCCTTCCCAATGGAGCTCATCTACTAGTAAGCAGAAATTTGATGATGGTTCACAGTTGAAGCAAGAATACAAAGATGAGAAGATTAAAAAAATGCGAAAATAGTTTTCCAAATACCGTAAGGGAAATAATCATGTCATAAAGAGTTCTTCAAAGATGGCTACAAAAGAGCCAAAGAAGAAAGAGGCTGAAATGGTTGTTGTAGAGGCCTCTACACCTAAAATAGAGTTTGTTAATCTTCTTTAGAATGAAGAATGGGCATTTACTTTTGTATGCAACTATGACCTATCTTCTCATGAGCAGTGTATGTTTGTTGTAGACTCAGATGTTTAGTACTTTGATAGCAGGGTGTTAACCTCTATCCATTCTGACTAATGAAGGAATAAGTCTTGAGGGTTCTTGGGAGGCAAAATCTAGATGAACTAGATCCTTGTGTTTGTATCACTTCACAATTACTTTGATCCATCTGCTAGTGACTCAATCCAACGAATGACTTTTGACTATCGGATATAGGTATCCCTCATACTAAACGAGTTTTTTTAGAAAGAACTTAGGTGCAAACACCGAGTACTTCAAACTTCTTAGATAGAGTCATTACACAGTTCAGTACAGAATCTGATTACATTGGCAAAATCATAAACAGACTAGAAATAATGGAAGAGAATACAATTACATAGGACTCAGCATATAACAAAACACTTCTCCTTGAGTGCGACAGATCGACAGTCTAAGAGGTTCCATACTTGTCCCTCTCTCTATGCCGAGAGAGAGTAGGTTCTATTAATGTTGTGAAGGGTTACAAGTCGGTCCACCAATGTAGTCAGGACTCTTCACCAAAGAGAAATATAATTTATACAAAAAAAGGCCAAACACTAGCACGCACAAAGGACCTGAACCCAAAAAATAGATTTATACAGTCTTTTATTCGACATCCTCTTGCTATCATAAGAGAGAGTATGAAGATTTGTCCGGAAAGATTCCTTGACATCCTAGAATGTAGATTGAATTCTCTTAATCATTGTCTTCAATAATTTGTGGACTTCGGTGGGTTGTAGTGTTACTGCCCCTTCAACGCCAACACTGGATGTGGAGGCCGATGTGAAAATAGCTTTGCTATGTGCCTCTACCAACTGTAAGCTAAATTCTTCTTGCAAGTAGAAGTCCTATTTCATAATATGTTTTCGAGGATGGCATTTGACCTGTGCAATTTGAAGAGCTTGCATCATCAAAGTGATTTCTTATTCTAGTTGAGTCTGTAGAGTGGCAAGTCCAGTCTGGAACTAAGTTACAGCTTCCTCCTATTGAGAAGCTTTAGAAGAGAGTTGCTTGTTTGCCTCTTGCAAAGTGATTGTAGTCTGCTGGAGAATCTTGTAATCTGGGAATTGTTGTTGCAATTGAAATTTGACGTCATTAATAGAAACATTCTGCACCATTGTTTCTTTTTTTAGTTCTTGTTTGCGTAATAGATGATGGTCATTGGCTTCTTGAAGATTTTGAGCTTTCTTCTTATAAGATTCAGTGTCACACATAGCTTCCTCATAAAAACCCTTGTACTAGGAAACTTTTTTTTATTCTCTATTTAGTGCCTCGGAGATTTGGTGGTTGTCAAACTCTTTTGTGGCTACCTCATCCTATAGTTGTTGAATGCATTGTTGCAGCCACATATTATGATTCTTCAATGCTACGCAGGTATGAAGGGAATAGTCCATGTCTCGGGCAATCAAAGTGTGCATATGTATAAGATAAGTACTAAGATGACCAAATTCGTGAAGGCTACATTGGTCATTGACCTCGAACTTCCAAAACTGCTCATGCAGTGCCAAGGGAGGTGGAGGCCAGGTACATTGTCATCAACAAGCTTTGCTGGTACATGATTATGCCATAGAGAATGGGTTGTTGAAAGTGATGACCATTCCAGACTGGGAGGAGTATTGGGTGGAGAATAATTTGGAGATGAGGTGGAAGAAACAAACTATGACATAGCAAGAACAAGAGATGATGGTGGTGGGGGTGACAGATGTGGAGAGGGTACTACATGTTGCATGGCCTGATCCTCGAGAGCAATAAGGTCAATTGGCGGGAGAGAGGAAGTGCAGGATGGTTGAACAACAACACCGAGAGAATGGAAAGAATCAGTGGAAGAGGACAAGAGAGGCTTGAATAGTAGTGACGAAGGGTTCTACAGCAGGTCTTGAACCAACCCATGACCATTGGAGGAAGAAGAGCTTTGGACTTGATGGGGCCTTTTTTCTTATCAAAAGATGAGGTTTACACTCTCATCTTCTTCTTTGATGGTGAGGATGGAGGGGCAAGTGAACACGGGATTAGCAAAACACAAACAATGATGGGGAAGTCTCTGAGGTAGAGTATAGAAAACAGATAGGGAAGGCACACTTTTGGGCGATTAAATGCAAGGATGCTAAAACAATGAAGGGGAAATGCCGAGCAAAGGGAATTTAGACAAGAAGGAGAAATGCAAGCATTATGGTTAAAGGATGAGGGGGATGATGAACTTGAGTTGAGGCAAGGCATAATAAACTAACATGTAAAATCATGCAATCATGGGTCGCAAACAAATGATTGCACACATGGAGGACGACCGAAATGGATGGAGCTTTGAACTATTGACTGAATTTTTAATCGGTTCTCCGAAAAGAGTTTGTAACTGGAAAGTTGCCCAACTCAGCTTCGCCAAAATTTGGCAGGGTATGAACCACCAGACTTTGAATTTGCCAGTAGCCTGATCTGCCTTTGAATTGTAAAACAACACCAATTGGTCTTCCTATGAGGTTCGAAGAAACCGATAATGACTCCGAGCCTGTCGAAGCTATACTTCTTGCATTCATAGAAAACTCTCAAAATGTTGTTCATCTAACGGTAGAAGGTCATTGACCCGAGCATACAAGGAGTCTTCACACAATAGTTTTTGCTCAGTAGCCACCCATAGGCTAGGAACTTGTTGAGCCCATAAAAGTCATGTTGGTCAAAGTCAACTGCAATCAAAGTCAAAAGGTCAAAGCCAATTGGTCAAAGTCAAGAAAGTCAAGGTCAAAGTCAATAGGTGCAAAGTCAAAGTGCTAAAATGCAGGTGTCAAAGTGCACAGGTAGTGCACAATTAATCGTCCACAAAGGGTAAATTGGAGAAAGTGAGTTGCAGGTTGCAGAGGTATTTTCTCTCATTTCCCTAAGGTTCAAAGTGTGTTTTAAAGTGTTTTGGAAGGTTCAGGTGAACCCCCCCTTAGGTGCAAAAGTGAAGACTTAAAAGGAAATGTGAAGGTATGTGAAGCGGCAACGTACGCACAGGTGAAAGTATGGCCCCCCCATTAAAATTTTGGGTTTTAGTCTAAAGTCACTACAGGACAAAACAGTGAGTCGTTGGCTGCCACTTGGGAAGACAATCTTGGGACATCAAAGTGAGCACCAAGATACCATTGCAGTTAGGAGCGTACGTGATCGACACACTCAAATCAAGGCAAGGTCTATTCTTGGACCAATCTTAAAGTAAGCAGGAGAAGCATAGTCTAAGGGAAGCAAGAGAGAGAAGTGCAAGAGTCACCAGAGTGCGACGCAGAGAAGTGGAAGTGCAAGGTGCATGGAGAGTGACTAAGGATTTGTGCAGAGAGTGCTAAGCTATACTCCCCCAAGGATCTCAAGGTCTCATTGCAGTGTGCGCGTGCCGACAGAAGGTATTCACTCCTCCCCCTTTGTGGAAGCTTGGTGCAAGGTGTGCACAAGGATAAGCTTGAAGCAGGTGGAGGTCTGGTGCAGAGGAGGCCGGTGGCAAGAAGACTTTGGGATATTGGGTATTTTGTAATTGAGCACTCTGTGTGATTGTGCACAGAAGTATTGGCTTGTATTTTGCTTCAAACATTGTAATTGTCTTACTGTAATCAATCGGCAGAAGCTTCCAAGGTGTATTTCCTCTTCTGGTCTTTTCATTTTCTCCTACAAACCCTCAAACTCCTTCTTGTCTAAGAATCCCCCAACAGAACTACAAGTTCCATATGAGCATTTGCCTCAATCCCATAAGCCAATTTAAAATGTGTATAACCCATAGTGATTTTATAAGTAGTCCAGTACGCCCATAAGACAACGACCAATAACTGATCCCATGGTTTGAGATAATCAATAATGAGTTTCCTTAATAGGGTCAACATGCTCCTATTAGTACATTGGCTAATCCATTAGCTCTCGGATAATAAGGGGTACTTAATTTATGGGTAATATGGAAAGATTGTGTAAGGGCTTGAATCAATCGAAGAGTAGAAGCAAAAATCTGATATGAATCTGGAAGACCATTAACAATAGTATGCACAAGTGAACTATCTAGCAAGACTCCATGAGCAGAAATCAAGTGCTCCTTCACATCTTTGATCTTTTTCAAAAAACTACTCATAGAATCTCCTTCATTAATATGCTCATTCTCTTAATATTTTTGGAAGTAAGTGAGATGAGCATCATTTCTTTCCTGTTATAAAGTGGTAAGTGTATTCCAAGCATCATTTGTTGTTTTGCAAGCGTGAATATGAGGGATAAAGGCATGTTGATAGACAAAGCTATCAATGCATGTGCCTAAGCATATCTGCCATCCTAGCAAAGTTGCTCTGTAATAGGGTGTAGTGCAATACAAATAGGAATTTGAAGATCATCATCTTCAACACCATCTACATCACCTTCAATAACTGTATTTGCAAGCATAGTAGGATGTTTTTCAACACCCTACATAATATTCTACAATCCTTTTGCTACCAATACATGACACATCATATATGCCCACAATGTGTATTTAGTACAATCCAACCTATCCTCAATAGCCAACATATGGAATACATCATTGCTTTCAGCCATGGCCACTGACTAAATACCTTGATGTAGAAAAATGATTGTATCCCCAAAAGTTGAATAGAACTAGCACATCAAGATCTACTAAACCTATGGCAAACTTTGAGGTGCTTGTATTGGCGAATCCAAACATATATATATGTTTGGCACATAAGGAAAAAAATGCCTGCATAACCATTGCAATAGTGAATTCAGACGTTGAAACGAGCCTAGATCAAAATTTTGATTCCATAGAGCAAAGAGCTTTGAACTTCTAATCGCCCTAAGTATGATCACCAATTTTTGTGTGATTCTGAGATTATGATCAAAAGGCTATGGATGATGCCTTGGATGAAGCGATGATGTGCTCTAATATCAATTGTTGGAGTTTGAGGTCTGTGGAAGCACACAAACAACACAAGGAGGAAGAAGAAGCTTGGAGCACAACACCACACTAAATTAATTACCAAGTGAATGCACAAAGATAAGTAACCCATCAGGGTTATAGGCATATATACAATCCAGGGGAAAAAACCTCCTAGAGAGGGAAAAGAGTGCACCGGTGATCCTAAGTGTGTTCAGACACATCACTACCGAAATATATCACCCTTATTTTTACAAACTTGTTACTAAAAAGTTGAAAAACATATTTTTTTGTCGAGCTAGCATGGGCGACACACTCTTGAGACGATTTTGATGATGCCTTGCATCCAATCTTCTCTTGATCTTGGAGCATGCATGCGTGAAGGGTTGCCCTCTTCGCATCTTTCTATGGAATTGTAAAGAGTGCGTCTATTTCATGAAGTTGGATATGCATAACATTAATTGTTCTACTTTTATATATATAGAAAAATAAAATGTTTTGTTTTTTATATATTTCATTAATAAGTCCACATGTATATATATTGAAGAAATGAAATATTTGGCATATGTTGAGAATTTTATGAAATTGAAAACTCCAAGTGTTTTAGGTATGGTTAATTATATATATATATATATATATATATATATATATATATATATATATATATATATATATATATATATATATATATATATATATATATATATGTGTGTGTGTGTGTGTGTGTGTGTGTGTATGTGTGTGTGTATATATATATATGTGTGTGTGTGTGTGTATGTGTGTGTGTTTATTTGTTTATTTATTTATTTTAAGTTCGATCTTCATTTTTTTCATTAGGCTTGAAATTCAAAAAAAAAAACTCACATAATCAAGAGACATTCTTTATTTCACACTTTTAGGGTTAAGGTCAAACGGATCTATAGACATTCAACTCTAAACCTTCAATCCAGAGTCCAATGTCTTTAACACTACACCATGAACCTTGTCAGGGGAGCACTAGATTGTGCTCTCTTATTACAGTAGACAAGATTTCGGAAATACACTTCTGATTACAAGAACACCCACGAAGGGAAAAGAATACAAGAATATGTGACTGATACAAGTTGTCCACAACCTGGGACTGATAGGTATGAATAACTCAACTAGAGATTATATAAGAGATCCCACAACCCGAGAAACGTAAGTATGAAACAAGATATCTGGATTACATGAACTCCGTTCTGGGAGATGAACTAGATACAAGGAAGAACTCGACAGGTACTCGTACTATAAGATTACAAGAGGACAAGATAGGATGTCCAAGAACTAGACTAGAACAAGGAACAAAACAAGAACTGGAATTGGAACTTGGAGAGTACTTACTTGGTAGTCACGACTCCTTGAGCTCCCAAGACTGGTATTGGCAAGACTGATTATGAATGTGGCCAACCCCTTCTTATATAGGTTTTCAAGGGCGGTTCCCAAGGCGGTTGTGAGTTGATGATGTCATCCATGATGTCAGCAAATCAGTCAGGACCTCACAATGTCAGAATTTAGCAAATCGATAGTCGATCTTAGGGTTTTGGCACGTTTCGGATGCAATGGAAGCATTGGTTTCTCTTAATTCTTAACCAATCATGAGATTTATGATTCACTTGGAATCTAAGGTTCAGGATGGTTTCCTTTGTCCATGACATCACCTCCCCCTCAAGCAACGAGTTCCACGAGGAGCGGTCATGTTATCTGATCTTGGCTTCATTGGATTTCTCTTATGGAATTCTCGAACCTTGATTGGTGCTCTCTGAAGGTTTTCTGTAGGTTCCCAAGTACGATCACTGATGTCATACCCTTTCCAATGAATAAGGTATTCCAATCTTCCTTGGGATATTCTAGAATCTAGGACATGCTCGACTTCTTCATGATCATCAATCTCGATAGGTGGTGAATGACTAGGTCTCTCCCCCCTCAATGGTGAAATCTGATATGGTTCCAACATGGATACTTGGAAAACTAGATGTATCCTCATCGTGCTTGGTAGCTGGAGCTTGAAGGTGATTGGATTGATCTTGGCCAAGATGGTGAATGGACCAAATCTTTGATGATCTAACTTTGCACAGGGCCTTGAAGTTTGCAAATTGTTTCTAAGTAACCATACTTTATCCCCCATTTGACACAATGGATTCTAGACATGATGTTGATCAGCATAGTACTTGTATTGTTCTTGAGCTTTATGGATCTCTTCCTTGAGTTCTTTGTGAATTTCCATTAGGTACTGGGCCTTGTCTCTAGCAGCTGGGTTCTTGACATGATTTGAGAGTTGTATATCCATCCTTGGATGTTGACCATAGTTTGCAAAGAAGGGAGTTTGCTTAGTAGATGCATGAACACTATTGTCATAGGCAAACTCCGCAAAGGGTAACAACTCAAACCAATCATTTTGGTGATAGTTGCTAGTGCAACAGGGGTATTGCTCTAGGACTTGATTCACCTGTTCTGTTTGTCCATCAGTTTGTGGATGATTTGATGTAGATAGTTTAACTTGAACACCAAGGAGCTTGCAAAGCCTGTTCCAAAAGCTGGATATGAACTATGGACCCCTGATCACTAGCAATATAATCAGGCAATCCATGGAGCCTAAAGATGTATTTGAGAAATATTATAGGAGTGGCTGCACTTGTGATTCCCTTTGTAGTTGGAATGAAGTGTGCCATCTTTGTAAATCTATCCACAATAACAAGAATGGCATCATACTTATCTGACTTTGGTAGATCTGTGATGAAATCCATAGACAATGAGGCCCATGGCCTTTCTGGAATAGGTAAAGGTTGCAAGAGGCCATGAGGTTTATGTCATGGTACCTTAGATCTATTGCAAGTGTCACAGGTTCGAATATATTCTTTCACCTCCTTCCACATTTGAAGCCACCAAAAATCCCTTGATATGAGTTCTATTGTTTTATTTACTCCAAAATGTCCTGCTACAAGGTTGTCATGACATTGTTGAAGTACTTGGATCCTGGGCTTTCCTGGAGGGACATACAATAGGTTCTTATAGAGTACTAACCCATCCTTTTTCCTGAAATTGGTTTACTTCTTGGAATTTTCCTCCTCGAGCTTTCGGCTTAACGTTACAAAACAATTCATCCTGTGGTAGATTCTCACAGATCAAATGATTCAAGGCTAAATCTTCATGATGGGTTGAAGAGATAGCTGCTAACTGGAGATGCTCAGGCTTGAGTAATACACTCTCTTGTTGATCAACGCCCTCTTCACCCTTCTTTGGTGCAAGGTAAGATCTTTTAGACAAGGAATCTAAATGAGATTGTTGACGTCTTGGATGATATGTGATGACAAAGTCGAACCTGGATAGAGAGTTACTCCATCAAGATTGCCTTCTATTGACGATGCGGGTGGTCATAAAATACTCTAGGTTCTTGTGATCTGTATAAACAGTAACTTTATGCAGTGCTCCTTCTAGATGGTGATGTCAGGTATCAAACACGTCCACTATGGCAAGAAGTTCTTTATCATGAATTTCATAATTAATTTCTGGAGGGGAAAATTTCTTTGAATGATATGCAACTCGATTTAGGTGCCCATCATCTCCATATTGGGAAAGAATAGCCGCTAGGGCAAAGTCTAATG
The DNA here is from genome assembly GCA_020310875.1 of Ceratopteris richardii. Lineage (NCBI taxonomy): Eukaryota > Viridiplantae > Streptophyta > Polypodiopsida > Polypodiales > Pteridaceae > Ceratopteris > Ceratopteris richardii. The sequence goes on from CM035429.1 coordinate 28,616,244, forward strand.
CATCGGTCTCTAGGAAGAAGGGCTTACTAGAATCATGATGAACTAGAATTGGAGCGGTAGTGAATGCTGATTTCAAGGTTTGAAAGGCTTTTTCTGCTTCTTCGGTCCATGAGAATTTGGAGTTCCCAGTAAGCTTGGTAAGAGTTGTCACTATCTTGGACTAATGTCTGATGAATATCCTGTAGAAGTTGGCAAACCCCTGAAAACATTGTACATCTTGAACACATGAAGGTGGTTGCCAATCAAGGATTGTCTCAATCTTCTTAGGGTCCATAAAAATTCCTTTATCTCATACAATGTACCCTAAAAATTCCACTTCTGTCTTATGGAAAGAAAACTTCTCCAATTTTGCATATACTCCTTTTTCTCTTAGTTTCTCTAGGATTATCTTTACATGACATTCATGATCCTCTAAATTTTTGGAGAATATCAAGATACTGTCAAGGTATATTACAACAAAATCATCTAAATATTCCCGAAAGATATCATTCATCGTATGTTGGAAGATAGGTGGAGCATTTGTAAGACCGAATGGCATAACTACATATTCAAAATGGCCATACCTTGTCTGAACTCTTCCCTTCATCTCCTTCTCTGATCCTGACAAGGTTGTAACCTCCTCGAAGATCAATTTTCGTGAAGAATTTTGCTTTTCCAAGGCGTTCTAAGAGCTCTGATATGAGTGATAGAAGGTATCTATTTTTTTATAGTGACTTTGTTCAGTCCACAATAGTCTACACATCCGGAGAGTCCCATCCTTCTTCTTTGCAAATAAAATAGGATCTCCTGCTGGAGACTTCAAGTTCTTGATAAACCCCTTTGCTAGATTCTCATCAATGTTCTTGCGTAGCTCTGTAAGTTCCTCTGGTGATAATCTGTAGATTGGTCCAAAGGGTGGTTGTGCTCCCTCTTGAAGATCTATGGGACAATCATAAGGTCTATGCTCTAGGAGGATTACATTCTTCTTTTCAAAAACATCTTCAAAGCCTTTGTATTGATTGGGTAGCTCCACTGGATCATCTTTCTTGGATACTTGAGTTGGTATGGCATAGATCATATATGTCGATTCCTTCCTTACTACATGTATGAAGGCCTTGGCTCTGACATATGTTGGGTTCTTCTTGATATCTCGACCGGTGATTTTATTCTTTTCTGAATTGATGTCTAGATTATGCTTCTTTAACCAGGTCATTCCAATGATAACTAGATGCATTGGGCTCAGTATTAGATTGAAACATACGTGGGATTCATGGTCACCAAGGTGTACTCTTAATGGTGTGGTTTCCATGGTTATATTCCCAGATGCTAGAGGTCGTCCATCTACTACTTCAGCTACTACTGGTTTGTTCTTTTGAAGTACAGGAATTCCATGTTTCTTAACCAATCCCTCATCGATGAAACATGAGGAGGCTCTTGAATCTACTAGGGCCATAAGGGAAAGGGTTTTCTTTGGCATGATTAACTTGATAGGTGCAAGACATGTTTCTATAGGTGTAGCTGGAATTAGGAGACCCTTTCTTATATCATGGTCCGGCTGTATGGTCTCTTTTAAAATTGGACTTCCTTGTTTCCCTGGTCTACAAGGGTGGCTGCGACTCTGGAGTTTGTTCTCTTGTTGGGACAATTAACTGCAATATGCCTAGGGTTTCCATAATAGAGGCATAACTTGTTATCTCTCCTTCTCTATTTCTCTTGTGGTGTTAGGGGTTGGAACCTAGTTACATCTATTTGCATAGGTTCAGGCATAGAATCATCTTTAGGAGTGGGTTGGAAAGGTTTCCATTGGCGAGGTATTCCTTCTACTTGTTTTTCTTGTTTCCTTTCAAAAAGTTGGTTATCACATTGAATAGCTTGGTAGATGTATTCATTTAATGTCGTAACCTGTGGCATCGTGAGTAGAAGGTCCTTCACATCATCTCTTAAGCCCCGTCTAAATTGGCTTATGAAATAATCTTCGTGCCAAGTGAGGTCACACAACTGCCTAAATTTTGATGCATAGGTAGAGGTAGGGCGATTACCTTGATGTAGCTTCCGAAGTTTTGTTTGTGCAACTCGACTCTTGTCTGCATCTCCAAATGTGGCGATGAGCTCTCAAAGAAACCCCTCATAGTCATGAAGTACAGCCATATCCTTCTCCAAGATTGGAGCGAACCATGATAAAGCTTGATCATAGAGCAAGGTTCCAATAAAATCGACCTTGGATGCATCATCAGGGTATCTATCAGGCGACATGCGGATGTACAATTTGACTTGTTGCAAGAATCCTTGGAACTTTGTGCAATCACCATCGAACTTTTCTGGCATGCAGATCTTGGGTTCCCTCATGAAGGATGTACTAGGTCGTTGATTTACTTGCATACTTCCTTGATTTTTCTGAAGACTCCCGATTCATTCTTGTAATTCTTGGAGGAGTGCACCAACATGCAATGGATTTCCCATCTCGACTCGTGTCTATTGATGAGTTAGGTATTCGACTTGTTGTGGAGACTCTGAAATGTTGCTACAATCAGTTCATAGGCATTCTCCATGATGACTAGTCTTGGATATAAGCTAGTCTTGCCAAAATGTCAGGGGAGCACTAGATTGTGCTCTCTGACTAGAGTAGACAAGATTTCAGAAATACACTTTCGATTACAAGAACACCCACGAAGGGAAAACGATACAAGAATACGTTGATACAAGATGTCCCACAACCTGCGTCTGATAGGTATAATTAACTCGACTAGAGATGATATAAGAGATCTAAGAACCCGGGAACGTAAGTATGAAACAAGATATCTGGATTACAAGAACTCCCTTCTAGGAGATGAACTAGATACAAGAAAGAACTCGACAGGAACTCGTACTACGAGATTACAAGAGGACAAGAGAGGATGTCCAAGAACTAGACTAGAACAAGCAACAAGACAAGAACTCGAACTAGAACTTGGAGAGTACTTACTTGGAAGTCACGACTCCTTGAGCTCGCAAGAATGATATTGGCAAGACTGATGATGAATGTGGCCAACCCCTCCTTATATAGGTTTTCAAGAGCGGTTCTCGAGGCGGTTGCGAGATGATGATGTCATCCATGATGTCAGCAAATCGATCAGGACCTCAGAATGTCAGAATTTAGCAAATAGACAGTCAATCTTAGGGTTTTGGCACGTTTCTGATGCAATGGAAGCATTGGTCTCTCCTAATTCTGAACCAATCATGAGATTTATGATTCACATCGAATCTAAGGTTCAGGATGGTTTCCTTTGTCTATGATACTACCTCCCCCTCAAGCGATGAATTCCAGGAGGAGCGGTCATGTTATCTGATCTCGACTTAATTGGATTTCTCTTATGGAATTCTCGAACCTTGATTAGTGCTCTCTGAAGGTTTTCTGTAGGTTCCCAAGTACGATCACTGATGTCATACCCTTTCCAATGAATAAGGTATTCCAATCTTCCTTGGGATATTCTAGAATCAAGGACATGCTCGACTTCAAATTCTTCATGATCATCAATCTCGATAGGTGGTGAAGAACTAGGTCTCTCCCCCCTCAATGGTGAAATCTGATATGGTTCCAACATGGATACATGGAAAACTGGATGTATTCTCATGGTGCTTGGTAGGTGGAGCTTGAAGGTGACTGGATTGATCTTGGCCAAGATGGTGAATGGACCAAATCTTTGATGATCTAACTTTGCACAGGGCCTTGAAGTTTGCAAATTGTTTCCAAGTAACCATTTTTATCCCCAATTTGATACGATGGATTCTGGACACGATGTTGATCTGCATAGTACTTGTATTGTTCTTTAGCTTTATGGATCTCTTCCTTGAGTTCCTTGTGAATGTCCATTAGGTACTTGGCCTTGTCTCTGGCAGCTGGGTTCTTGACATGATTTGAGAATTGTATATCCATCCTTGTATGTTGTCCATAGTTTGCAAAGAAGGGATTTTGCTTAGTAGATGCATGAACACTATTGTCATAGGCAAACTCCGCAAAGGGTAACAACTCAAACCAATAATTTTGATGATCGTTGCTAGTGCAATGCAGGTATTGCTCTAGGACTTGATTCACCCATTTTGTTTGTCCATCAGTATGTGATGATTTGCTATAAATAGTTAAACTTGAACACCAAGGAGCTTGCAAAGACTGTTCCAAAAGCTGGATATGAACTATGGACCTCGATCACTAACAATATCATCAGGCAATCCATGGAGCCTAAAGATGTATCTGAGAAAAAGTATAGCAGTGGGTGCACCTGTGATTGCCTTTGTGTTGGAATGAAGTGTGCCATCTTTGTAAATCTATCCAAAATAACAAGAATGGCATCATACTTATATGACTTTGGTAGATCTGTGATGAAATCCATAGATAATGAAGTCCATGGCCTTTTTGGAATAGGTAAAGGTTGCAAGAGGCCATGAGGTTTATGTCGCGCTACCTTAGATCTATTGCAAGTGTCATAGGTTCGAATATACTCTTTGACTTCCTTCCACATTTGATGTCACCGAAAATACCTTGATATGAGTTCCATTGTTTTATTTACTCCAAAATGTCTTGTTGCAAGGTTGTCATGATGTTGTTGAAGTACTTGGATCCTAGGCTTTCTTGAAGGGACATACAATAGGTTCTTATAGAGTAGTAACCCATCCTTTTCCTAAAATTCGTTTACATCTTGGAATTTTCCTTCTTGAGCTTTCTGCTTAACGTTACAAAATAATTCATCCTGTGGTAGATTCTCACGGATCAAATGATTCAAGGCTGAATCTTCATGATGGGTTGAAGAGATAGCTGCTAACTGGAGATTCTCAGGCTTGAGTAATACACTCTCTTGTTGATCAACTGCCTCTTCACCCTTCTTTGGTGCAAGGTAAGATCTTTTGGACAAGGCATCTGACTGACATTGTTGATGTCCTGGACGATATGCGATGACAAAGTCGAACCTGGATAGAAAGTTACTCCATCGAGATTGCCTTCTATTGAGGATGAAGGTGGTCATAAAATACTCTAGGTTCTTATGATTTGTATATACACTAACTTTATGCACTGCTCCTTCTAGATGGTGATGCCACGTATCAAACGCGTCCATTATGGCAAGAAGTTATTTATCATGAATTTCATAATTAATTTCTGGAGGGAAAAATTTCCTTGAATGATATGCAACTGGATGTAGGTGCCCATCATCTCCATATTGGGAAAGAATAGCCCCTAGGGCAAAGTCTGATGCATCTGTCTCTAGGAAGAAGGGCTTACGACAATCAGGACGAACTAGAATTGGAGCGGTAGTGAATGCTGATTTCAAGGTTTGAAAGGCTTTTTCTGCTTCTTCGGTCCATGAGAATTTGGAGTTCCCTGTAAGCTTGGTAAGAGTTGTCACTATCTTGGACTAGTCTCTGATGAATATCCTGTAGAAGTTGGCAAGCCTAGAAAACATTGTACATCTGGAACACATGAAGGTGGTTGCCAATCAAGGATTGTCTCAATCTTCTTAGGGTCCATAAAAATTCCTTTATCTGATACAATGTACCCAAAAAATTCCACTTCTATCTTATGGAAATAGAACTTCTCCAATTTTGCATAATAATCCTTTTTCTCTTAGTTTCTCTAGGACTATCTTTACATGACATTCATGATCCTCTAAATTTTTGGAGAATATCAACATATCGTCAAGGTATATTACAACAAATTCATCTAAATATTCCCGAAAGATATCATTCATCATATGTTGGAAGATAGCTAGAGCATTTGTAAGACCGAATGGCATAACTACATATTCAAAATGGTCATACCTTGTTCGAAATACTATCTTCCATTCGTCTCCTTCTTTGATCCTAACAAGGTTATAAACTCCTGGAAGATTAATTTTCGTGAAGAATTTTGCTTTTCCAAGGCGTTCCAAGAAGTTTGATATGAGTGGTAGAGGGTATTTGTTTTTTATAGTGACTTTGTTCAGTCCACAATAGTCTACACACATCCGCAGAGTCCCATCCTTCTTCTTTGCAAATAAAATAGGAGCTCCTGCTGGAGACTTTGAGTGTTTGACAAACCCCTTTGCTAGATTCTCATCAATGTTCTTGCATAGTTCTATAAGTTTCTCTGAGGATAGTCTGTAGATTGGTCCAAAGGGTGGTTGTGCCCCCTCTTGAAGATCTATGGGACAATCATAAGGTCTATGTTGTGGGAGGATATCTACATTCTTCTTTTCAAAAACATCTTCAAAGCCTTTGTACTGATTGGGTAGCTGCACTAGATCATCTTTCTTGGATTCTTGAGCTGGTATGTCATAGATCATATATGTTGGTTCTTTCCTTACTGCATGTATGAAGGCCTTGGATCTAACATGTGTTGGGTTCTTCTCGATATCTCAACGAGTGATTTTATTCTTTTCCCAATTGATGTTTGGATTATGCTTCTTTAATCAGGGCATTCCAATGATAATTAGATGTATTGGGCTCGATATTACATTGAAACATACGTGGGATTCATGGTCACCAAGGTGTACTCTTAAAGGTGTGGTTTCCATTGTTATATTCCCAGATGCTAGAGGTCATCCATCTACTACTTCCTCTACTACTAGTTTGTTCTTTTCAAGTACAAGAATTCCATATTTATTAACGAATCCTTCATCGATGAAACATGAGGAGGCTCCTGAATCTACTAGGGCTATTCGAGAAAGGGTCTTCTTGGGCATGATTAACTTGACAGGTGCAAGACATGTTTCTATAGGTGTAGCTAGAATTATGAGACCCTTTCTTATATCATGGTCCGTCTGTATGGTCTCTTTTACAATTGGACTTCCTCATTTCCCTACTCTACAAGGGTGGTTGTGACTCTAGAGTTTGTTCTCTTGTTGGGGCAATTAACTCCAATATGCCTAGGGTTTCCACAATAGAGGCATAACTTGTTATCTCTCCTTCTCTATTTCTCTTGTGGTGTTACGGGCTCGAACCTAGTTACATCTATTTGCATAGGTTCAGGCATAGAATCATCTTTAGGAGTGGGTTGCAAAGGTTTTCATTGGCAAGGTCTTCCTTCTACTTATTTTTCTTGTTTCCTTTCAGAAAGTCGGTTATCCGACTTTCTAAAAGTCGGTTATCCGACTTTCTAAAAGTCGGTTATCCGACATTGGCAAGGTCTTCCTTCTACTTATTTTTCTTGTTTCCTTCTACTTATTTTTCTTGTTTCCTTTCACATTGAATAGCTTGCTTGATGTATTCATTCAATGTCGTAATCTCTGGCATCGTGAGTAGAAGGTCCTTCACATCATCTCTTAAGCCCCATCTAAATTGGCTTATGAAATAATCTTCGTGCCAAGTGAGGTTACATATCAACTGCCTAAATTATGATGCATAGGTAGAGGTAGGGCGATTACCTTGACATAGCTTCAGGAGTTTTGTTTTTGCCACTCGACTCGTGTCTCCATCTCCAAATGTGGCGATGAGATCTCCAAGAAACCCCTCGTAGTCATGAAGTATAGCCATATCCTTCTCCAAGATTGGGGTGAATCATGATAAAACTTGACCATAGAGCAAGGTTCCAATAAATCCGACCTAAGATGCATTATTAGGGTATCTATCATGCTGCATGCGGATGTACAATTTGACTTGTTGCAAGAATCCTCAGAACTTTGTGTGATCACCATCGAACGTTTCTAGCATGCAAATCTTGGGTTCCCTCATGAAGGATGTACTAGGTCATTGATTTACTTGCATACTCCCTTGATTTGTCTGAAGACTCCCGATTTGTTCTTGTAATTCTTGGAGGAGTGCATCTACATGCACTAGATATCCCATCTCCACTTGTGTCTATCGATGAGTTAGGTCTTCGACTTGTTGTTGGAGACTCTGAAGTGTTGCTACAATCTGTTCATAGGCATTCTCGATGATGACTAGTATTGGTTTGAAGCTAGTCTTGCCAAAATCTCAGGGGAGCACTAGATTGTGCTCTCTGACTACAATAGACAAGATTTCAAAAATACACTTCTGATTACAAGAACACCCACGAAGGGAAAACAATACAAGAAAATGTGACTTATGTTGAGAACGAGTTCTCCTATGCGCAACAGAAGTGTGTAGTGAACCCTTGTATGTCCAGCACTTGGACAAACATCTACACCTTAGATAGCTTGCTGCTCTCAACACAAAACTCAAATGGACTTGATGCTTTAGTCAATCAAAGTAGACAAAGAGAGCTTTCTAACAAGCTATAAATGACTTAATTTGGACAAGTTTTGATTAGGAAACACAACTGTCAAAGATGAACTACCTATCCACATAGGTATGCTGAAGAACTGAGCTTCACTCTCAGACTGATAGCTCTCTGAATATATATCCTTTGAGAAAGATATTTTGTACAGAGAAACTAGACACAAATATCTTTCCAACAAGCTAAAAATCAAGTAATTTGGATGAGTTTTGATTAGGAAACTCAACTCATCAAGATAGACCACCTGCACACATAAGTACACTGTAAAACTAGACTTTACTCTCTGATAGATATCTCACAGAGTATGAACGATGTGAATGAGATATTTGAGATAGTAAAAGTAGATGCCAAGGGCTTTCGAGTAGCCGATGAAAATGCATTTTTCTGATCTTGGTTCCATCTTTGTTCTAACTTCTTGTGGAATGTGAACAAAGCAAACACATCCAAAAACTTTGAGGTGTGTAAGATTAGGTTTCTTACCGGAATATACCTCTTCTGGAGTCAAGTGATGTATTCCCAATGTTGTGCACCTATTCATCAAGTAAATGGCGGTTGTGGTAGCTTCAGCCCAATAGTACAATGGTACCTTCATCTTGTTGAGCATGCATCTTGCAATTTCAGCAATTTGCCTATTTTTCCTCTCAGCTACTCCATTTTGTTGTGGTGTATACCTACAAGTGAATTGCCTTTTGATCCCATTCTCTTGTAGAAAATCTGAAAATTCTTTGGAGAAGTATTCTCCTCCACCATCGGACCTTAAGGTTTTGATAGACCTTCCTGTTTCCTTTTCAACTTCAACTTTGAATCTTTTGAATATAGAAAACACCTCTGATTTTTGCTTCATACAAAACAGCCATACCTTTTTTGAGTGATCATCAATGAAGGTGACAAAAAATCTATTACCAGCCATTGATGCCTCTTGGGTTGGTCCCCATACATCCGTATGTATCAAGTCCAAGACATTTGGAGCCACATAATTGCTCCTCTTGAATGGATGCCTCGTTTGCTTTCCTAGTTGACAAGCTTCACATAACTCATGTAGTCCAATGCTATTAAATTTTGGAAGACCTCTTACCACTTCATGTTTGCTCATGTCCTTCAGCTTTGGAATGTTGATGTGTCCTATTCTTTTGTGCCATAAGTCCAGCTCTGAAATCTTCTTGTTCCCACATTGAATGTATATGACCTTTCCATGTGGATGTTGGACATCCATAGTGAACATCCTTCCTTCTCTTCTACCTCGAGCAATGACCTTGAAGCCTTCTTTTGGATTCTTTATGAAGCACCCATTCTCATTGAATATGACATGATAACCCTTCTCTACCATTTGTCCTACTGAAATCAAGTTCTTTGAAATTGTAGGAACATGAAGAACATTAGATAGTACCTTTGCTCTGCTTGTATCTCCAAGCCTTATATCTCCAATGTGTTCAATCATGTGTTGAGTATCATCACCTATTTCAACACATCCTTTTCCACTTGGTACCTGTAGATTAGTGAACAAACTTCCTTGGCATGACATATGGTTACTACAACCTGAATCAATGTACCATTTTTTGTCATCTTCACAAGAGCTTCTATACTCATGTCCTACTTTACCACAATGATAGCATGTTATACCTTTATGAGAATTGTAGGAGCTTCGGCCTCTTTCTCTACTTCTACCTTGACCTCTTCCTTGTGTGTTGGCATTTGATGCATCCTTGTTGTCTTCCGAATTGTTTTGATTGTAGTTGGAGTGGTTGTGACCTCTTCCTTTTCCTCTTGAGCCTCCTCTTGAGTTTCTTCCTTTACCTCGACCTGCATATAACATTTGGTTGTGGCTGTCCTTTCGTTTGGGACCACTGAAGCTAAGCTCTTCTGTGACAAGATGAGGGATTAGTTGTTCAAAACCTGGATATACATCTTTCAAGTTAATGGAAGTTATAAAGGGCTTCCATCTTTCATCTTCTCTCAAGCCATTGAGAGTATAACACACAAGATCTTTGTCTTCAACCGTTGTGCCAATAGAAGCTAAAGCATCGCTTAGCTCCTTAATCTTCAAAGTATATTCAACTATGGATTGACGCGAACTTTTCTTGATTGTGTTCAACTCATTCTTGAGTTGAAGTTTTCTAGCTTTGGTATTTGTTGAATACATCCTTTCAAGAGATTCCCAAGCATCCTTAACTTTCTCTAGATGTTGAATATGACCTACCATGGCATTAGTAATGACTTGCGAAATGAGGAACATGACTCTCCTATTCCTCTCTTCCCATTCTTTTGCTTGCCTCCTTTGGACTTCGATGGCCATAGCTTGATTGATTTGAGGTTGAGCATCATCGTCGCTCACAATACCCCATAAGCCTTTGCCCATTAGGTAGTTGGTCATTCTAAACTTCCACACGGGATAGTTATCCTTGTCCAACTTCTCTACTTGTTGACCCAAGTCAGCCATTGAAGATTATCAAAGACTTTGAGAGTTACCTCGAATAGTTATAGTCCTTTGCTCTTGCGTTTGTGAAGCTCCTTCTTGTTTTGTAGCTCCTCTTTTGCTTTGCTTCACCTCCATCTCTGTTGATGAAGCTTCAACACCAAGTTTGCTCTGATACCAACTGTTGAGAATGAGTTCTCCTATGCGCAACGGAAGTGTGTAGTGAACCCTTGTATGTCCAGCACTTGGAAAAACATCTACACCTTAGATAGCTTGCTGCTCTCAACACAAAACTCAAATGGACTTGATGCTTTAGTCAATCAAAGTAGACAAAGAGAGCTTTCTAACAAGCTATAAATGACTTAATTTGGACAAGTTTTGATTAGGAAACACAACTGTCAAAGATGAACTACCTGTCCACACAGGTATGCTGAAGAACTGAGATTCACTCTTAGACTGATAGCTCTCTGAATATATATCCTTTGAGAAAGATATTTGGTATAGAGAAAGTAGACACAAATAGCTTTCCAACAAGCTAAAAATCAAGTAATTTGGATGAGTTTTGATTAGGAAGCTCAACTCATCAAGATAGACCACCTGCACACATAAGTACACTGTAAAATTGGACTTTACTCTCTGGAAGATATCTCACAGAGTATGAATGATCTGAATGAGATATTTGAGACACTAAAAGTAGATTCCAAGGGATTTCCAACAAGACAAAAATCACGCAATTTGGATATTCTTTGGTTGGGAAACTGAACCAACCAAAATAGACTACCTATCTACACAGGTATACTAAAAAACTGGACTTCACTCTTTCACTGATATCTCACAAAGTACATAAGCTTTCAAAGAGATGTTTGATATGCAGAAAGTGCATGAGATAAGATTTCCAACGAATATTGAAATGCACAAAATGGTTACATATGCACTGAGATATGAGCTTTGCAACAGAGTTGTGTACAAACTGACGTGCGGCTGGAAGGAGTCTAAGGGAAAACCAAAATGACAAAATGGCTAGATCCGACTACTGGGAGCTCTTGCCTCTTTCTCTCCTTCTTTTGAATGTGCTCCCACTTCACTTTTATAACCAATGAGCACGTGAAGAAGTTTGTGCCTCCTTCTTAACTCACCACTTTCTCCACTACATGCTACTAACTACAAGGCAAGATATTGTATCTCTTACTCATCATGAATTTTGACTAGACTTTTTCTTTTATTATTTTTTCCTTTTTTCCTCCACTTTTTTCTTTATCTTTATAGTTGGTAAATTTATCCAAGCATGGCTCATATGAAAATGAGCTTGTACATTTATCTTCAACAACTTATACAAGATGTCCCACAACCCGGGACTCATAGGTATGAATAACTCGACTAGAGATGATATAGGAGATCCGACAACCCGGGAATGTAAGTATGAAACAAGATATGTGGATTACAAGAAGTCCATTCTGGGAGATGAACTGGATACAAGAAAGAACTCGACAGGAACTCGTACTACGAGATTACAAGAGGATAAGATAGGATGTCCAAGAACTAGACTAGAACAAGGAACAAGACAAGAACTAGAACTGGAACTTGGAGAGTACTTACTTGTCAGTCACGACGCCCTGAGCTCCCAAGTCTAGTATTGGCAAGACTGATTATGAATGTGGCCAACCCCTCCTTATATAGGTTTTCAAGGGCGGTTCCCAAGGCGGTTGCGAATTGATGATGTTATCCATGATGTCAGCAAATCGATCAGAACCTAAGAATGTCAGAATTTAGCAAAAAGACAGTCGATCTTAGGGTTTTGGCACGTTTGAGACGTAATGGAAGCATTGGATTCTCCTATTTTTGAACCAATCATGAGATATAGGATTCACATGGAATCTATGGTTTAGGATGGTTTCCTTTGTCCATGACATCACCTCCCCCTCAAGAGACAAGTTCTTTGAGGAGCGATCATGTTATATGATCTAGACTTCATTGGATTTCTCTTATGGAATTCTCGAACCTTGATTGGTGCTCTCTGAAGGTTTTTTGTAGGTTCCCAAGTATGATCACTGATGTCATACCCTTTCCAATGAATAAGGTATTCCAATCTTCCTCGGGATATTCTGGAATCTAGGACATGCTCGACTTCAAATTCTTCATGATCATCAATCTCGATAGGTGGTGAAGGACTAGCTCTCTCCACCCTCAATGGTGAAATCTAATATGGTTCCAACATGGATACATGGAAAAATGGATGTATTCTCATGGTGCTTGGTAGCTGGAGCTTGAAGGTGACCAGATTGATCTTGGCGAAGATGGTGAATGGACCAAATCTTTGATGATCTAACTTTGCACAGGGCCTTGAAGTTTGCAAATTGTTTTTGAGAAACCATACTTTATCCCCAATTTGATACGATGGATTGTGGACACGATGTTGATCTGCGTAGTACTTGTATTGTTATTGAGCTTTATAAATCTCCTCCTTGAGTTCTTTGTGAATGTCCATTAGGTACTGGGCCTTGTCTCTGGCAACTGGGTTCTTGACATGATTTGAGAGTTGTATATCCATCCTTGGATGTTGTCCATAGTTTGCAGAGAAGGGAGTTTGCTTAGTAGATGCATGAACAATATTGTCATAGGCAAACTCCGCAAAGGGTTACAACTCAAACCAATCATTTTGGTGATAGTTGCTAGTGCAATGGAGGTATTGCTGTAGGACTTGATTCACCCGTTCTCTTTGTCGATCAGTCTTTGATGATTTGCTATAGATAGTTTAACTTGAACACCAAGGAGCTTGCAAAGACTGTTCCAAAAGCTAGATATGAACTGTGGACCTCGATCACTAACAATATCATCAGACAATCCATGGAGCCTAAAGATGTATATGAGAAAAAGTATAGCAGTGGCTGCACGTGTGATTGCCTTTGTAGTTGGAATGAAGTGTGCCATCTTTGTAACTCCACAATAACAAGAATGGCATCATACTTATCTGACTTTGGTAGATCTGTGATGAAATCCATAAACAATGAAGCCCATGGCCTTTTTGGAGTAGGTAAAGGTTGCAAGAGGCCATGAGCTTTATGTTGTGGTACCTTAGATCTATTGCAAGTGTCACAAGTTCGAATATATTCTTTGACTTCCTTCCACATTTGAGGCCACCAAAAATCCCTTGATATGAGTTCTATTGTTTTATTTACTGCAAAATGTCCTCCTACAAGGTTTTCATGATGTTGTTGAAGTACTTGGATCCTCGGCTTTCCTGGAGGGACATACAATAGGTTCTTATAGAGTAGTAAACCATGTTTTTCCTGAAATTCATTTACTTCTTGGAATTTTCCTTCTCAAGCTTTCTGCTTAACGTTACAAAACAATTCATCATGTGGTAGATTCTCACGGATCAAATGATTCAAGGTTGAATCTTCATGATGGGTTGAAGAGATAGCTACTAATTTAGAGATGCTCAGGCTTGCATAATACACTCTCTTGTTGATCAAAGGCCTCTTTACGCTTCTTTGGTGCAAGGTAAGATCTTCTAGACAAGGCATATGACTCACATTGTTGACGTCCTGGACGATATGTGATGACAAAGTCGATTCTAGATAGAAAGTTACTCCATCGAGATTGCCTTCTATTGAGGATGTGGGTGGTCATAAAATACTCTAGGTTCTTGTGATCTGTATATACAGTAACTTTATGCACTGCTCCTTCTAGATGGTGATACTAGGTATCAAACGCGTCCACTATGGCAAGAAGTTCTTTATCATGAATTTCATAATTAATTTATGGAGTGGAAAGTTTCCTTGAATGATATGCAAATGGATGTAGGTGCCCATCATCTCCATATTGGGAAAGAATAGCCCCTAGGGCCAAGTCGGATGCATCTGTCTCTAGGAAGAAGGGCTTAGTAGAATTAGGATGAACTAGAATTGGAGCGGTAGTGAATGCTGATTTCAAGGTTTGAAAGGCTTTTTCTACTTCTTTGGTCCATGAGAATTTGGAGTTCCTTGTAAGCTTGGTAAGAGTTGTCACTATCTTGGACTAATCTCTGATGAATATCCTATAGAAATTGGCAAACCCCTAAAAACATTGTACATCTCAAACACATGAAGGTGGTTGCCAATCAAGGATTGTCTCAATCTTCTTAGGGTCCATAAAAATTCCTTTATCTGATACAATGTACCCTAAAAATTCCACATTTGTCTTATGGAAAGAGCACTTCTCCAATTTCACATATAATCCTTTTTCTCTTAGTTTCTCTAGGACTATCTTTACATGACATTCATGATCCTCTAAATTTTTGGAGAATATCAAGATATCATCAATGTATATTACAACAAAATCATCTAAATATTCCCAAAAGATATCATTCATCATATGTTGAAAGACAGGTGGAGCATTTGTAAGACTGAATGGCATAACTACATATTCAAAATGGACATACCTTGTTCAAAATACTGTCTTCCATCCGTCTCCTTCTCTGATCCTGACAAGGTTGTAAGCTCCTCGAAGATCAATTTTTGTGAAGAATTTCGCTTTTCCAAGGTGTTCCAAGAGCTCTGATATGAGTGGTAGAGGGTATCTATTTTTTATAGTGACTTTGTTCAGTCCACAATAGTCTACACACATCTGGAGAGTCCCATCCTTCTTCTTTGCAAATAAAATAGGAGCTCCTGTTGGAGACTTCGAGTGTTTGATAAACCCCTTTGTTAGATTCTCATCAATGTTCTTGCATAGTTCTGTAAGTTCCTCTGGGGATAGTCTGTGGATTGGTCCAAAGGGTGGTTGTGCTCCCTCTTGAAGATCTATGGGACAATCATAAGGTCTATGTTGTGGGAGGATATCTACATTCTTCTTTTCAAAAACATCTTCAAAGCCTTTGTACTGATTGGGTAGTTGCACTGGATCATCTTTCTTGGATTCTTGAGCTGGTATGGCATATGTCATATATGTCGGTTCCTTCCTTACTGCATGTATGAAGGCCTTGGCTCTGACATATGTTGGGTTCTTCTCGATATCTCGATGGGTGATTTTATTCATTTCCCAATTGATGTCTAGATTATGCTTCTTTAACCAGGGCATTCCAATGATAACTAGATGTATTGGGCTCTATATTACATTGAAACATACATGGGATTCATGGTCACCAAGGTGTACTCTTAATGGTGTGGTTTCCATGGTTATATTCCCAGATGCTAGAGGTCATCCATCTACTACTTCAGGTAGTACTGGTTTGTTCTTTTGAAGTACATGAATTCCATGTTTCTTAACCAATACTTCATTTATGAAACATGAGGAGGCTCTTGAATCTACTAGGGCTATAAGGGAAAGGGTCTTCTTGGGCATGATTAACTTGATAGGTGCAAGACATGTTTCTATAGGTGTAGCTGGAATTATGAGACCCTTTCTTATATCATGGTCCGCCTGTATTGTCTCTTTTACAACTGGACTTCCTCATTTCCCTACTCTACAAGGGTGGCTGCGACTCTAGAGTTTGCTCTCTTGTTGGGACAATTAATCGCAATATGCCCAGGGTTTCCACAATAGAGGCATAACTTGTTATCTCTCCTTTTCTATTTCTCTTGTGGTGTTAGGGGCTGGAACCTAGTTACATTTATTTGCATAGGTTCAAGCTAGAATCATCTTTAGGAGTGGGTTGGAAAGGTTTCCATTGGCAAGGTCTTCCTTCTACTTGTTTTTCTTGTTTCCTTTCAAAAAGTCGGTTATCACATTGAATAGCTTGGTTGATCTATTCATTCAATGTCGTAACCTATAGCATCATGAGTAGAAGGTTCTTCACATCATCTCTTAAGCCCCATCTGAATTGCCTTATGAAATAATCTTCATGCCAAGTGAGGTCACATATCAACTGCCTAAATTCTGATGCAGAGGTAGAGACAGGGCGGTTACCTTGACGTAGCTTCCGAAGTTTTGTTTTTGCCACTCGACTCGTGTCTACATCTCCAAATGTGGTGATGAGCTCTCCAAGAAACCCCTCGTAGTGATGAAGTACGGCCATATCCTTCTCCAAGATTGGGGTGAATCATGATAAAGCTTGACCATAGAGCAAGGTTCCAATAAAATCAGCCTTGGATGCATCACCAGGGTATCTATTAGGCTGCATGCGGATGTAGAATTTGACCTGTTGCAAGAATCCTCGGAACTTTGTGCGATGAGCATCGAACTTTTCTGGCATGCAGATATTGGGTTCCCTCATGAAGGATGTACTAGGTTGTTGATTTACTTGCATACTTCCTTGATTTGTCTGAAGACTCCCGATTTGTTCTTGTAATTCTTGGAGGAGTGCACCTACATGCACTGGATGTCCCATCTCGACTTGTGTCTGTCGATGAGTTAGGTCTTCATCTTGTTGTTGGAGACTCTGAAGTGTTGCTATAATCTGTTCATAGGCATTCTCCATGATGACTAGTCTTGGATAGAAGCTAGTCTTGCCAAAATGTCAGGGGAGCACTAGATTGTGCTCTCTGACTATAGTAGACAAGATTTCAGAAATACACTTCTGATTACAAGAACACCCATGAAGGGAAAACAATACAAGAATACGTGACTGATACAAGATGTCCCACGACCCGAGACTGATAGGTATGAATAACTCGACTAGAGATGATATAGGAGATCCCACAACCCGGGAACATAAGTATGAAACAAGATAACTGGATTACAAGAACTCCCTTCTAGGAGATGAACTATATACAAGAAAGAACTCTACAAGAACTTGTACTACAAGATTACAAGAGGACAAGATAGGATGTCTGTTGACATACAAGCTATACGAAGAGCATACCAGCACAAAGGAGCAATCATGCGCAATCCGGTAACAAGGCTTAATCATTTTTCCATAAACTATTTCCAACTCAAGTGATTTTCATCACTACACAAACATTGTAAATCCTGTTTTTGGTTGAAGAGACTCCATTTTGTTCAAGCCGAGGAGTCCTTGAGCTTGAGGAGTATTAGAATTAGCTACACACCAATTTTCGTTATTTTTAGACTCTGTTTGGGCCCTCAAATAGGCTCTAGAACCCAATTTTTAACTAGGCTAGACACTAGGTCTCCACAAGGCCAAAGCTAGTCATAAAACTATAAAAAGAGCTAGAGAGCTCATTTTTGGGGTTAGATTGTTAGTGATTTGAGCTTATGTAACAGACTTTTTGAGTAATGAAAAGAACTCCATTGTTCCTCTCTTTGTTCTTGCCTTGTGTGCGCGTGTGTGTATGTGTGTGCATGTTTGTGTGCTTCTCACTCACGCACTTGTGCCTTCACTTGCTCATAGTCTTCATACTAGTCCTCACGTCTCCACGGATTGACATTTATGAGGTTGACCTCCTCACGTTGGTACTTGCCATTGTGCTAGAGTGACACCAAATTTGGCACCGTTGTCGGGGAGAGAGCTTCGAGGATGAGCATGTGATGGTAAGACATAGAGTTGAGACATTGGAGTCATAGGTAATATCCTTTGTTTTCCTTATTTTCCTTAATTTTTCCTTCTTTTTGCATCATCATCATCACCATCATCATCCTCACCATCTCCCACCTCCATCTCCATCTTCACAAAAATTTCAGTTTTTTTGTCATATTCCCCTCCCCACCTCATTTCCCTCATTTCACTTGTGAGAGAGAGAGCGTGTGTGCGATTTGTTTTTGTGTTTTTGAGCTTTTGGCTACAGGTTTTAGCTGTACCACCATCCCCAGCAGCTTGTGCAGGTACGATAGAACTCTGCACAGGTCCTAGGACGATGACCTCTGTCTATCGCGAGAGACAGGAAAACTTAGTATTTTTTGAATGTATTCTTGGCACAATAACCTACACCATTAGAGCACTCCAAATCACTAGAAGTTTCAAAAAAAATTGCATTTTTTCAATCTATCGTGACATACACCATCTATCGTGACAGAGAGCGTCAATCGCAATAGACACCATCTCTCGCGAAAGACTGCACCCCATGATAGAGACCGTCTATTGCGACAGACACCTATCTATCCGGACAGACAGAGACCGTCTATTGCCACAAACACCTATCTATCCGGACAGACAGAGCCCTGCGATAAATAGCGCCTATCACGATAGACACGGTCTATCACGACATACCAAAACCATGACAGACGACAGACTTTGTCTATCACGATAGACACTCATCTATGGCGACAGATAGGACCCCACGATAGACCCCGTCTATAGCGATAGACACCATCCATCATGACAGACCCATCTATCACGACCAATAGAACCACGATAGATGACAGACGACAGACTTAGTCTATCGCGATAGAGACCCATCTATCGCGACAGACAAGAACCCACGATCGACCCCATCTATCGTGACAGACACCATCTATCATGACTGCAAACCCGTCTATCGCGACAGACAGGCCCATGATAGAGGACAATCACGGTCTATCGCGAAAGACACCCGTCTATCATGATAGATAGGACCCCATGATAGACCCAATCTATCGCAATAGACATCTTCTATCGTGATAGACACCATCTATCACGACAGACAACCCCATGTGACAGCTAGTGTCTATCGCGACAAACACCCTCTATTGTGATAGACAGACATTTTTGGCAAAAAAATAGAGGGGTAATTTTTTTGAAAATTTGGGCTAAAATTTGAGCATATTTTCACATTCAATCACCCATACCATTACAAAGGCCTTAGAAAATGCACTAAACTCCTGAAAGGTCCCGATTGTCTGTTTTAACCCCTTAAACCCTGAATTGTCATAACTTTTTCATATGAAATCCGTTTTTTGAGCTCTATAGCTTGTCATAAAGCTCGTGGTGAATCCGTTGATTTTTAGATAGGATATTTTGAAGTTGACCCTCTGAGGGGTAGGTACACCAAGGGAGCTCTAGAGAAAAATTTTTTGGCAATACAAAAGGGGGAAAAAAGGTTCATTAAAAGTGTCTAAAATAACTTGTTTGTCAATTGAAAGTAAAAACATGAGCTAAACTTGGAATTTTTATAGGATCATCAAGAACTTTTGGAGAAAGCAAATCAAGTGCCATTGTGTGCAGGCGTGGGAATGCGCTTTCTGGGCAGACAAGTGTAGCAAGGAGAAATGACTTGAGGTTGGAATATCTCTCAACCCCCTCAGTCCATTCTTACCTTAGGCTAAGTGCGAGTAGTTGTCTTGATTGACTAGGGCTACGATAGGAATACTCAAGTTCTAAGAGCCTCTAAGTTCTCAAGTCCAAGAATAGGTTAAATTGCAGTCATGGGACAACTTAAAGGAAAAGAATTTGAATTAAGTGGACAAAGAACATCAAGTACAACACACTTAAGTGCTCTTGACGACGCTTAATTAAAGACAAGAAAACACAGACAAAGAAACTCAAAAGGAACAAGTGATTGGTATTAAAGAATCAGCAACGTGGTTGTACAAGGATCATTGGGTTTATTGGAAGGGCATATGAACCTTAGATCGGGAAGACACCTGGGGAGAGATCGTCAAAGTACTAGATCATCCGAGGCTAGCATCAACCATACAACCAGATCTTGGGCCTAGCAGTTGAGTGATTACCCCTATGCTCTAGACTCAGAAATCAATGACTCTGAGATGTCTTATAGCATGGAGAGACCCGTAGGTAGCACAGATGTAGCATACCTAGAAAAACTAGAAGGTCCCTACAAGACTCAATTGGAATATATCCAGAGCAACCGCTTAGGTGCTCCTATCTATGAGGATGGTTTGAGAAGAATTGTTGTCCAAATTAAAAACCCAGATTAGCCCATGGGACTAGAACACCCTGTAATCAAGTTTGAAAATGGTTCCTACATTGATAAAGAAGGAACAATGTATGTGGCCACGAGCCAACCAGAAAGAACAGATGAATTTGGCAACATAATCCCAGAGGTCAAAAGAGGTGACATAGAGCAAGGGAACTTAGGAAAGGAGCCAAAAACCCCTCGAGGCAAGTTGGTTCTGACCAGAATAATCACTCCAGAGTGGATTCCCCAAGACAATAGGAGCATAGATTTGCTCGTGAATTGAGAGACGGATGAGACTTCTTGGAGGTATAAGCCTGAGAAGCCTAACAAAGTGGGAGCACTTATCATCTATGAATTCAAAGATCTTGATAGCCCAGGAAAAGTGACCTACCTAGATGATGCTTCTTAGAGGATCTTTGTGGTCTCAGAGCATGGAAGACACACATACACTTGGAAGGGGGAATTTGTTTTTCCCCAACCTCGATCCACTATGTCTTATGGTTACCAAGGAGCTGGAACATCTCAGGCTCATGGGAGTCAAAGAGAAAGGAGTAGAGATAGACCCGAGGTGAGCTTTGCTAACCCATTGGGAAGAGAAAGAACGAGGATTGAAACTGATAAGATGGACATGGAGAGACATAGGGATCCACATAATCCAAGAAATACAGACGAATTCCCTCAATCAAGGCTTACAAAACACACTAGAACCTTAAGGCCCACACAATTGGTTAAGTCCATGAAGAATTGCTTCGATGACAGAGGAGACCCCTATGACCATGTAGCAGAGTTTAAGCAAGTTTTGAGAGCGGAACAAGTGGAAGACTTGTTCACTCAATACAATGATTTTGGCCTAACTCTCAAGAACACTACATTGACTTGGTTTCAACCACTTCACCAAGGTCAATACAGAAATATAGACCAACTTCTTGAAGCATTCATCACTGGGTTTTCCAAAAGTGGCATTAGGCATAACACATCTTCCTTGATATACAACTTCAAGCGAACACCTCAAGAGACTATGAGGCTCGCAGGAAGAAGGTTTAGGCAATACCTAGAGAGATGCCCTGCTCCAAAGTTACCCACTCCAGCCAAACAAGTGGCCTTATTTCTAGATGGATTGTTAAGTACCAAACTGAGATCATATGTGTACTTGAAGGACCCTAGATCCATAGAAGAATGTGTATGCATGTGCATACACATTGAGGATAATCTAGGGGAGGAATTAGAGCTCTCAAAAATCTATAGAGATTCAGATAGTTTGTTGCTCTAGCACAATGGTGAGAACCACGTTAAGAAGCTCCACCTCCGTAATGTCAATCCGTGGAAGAGATAGGAGTGATGTGAAGATCATGAATGTGAGATGAAGTGAGAGTGAAGGTGAGAAGCATAGAGATGCACACACACATACACACACACTATGAAGAGACAAGCAAGACACAATGGAAGGTGAGAAATCAACTCTATTACTCAAGAACACTCTTACAACTCAAAATAGCTCTAAGCTCTCTCTACTCCAACAAGCTAACCTCAAAAATGAGCTCTCTAGCTCTTTTTATAGATTCTAGACTAGTTTTGACCGGTTTCACATCTAGTGACCGGCATAGTCAAAAAATAGGTCCTAGATGCTATTTGGAAGGGTAAACGGTGTCTAAAAATAATCAAAATTGGTATGCTCATTCTACCTAAGCTCCTCAAGCTCGAGGACTCCTCGGCTTGCACAAAATGGAGCTATGAATTACAAAAAGGGTTTTTTCTATGTTACATATGTTACAATAGTGATGAAAATCACTGTTGGAGGTTTTGAAGAATATTTATAAAACATAAATCTTTGAAAAATTGATTCGACTGACTCCCTGCTCTGTCTTTACATGCTTCCGCGCCTTCTGTGCCTCTGGCTACTGCCAACACCCCCCTCCCTCTCGCTTGTGTCGTCCTCGACAGAACCTTGTTGTGCGGTCTGTCGGATGTAGTTCTGTAGGAGGTCTTGAGCGAGGGTGTGCTCTGATATGCGAATGCCTCGGGCCAGATCTGCCTCGAGTTTCTCCCAATCAATGGGTTGTGGTTCATCTGATGGCAGGAGTCGATAATGCGTGGAATAGACCATCTGTTCACAGGCAAATAGTTGAAGCAAATGCGTGGGCCTACTGATGAACACCTCTGAATGGTATTCCCAGAATCCAATTGTTGGTGGTCCTATGGGTGGAGTGAAGTATGGGTAGTTTAACCAATCTTGGCATTGTTTGTTGTTCTGTATTTTAATAGTGAATGCCTTCCAGGAGCGGCGACGTGGCACTGGTCCCCAACATGGGTTATACTTTAAATGTAGTGGTGCCTTGGCCCATGTACTCATCATTTCAAGATATTTCTGTAAGAGATCCTTGCGCCATTCTGGTTGATATATTTCTCCTTGCTGCGCATCTAATGGCAAATCTTCCGGTTCAAATTGAGTTGCGTGGGACGGATTTTTGCCTATTTCTTTCTGTATGGCTAACTGATATTCTGCCATTAACATAAAATAAGGTTTATACTGTAGCTCGTGCCCTGATATGTATCTGCGCGAGGCCAAGTGAGCAAAGTAGGGGGACTGTAAAATGCGTTCTTCAATCATCGCCATTGCGTGTAACTGTGCCTCTACCCTTGTTGAGTGGGTCGTCCCAAGTTCTTCTATCGTCTTCATCCATGCGGGAGTTGGAAGTTCGAAAGTCGTCTGGCCTTCAGCCGTGACGCGTCCGCCTGGGATGGGTTGGGGCTCATAGGCTTCTTCAAAAGTTTCCTCCACCGGAATAGTGACTGTTTCTTCATCGACTGGTAGGTCCGGTGGGGAGTCTGGTCTGGGTGGTGCTTCATATACTTCTATCCGTGATTGAAGAGTAGATACCTGGGCCCGTAAAGCGTTGAGTTCCTCTAGGATGTCAGGAGATGGGTCCGCAGGAGCTGGTAGGCCTTGTGGTATTGGTGCTCTTAACTGCAAGATCTTGTTTTCATCTTTGAGTTTCTGAAACTCCTCGTTCATGCTGTCGTACTCATCTAACAATCTGATATGATCATCTAACAACATTTTCATTGATTCTGAGGGCACGGTCTTAAAGCGACTGGGGCTTAGCGGTTGGTCTGGCTGATCTAAGGTAGCTTCTAGATTCTCTCTATTTTGTTCTTGTAAGCGTTGGTTTTCTTCTTTCGCGACTGCCAAGTGTCGTCTAAGTAATCCCATATTTCGTGTTAACGTTGCGTTGCGAATGGTCTGTGCCCCTAACAAATTATCAAGATCAGCAGTGGCCTCTTTGGTTTTCTCTTCACTTTCTAGTTCTAGCTTGTGGTATGCCTCTCGGAGTTCTTGGTATCTGGTGTTTAGGGAGGCATTCTCGATGGTCAGTGAATTTAGTTGCAACTGTAAATCATTGGTTGTCCTCTGCAGCTGCTGATAATTATTTCCCAGAGATGTGAACTCATCTTTGACTTGAGTCATACAGGTGAGCATTTGTTGAAATGCATTATCTACAGTGGGTGATAATACTAACGATGTGCTAAGCGAAGATGCAGTAGGTGTAGATGCAAAGGGAATGGGGAATGGGGGTGGGAAAGTGGATGCTGTGGTGATTGTGGAAAATTGTGGTGTGCTTAAATATTGTGGTGCCACAAATGAAGTGAGTGGAGGTGCAGTGGGTGGTGATATATCCATATCGCTGGATGTGGTGTCGAGTGCGGTGACTGTGAATAGTGGTGTGATCGTGGGTAAGTGTGTGGGTGTAAATACGGGATTTACAAAGGTTGAAGAGTAATTTACAGAGGGGTTGTCTTGGATGGCTTGGTGGAAAGGGGAAAGAGGAGTTACGGTGGGTCGGGGAGGTGAGACTGGGGAGAAGGTTAATGGAGGTGGGAATGGGAAAAGGGGTCTTGGAGGTGTGGGGAAGGACGGAAAGGATGGTGGGAAAATTGGATTTGATAGAAAGGTGGGTGTGCTAGGGGGTAGACTAGGTTGAATGGGTGCGGGAATTGTGGGATGACTGGAAGTAAGGACGACTTCTGCTACTCCCTCGGAGAAGGAGGATGTTGTTCTGGGAGAAGGAGGGTGTATGGGGGAGATTGGATGGATGGGAGGTGAAGGAGGAGCGGTTTGGGTGGTCGATACTTCGACAACTGTGGTGGTATGTACAGCAGTGGTACGGGGTGGGGAGTCGATGATAATGGTGTCTTCTGCCAATGAGCCCAGGGACGAGACGTGCTTCCCTGGCCTGTTCTGAAGATTGTCCCCCGATGGGTACCCGAATATATTCACCCGGCTTGGTTAGTAGACGGGTTCTACGAGGGTCATACTACGGTAATGGTTTCCTCTACAAATATCGTAAGGCTTCTGTGGATCCCACTGATTTGACAAGTTCTCGGAAGCCTCTGATATATACTTCTTTGAATCCACCTGAGACAAGTTCCTGTTCTATAAGTGCTTGACTCTCTTCCTCAGTCACTTTCTTGCGTGCCCAAACTTTCTCCATGGTGCGATATAGCTTCTTGATGGCTAGTGTATAAGCTGCTGCTTCAAAGGTTTCATCTTCATGTGTACTGGTGTCTCCTTAGGTGTCAGTGTGCTGTCCTTGTTCATCTGTCTTCACATGTTCTTGAGAGTCATGAGTGCCTTGACTGGCTTCGTCATCGCCTTCATCTTCGTCGGTTTTCGTTCTTTCTTCCTTAGAACTAGACACTATTTGTCCTTGTGGTTGGTCTCGGGGCGTGGTCGGGTAACTTGGCCGCTCATATTCCTGAGAGAAGATCTGACCTTCTGAAAACTGAAATTCATTCGAGAAAGCATCCTGCATTTCAAAATCAAAGGTTGTATCTATAGGTTCTGCTTCCAGGTTGGGTATGGGAAAAGAAAAAGCTTCTGCACCAATAGTGGTGGGAACTTCTGCTATAGTGGTGGCAGGTCCTGGGATGGTGGTTGCTTGAGGAGCAACTGTGCTAGTGGTGGCCTCCGTTATAATCGGTCTTGATAACTGTATGCGAATAGGTTGTACATATGGGGTGGCTTCTGTCGAGGACTGCTCTGGAGAGGGTTGTGGTGAGGGTGATTCTGGCACTTGAAGGCAGGGGATAGTTCCTCTCATTCACTTTCTTGCTCGTCCTTTGCTAGGCTTCCTAGCTTTCTTTGTTGTTCCCTTGAAGGCTTTCAGCTCCTCACTTGTCATTGCTCGCTCGATAGGTAAATCGTAGGCCAAACACATATATACGATGTGCGTGAGAGCGCAACATCCATTGATGACCTTCTTTCTTTCCCATCTGTGTTGTGCTAAGTAGAGCTGATCAATGATCCAGCTTGCGAGATCAACTGTCTGGGGTCCAGTGCATGCTAAATACAAACCAAACCATATGCGCTTGTGAGGCATTGTGAATCTGTCCTGAGCGAGGAAAGCAAAATGCTGCATACATATCCGCAGTGGTTTTGAAAACTCAGGTGTGATCGCCAAAATCTCTTCCCACTTAGTAACGTCTCCACGTTTCATTGGCTCTGGAACCAGCCTTTCTCGTTCCGTTGGAGTGTGGGTTCCGTGAATCTTGATGGCAGCTCGAATCAAATCTTTAGAAAGATAAAATCTTTTATATGGTGGATCGTTCACTAAGGATGGCAAAATAAAAGTGTCAGGCAGATCCTTGTTCTCAGAAGCTGTCAAAGTTGTGACTAAATAATAGCATCTGTAGAAGTCAGGTTTAGGCAAAGGGTCGCTGAAATACTCTGTAAACCCTGCTCTTGCCCAAACATGTGTTAGGTCTTCCGTGTTTTGTAATCCTTCGAACTCTCTTGAGAAAAACTGATATTTGCCCCAGGTACGGTCATCAAAAGTCAAATTGGCCTCAAATATAAAATCAACATTCGCCAATGGTCCTGCTAGCCCTTGAAACCAGTGAGAATTGTGATGACTCTTCTCAGTATAACCCCTGGGGGGATCGTCAATTGGCATGGGCCCTGGGAAACCTTGAAATTCGGGCGATTGAGCTGTAGGATGGGGCTCCGCTAGTAGTTCTCCAATATTGGCCATTGGTGCACTGGGGCCAGCTTCCGATGGCCCTTCTACCTGCATGATGTATGATCCGAGTGCGTAGAAGATCTGCTACATAAGATTAACACATTAGTATGGAAATTAATCATGATCCCATGAAAGTGAGACCGTAATCCCTTTCCATAGCTGATGTGTAACCCGTGTAGCCAAGTGTTGTGATGTGATTGATGCAATGCTTCTTGCAGGTCTCTAGACACCTATATGTTTTCAGATATTGCATGCAGTGCTTTGATGAGATGTTATTACAAACGTTGTTGGGTTATAGTGTGTGGATTCGTACAAGGTTCAGTTGTGAATGAGTTATTACAAGGTTGTAGATTAATTGGGGTGGGAGTTATGTTAGATAAGGGAGTCGTAGAAGGCGTCTGGATACGTTTCGGTGCCCACTTCCTAAGAGTTTGTGAGCGGGTGATAGGTTTCTTCTGAGGGACAAAAGTTGAGATCGGATGTGGTGGGGTTGAAGGGTGAAGAGATTTCTGAGGGTTATATATTACATGGCTTGAGGGTTGAGGTATAATACACTGTTTGGGTACCCAAATCTGCGTGGGTGTGGGTCGATTCTTTAGGTACTTCTTGGCGATCCAAATTTGCCGAGTGTTCGTACTCGTAGAAGAAGGTCAAGTAGACTTTGAATACTGACTCTGATTTGTCTTTAACTTCTTCGTATCAATGTCTGCGTTGTTGAAATCAGTCGGTGCTTTCTGTGCTTTTGGCACCCATATCTGTCTCGTGCCGCTTGCTTTGTGATACTGATACTGCTGCTTTCTTTGTGTCGTCTGATATTGTCGTCGGCCTGGGTTCCTTTGCCGTGGTTGACTCCTTTGTGGTTGAGGTTGAGAGGTCGGATGGACACTCTGCTTTGGAAAAGAAGGGAGGTCCAAAACTTGCGAAACCTGCCCATTAGGAAGTGCTCCATTTTGTACTTTTAATCTAGGCCAGTCCACAGTAAGTGTGGAAGGATGGGCACCACAGTTGATAGTGCCCATTTGTCCGTTGATGTAACCCTCCTGACCACTGATGGTGTCCATTTGACCAAGCAATGGGGTGGTTGACCCTTCTAATTTGCAGGAAGCCCAAGGGAAAATCTCCTGACGTCCTTCTGATTGACAATTATCCATAGCCAAGCCCGCATGGGTTGGTGTAGACGTAACGTGACTCATCTGACCAAAGATCTTCCGGTCTTCCGTCGCATGTTGTTCATGGGGTCTAGGGTCGCGTACTTCAGGCGAACAGCCGTTAGGGAAGTCAAGCGGTATCACTCGCTTCTGGTCTAAGGTTCCAATCTACAAGGAGCCTTGTCTAAGATTTAGGTCCACTGAGTGATCGTATAGCCAATCTTGGCCAAGGATTAGGGGTTCTATCAGGTCCTCCTCATGGCACACTAGTAGTTTCACTGTCAAGGTCACTTCGTTTATGAGGATAGGAAGGTCCACCTCACCCATGCAAGGGGTTTCCATTCCTCCTAGCCCTATGAGGTATGCCTCAATTGGCCGCATTTCTATTCCTGAGTCCTTATAGTGGGACCATCTAATCGCACTAGTCGCAGCACCTGAGTCAATTAAAGCCCTGAGCTCTTGGCAAGGGTTGCCGTGCTCTAGCCTGACTGTAATGAATGGTCTCCTGTCCACTATACCAGGATGAGTGGTTGACTTTACTTGACACATGGCCATGGGGTATCTGGGTGATGTTTCCAGATGGTTATAATGTTCTCTCCCTAGTCCTTGTCTTCTTAACTTCATGCGCTTAATGCATTCTATAGCTTCTGCCTGAGCTTCAGCTCGTATTCTATTTTCTTCCTCCTTATGCTTCTTTGCCAACGTGAGTCGTCTAAGCATATCCTCAGTAAGAGGTTCCTGATATAACTTGACTCTACAGCCACTAATGTAATTAGGCATTATGTCTCCTTCTAAGGTGGCTAATTGTACTGCTCCACTTGTTGAGAGTCTGTTAATGATCATAGGTCCATAACCTCGATTTTCTAACTTTCGTGCATGTTGTTTCAGCGTATATACTAGAACTAAATCTCCTTCTTTCAAGCCTTCATCTTTCACATGTGCATCAAAATATGCTTTCTGTCGCTTCTTAGCTGTGTATATCCTTGCTTCCGCTTTCAGCCTGGTTTCTCCTAATCGTTCCAAGTCCATTATTCTTGCTGATAATTCATGGCCGGTCCACTGATGTTCTTGTGCAACCTTAAGGGTCGGTATCAAGAAGTCCAAAGGAAGCACAACATTCTGACCAAAAACCATCTGAAAGGGAGTTGCATTGAGTACGGTCTTGTAGGCCACTCGATATGCCCACACAGCGTGGTGTAACTATTTGTCCCAATCTGAACGTTTGTTGTTCACGAGTTTCGTCAATACGTTACAAAGGATCTTGTTAGTGCTTTCAGCCTGACCATTGGCCTGAGGATGATATGGTGCGGATTTCTTGTGAATCACCATAAAATCATGTAACAAATATTCAATGACTTGGTTTAGAAAGTGAGTTCCTCGATCGCTCACTAACTCTATAGGCAATCCATATCTTGTAAAGACATTTTCAAATAAGAATTTTGCAGTCGTGTGTGCATCATTCTTTTTCGTGGCTTTTGCCTCTACCCATTTGGTAAGATAATATGTCACAACAATAATGTATTCCGCATGTGTACCTTTTGCAGGGGGTTAATGGATCCTACAAAATCTATTCCCCATTTAAAAAATGCACGTCCGCCCATCATGGGTTTCAATGGCATTTCATCTCTGTGAGTAGGAAACTGAGTTCTTTGGCACACATCACATCTCTTTACATAGGTATGTGCATCCATGTGAAGAGTGGGCCACCGTAATCCTGCAAAGAGGATGGCTTTGATTATCCTATCGGGTCCAAAATGACCTCTTGCAACACCTTGATGTGCAGTCTCAAATATGCTCAAATAATCGCTTTCATGAACACATTGTCTTAAGTATCCATCTCATCCTCGTTTGTATAGATTATCGCCAATAAGTGAATAGTCCTGAGCTTCCTGCTCTAGAATTCGTTGTCGTGCTAAAGTCATTCCTTGAGGGAATGTTTTCGTCCTCAAGTATGTCACTAAAGGTTCACTCCAGTCTGGTGTGAGAGACACATGATATAACGTAGCATGTTCTACTGGTGGTCTTTCACAACAGACATGGCATTCTTTACATAACTTGTAGACATCTGCTTCCATCGTAGGCCAGTATACTCCTAGTCTATGCAGAGTCTGCAATGTACGATGTTTCGAGTGATGTTGCTTTAATGCACCTATGTGTGCTAATTGCAACCAATTTTCATGTTCTGATTCATCTACACAACAAGCAAGAATCTTTTGATTATCCTATTTATATATGCTTCCTGCTATGATTTGGTATCTCTGAGACTTGGTAACCTCTCCTTTGATCTTTATCTTAGGATTCTTGGGTCCATATGTGAGAATAGGGACTATCGACTTAGCCCATTCTGGTGCTATCTCAAGGTTAAACAAATATGTGTCGGGTAATTCATCCGCTATCCCTTGAGGAGCTTCTCCTGAGGTTAATCTTGAAAGGTGGTGAGCTCTAAGATGTGTCTTTCCTTTCCTGACTACTACTTCAAAATCATACTCCATGAGTAATAGAAACCAACGTATTAATCGTCCTATGTTACATGGTTTGTTGACTAAGTACAATAGGGCTTGATGATCTGTAAAGAACTTGAACTTGTTTGCCCATACATAATGCCTGAATTTCTTTACCGCGTAGATCATTCCTAATCCTTCTCGTTCCGTAGTGGTGTAGTTTCTTTTTGCTGCGTTCAACTGTCTGCTCGCGTAAGCTATGGGAAGATCTATATTTCCTTCATTCGTGGGTTGTGCTAACACACATCCTATGACATAATTGGATGCATCCACATGTACATGGAATGGCTTGCTCCAATCCGGGATTATCAATATAGGTGCTGAGCACAAATGTCGTTTGAGTTCATTGAATGAATTTTCACACTCGTCTGTCCATTCAAAATGCGTCAAAAGAGAGTACAATGGCTTGGCTATGATTGCTTACATGTGCATGAATCGTCTATAATAACCACAATGGCCCATAAATGCCTGTACCTCTTTCACGTTAGTTAGTCTAGGTAGATCTGCAATCACCTTCACCTTTTCTTCGTCCGTAGAGATTCCATTCTTTGACATAATGTGTCCTAGAATTTTTCCTTGTCTGACCATGAAAACGCATTTTTTTGGGTTCAAACAAACCTGATATTCTTGACATTTGTCAAATACTTGTCTTAACTCTGGGATATGCATCTGTCTTATATTCGAGTGTGCACATAAGTCATCGACATAAACTTCCAAACTCTTTCGTAAGAATTCCTTAAAAACATGACACATGAGTCGCTGGAAAGTAGCGGGTGCATTTGTTAAACCAAAAGGCATCACACGAAATGCAAATATGCCCCATTCTGTGGCAAAAGCCGTCTTGTGTTGATCTTCTGGAGCAATGGCTACTTGATTATAGCCTAAGAAACCATCAAGGAAGCTGTAAACTACCTTGCCCGCAACTCTTTCCAATAAGTGTTATGTGATAGGAAGAGGATAACTGTCTCTAATTGTGGCAGCATTAACTTTTTTAAGGTTAATACACACACGTAATTTTCCATTCTTCTTGGGCACAACCACAATGGGGGATACCCATTCGGTATGCTCAATTTCGTAAATGAATCTTGCTTCTATCAATCGATCTATCTCCTCTTTAATCTTCACAACGTAGTTATCATTGTACGTGTATGGTTTTTGTTTTGTCGGTTTTGCCTCTGGAGTCATAGGAACTCTATGAGAACATATATCCGGATCTACTCCTTTCAAATCTTTGTAACTCCAGGCGAACACATCTCTATATTCGCGCAATAGGGCAACTAACTCTTCTTCTTCTTCCTTCGTCAAATCATGCCCTATGTAGGTACACTTTTCTTATTCTCCTTCTATGGCAACTATTATTTTCTTGGTTTTCTCTCGATTATCATTTACTTTTCCAACGTCAGCTTTTCTGTTAGGCATTCGTACCATTATTCGTCTATCTTCTATTTCATATTTCTTGAAGTTATCCGAAACTTCAAACAAGGATTCTTCTTCTTCTGACATGGTTTCTTTCTTCTTTCTTTTCTTACCTTCACTCTTGACAATCACTTGTGTGGTTAATCTTACCTCATTCGTAATTCCTTCATGTTTCTGAGGGTGAGTCTACTTCGTAGAAATATTCTTCTTTTGATGCAAAGGGTGGGTCCATAATAATTGACTCTAGATCAAAGTCACTTGCATCCTCAAATGCATTAGTGCTGGGTTCACATTCTTCAATAATCGAATCACATATGATTGGATCTATCAAAAAACTGAGATGTCATAGCCATCCTCATCGCAGTGGGGTGTCCATTGTTCTTCATTGATGGCTACATCCATGGTTGCTAGGATTTCTGCCCAACGATGGGGTTCAAATTCTTCATCTGGAAATACTACAGATGCGTACGCTGGGTCTTGAAGAGTTCATGGATGTTGTTCTGCACCTAAAGTTCTAGCTTCTAACCATTCTTCCTCTTGTTTTGCCACTTTACACATCCATAAATGAGTGTCTTCGTGTAACCATGAGAGGTCTGATTCTAACGAGTGTACTAATTCTGTTTCTACTGGTGTCTTATGGACAATATTCCATTGTATTGGGGGTACATCTTGATGTGAATAGTCTTTAAGATTGACTTTAGTAGTCACTCCTAAATGTTGCAAATACAAAGAATTAGTTCCCTAATCTTGTACAATTTGCAACTGATGCATGAATGGTCGTCCCAATATCATCTCATAAGCGTGATTTTTTGCAAAGTCACAAATGGTGAAAGTATGCTCAAATTCCACACCACAAGTGGTGAGAGATATGCCTTCTAGTAAGCCTAATGGTTTTTCTATGTGTCCATCGGCCATTTGTAGCTTCATCTTGGTAGATCTTAATGTTGGCTTACCCCAATGTTTCCATAAAGCGATGGTAGCTATGGCTACTCCGGCTCCTGAATCTAAGATGGCTTTGGTGGTGTAGCCCTGATGGGTTATTGGAAGATAAGTGTTACCTTCCTCTCCTTCACTTACATCTCCTATCTTTTCTACGGGTATTTTTGGTACCTTCTTGTGTGATCCCATCTGTGAGGGGGTAGTAGCAAGCTCAGGGAATTGATTTGCTACGTGTTTCCACAATTTTGGTTTAACCTTCAATAATTCCTCAAGCATGAGGTGGCACTGAACTTCAGCGTTCTAGACCACTTCCGTGTTTCTAGGGATCACTGATTCTTCATCCCTCACTATTATCGTGGGTGCTCTCATGCTAATAGACTTGTCTTCCCAAGGTCCTGTGAAATGAGGTAATTCTTGTAAAGAATTGGATTCAAATCCTATGTTCACTCAATTGTTCTTCCTCTACATCATCATAAATAGAGGGGATGTCTTGGGGAAATTGCTCCTACAAGTCATCTATTTCTTGAATAGGAAGATGGGCTCCTTGTTCTTTTCTCCATTTCTCTTCTTGGATTTCTCTTAGAAATTCATGTGAGTACCTATGTATGGAAGCCAAATTGTCTTCCACTTCTATGTTGGGTACTTGAGACACGGATGGTGCATTCCTTTCCTATGTCTCTGGGACAATAGGGTTCCTATGCTGATCCTTTTTCTCTTTGCTATCTATCAAGTATTCTAGCCTCTCCATCAGTCCCTGAAAGTGTAGTTCCGATTTTGCCATGTTATTCCAATTTAGATATCTAGAGACTTCGAACATTGCTTGTGCTAATTCTACCATTTTCATGCAAAGTTTAGTCCTCTCAATTTCTAGAACTGCTCATGGGTAGTTCTTAATCATTTCAGCAACTTGAGGTCCTTTTATTCTAGCCTGATACGCACGAAACATCATGTCTAGATTTTTTGGTATGGGTTCTGCTAAAACTGATTCTAATTTTTGCGCTAAGTTCTCTTGATTCAATTCTTGAGAGGTCAACTCTAGGATTTTGGTTCTCAATTCCTTCAAACTTCTTTCCAACTCAGTTATGCTTTTACTCCGTTCTCTTAATGCTTTCTTTGGAATCTTTCCAATATTTTGTCTTTTTATTGTTACTCTCCAACTTCACTAGTTCTGACTATTTTTTCTTGATTAAGCTGTTGGTTCTATAAGAGAACCTGGGCTCTTGTTATAGCTTGGATAGGCACATATGTAGGGTTTGATCCATCCGTGTTGTGTACAATACCTATAACGTTGATTGGTATCACATTTGAAGCATTCTCAAGGTTCTTAGGACAATCTTTGATGATGTGCTCTTTACCACAATTGACACAAAAGCCTTGTATGTCATAGTACTGCGACTGTCCTGCTATCGGAGGATGTGGACAATCCTTTATGAAATGATCTCCTTGGCACCTAAAGCATGGTCCTCTAGAGCCCTGTGGTCTTTGTTGTCTTAATTGGGGCCGCGGATTAAGGTTTGTGTACATCACATTAGCATAGTTGAGCTCCCAACTAGGTTCCACTGGTGGACTATCATATTGATGTCTCTATGTGTTATGGTGACTCCGTGTAATACGCGGATGGACTATCTACATGAGTAGAGTCAAAACTGTTAGAGTTCGGATCACTGTCAGTAATTAGAGGTGAAACGGGAACAGAGCAAATCCAAGTACAAGACAATGATAATTTGCACACTTCCTCCAGTGTGATAATATCTGGGATTTCCCAATGTAGATAACACTAATAAATTGCAGATTACTTTGGCAAAGGACTTGCAGAAGTAGATACTAGCATTGAATGGAATACTAGTCCATGTACCTTGTTAAACTATAATCTCTGAATTGCAAGTGCAAGACATGCAATACATTCACAGTACATGCTTCCGTACTAAGAATAGGAAGCAAACTTGGTAAAAAAACTCATACGCTGCTCAGGAGATATTCTTTTTATTAATAAAGACTTTAATGTACTTAAAACCTACCAATCTAGTAGTCACTAGACACTCATCCACAACATCCAGGGTAAGAGAGTAAAAACGAGGGTATGACAATATAGGACACCATAACAATATGGTCGAGCATTCATGTCAGACAGCATTTGGTCACCTAGTATTCAAGTGATCGATAAGAGAACAACTGTTAACAGAAATAGAAGCAAAAAATAAAAATATATGGAAGTAGCTCCAACGTTACCTACGAGCACTGATGCTACATTTAGAAAGAAAGAGTAATAACTGGCATCAAATTTGCATTACTTAGAATCACACCTGCTGAATGCATGTAAACCCCATCCAAATGTTGTCACACCTCACATTATCGATACCTTCTACCAATTCTTTTAACACACCACGAAAAGCGACCAGTATCAGCAAAGAAATAACTATATCACATAGAAGACAACTTTCCCTCGCTTAGAGATAGATAAAATCACCTACTCTGAGATATGCAGGCTATGAAAGTACTTCATACTGAACCATTGATACGAGATGTCGCCCGGTTGAAAAATATTGAGTGGCACCAATAACTGTAAATCCATCCCGCTTCACATGCTATGATCCGCATAGAGTTTGAACATTCTCCAAAATTTCAATTTAATAGTAAATTACAACTTAACATGCCAGACTTCACCCAAAACTTTCTCTAAGAGGTTAAATTCAGGAAAACAGATTCTCATAATTTGTGGAACTAATCGAACAAAGAAAATCCCATGTCCTCGTCACTCTCCTCCTCTTCCTTCTTTTCCTCCACCTTCTCCTCAGCTGGAGGAGGAGCTGCTGCTCCACCTGCAGCTGGAGCTCCAGCAGATGCACCGCTAATAAAAGCACCTCCACCACCTCCGCCTACTATAACCTGCAAACAGAAATGCATACCTCATGTTCAGAGGGCATTCATGAAACCTGCACCGTTTAGGTTACATCACATCATGAAAACAATTCTGGAACTGCGAAACAGGTTCCAAATATCGGAACTACATCTCAACTTTGTCCGAAAACAGAAGCACGCCTTAAACCAAAGATGAAGCGGAATAAGATCTTTCTGAAACGAAAGGGCAGAGTCGAATTATTTGTTTATGAACCTACAACGTGGATAAAAGAGCTCATCTGCAGATACGATCGATGTTCTCGAGAAGACAAAGAGCAGCATTCATACGACAGGAGAACCAATATACGAACCATAAATTGTCGCTTAATCATGCTTGAACAAGAAAGGGCAGTACTTACATACCTGGAAAACGGCTGCGGAAGGTGTTATATAAGAGAACGATGAAGTAAGAGAGCCGGAGGCAGCGGCAGCGGCTTTTCTCGAGAGTTGCCGCTGCAAATCAAATTCCGATGCCGCAGAACCCTCCATATCTCCACCATGCTGCTTGGCGTTCCACGAGCCACCCTCATGCCGGCAAACGAAGGTGAAGACCGCCATTGACAAGGCCTCTCGCAATGCTTGGTCTTTCGAAGGAGGGTAGTACTGAAACCCTAGCAAGTCAGCTCCGAGAGAACCCTTCACAAGAGAAGGATAGAGACAATATATTGATATGACGATTTCAAATGCTCGGAGCCTGGAAGTCACGGTCCCGGTGATTGAAAGGGCGCAGCATATGCACATGTACATCTATTCCCGGCTTTCGGGTGAGCTTATTGGAATTTCATGATAGGTATTTCACCGTATTTGGGTGAAAAAAGATAAAAGATATTTTTGGGTGAATCATAGGGATAGCACATGGACATGTATTCGAGTGATCGAAGATCACTTTTTGGGTCACTTGAAAAGTGTTCCAGGAGCACATGGATGTCCTCTAACCAGATTTTGGGTGGTCGAAGATGGAATTGGGTCATCAGATTTAGGTGCACATGAAGGTCTAGTGATCGGATTTCAAGAGGCTCAAGAAATGGACCTCGGGTCATCAGGTTTAGATGCACATGAAGATTCAGTGGCCAATTTTCAGGTGGCCCGAGATAAACTTCAGGTCACCTCATCTAGGTGCACATAAGGGTCTCATATTCAAAAATATACTTCAAGCCATCATATTTAAGCACACATGAAAATTTATATCATCATATTTAGGCATCATATTACCAATCGATCATGTACAATACATTATATAATAAACCCATGACTCTTTATTCAAGTTGCAAGCTTTTGTTATCATTCATTTACCTTATTATTATTCAGGTAAATATGACATGTTTAAAACATTCAAAAATAGAAGCACCATCCAATATTAAAAAAAAAACATTCAATATTCCAAATAGAAGCATAAACGAACCAAACTCTTACATAGATGAAAATGTCCATGGAACTACATACATAAAAGCATGATGAATTGTCACGACTATTCATAAACTTTAATAACTCAAGATAAACTTTTCCTTGTATCTTTGCTCTCTTTGTTGCTTTTGCTTTTCATTGCATAATGATTTTCTCCTCCCAAACCCTCTATCACTTTTTTTGTTTGGAACATTGCTTCTTCAAATCCATGCCTTGATGATTCTATCTCCTTCATGACTTCACACATTTTTGACATTCCATCCACAATACTCTTTGACTTCTTATTTTGATTTTTTTTTTTTTCCTACAATACACTCAATTCGTATGCCATTTGAAACATCTTTCTCACTTTCAAAAGCTTGCTCTCGAATTGTATCATTACTCTCTATATGAGTATATTCATCAATTGCATTCCCTTGAGAGCTTTGATGGCCATCTATCAAATGCACCAAAAATTCCGATGCATTTAAGAGATAAATCCCAAAGAGATTCACATGCATCGAAAAAATTCCACATTGAAGGAGTACTTCTTGTAAATTCTTGTTTTTTTTTAATCGTTTTTATGCTTCCTTCTTAGTGTGTCAACTCTATTACAAACTTGATCACAACTGAAACACACTCCACACTTCTTATTCAAAGAATTGGCTACTTGCCCCCAATCTTTGAAGAGAAGATTTCCACATTTAATGTGGACATATACATCTTCAAAACATTTAATTAAGGTAAATGTATGAGAATCGCCCCACATTACTCCTCTACTTCTCTTTGCCCCTCTTCTATCATCATTCATTGTAGGAATATGATCAACATGAGGGAGTTGGGTGTTTATGGATTGATTTTCACCAATGCATCCTTCAGTCATCATGTTTAAAAATGAAAATTGTGTTGATGATTGCACATCTTGGGATAACAGTTCATAGTCACCATCTACAAAAGTATTATACGATGCCATTGGACCCTATGGCAAAAACATGCAAAAATTAGTATGACAAGGATGTATCATCATTTTTTTAATGTGCATATGGAGAGAAAGATGCAGTCATACTTACGGTGTGAGAGACTAGTATGAGAGAGAGAGAGATTGAAAGACAACTTATAAGTACTTTATGCATTTCAATCACTAAGCATGCATGAGATAATAACTTTTAACTTATAATCATAGTAGTTTGGCATTTACGAATTTTAACTTATAATCATAGACAAATACAAAATTAAAAAGCATAGATACATTCACACAAACATATATATGCATGCGCAAACAACACATGAATACATGCATACATATATACACACACATAAGTAAATACAAATGTACATACATAAATGCACACATACATACATACATGCATGCATGCATGCATAAATACATACATGCATATATCCATACATACACACATACAGACATACATAAGCATGTACAAATACATACATGCATAAATACATATATAAATATATGCATTAAAACTATTACACATACACACATACATATAAACATATATGCATTTCAACTATTACACATACCCACATAAGCATGCACAAATACATGCATGCACACATACATATATATACATATATGCATTTCAACTATTACACATAAATGTGTATAAACATACATGCATTTCAACTATTATGCATACATACATTAGCATGCATAAATACATACACACATAGATATATACACATGCATTTCAACTATTGCATGTGCACAAATACATACATACATACATACATACATGCATACATACATACATCCATACACACATACATACATACATATATACACACATACACACAGATATATACACATATGCATTTCAACTATTATGCATGCCTAAATGCATACATGCATACATACATACATGCATGCATACATACATACATACATACATTCATTCATACATACATACATACATACATACATGCATATATACATGCATATAAGCATACATATATACATATATACATACATACATACATACATACATATGTACATACACACATACACACATATACATATTTAAGCACTCTATAAGGAATATGGGGGCATAGCGACAGTTAATCTGACACATTTTCATCACTACATGATCGTGAATTTTGTCAGATGGGGCGTCGAACGTGCATCATAATTAAACTACGTTAATCTCGACGTTATTTTCGATGCTTCTAGAAACATTGAAGAGGCCAGCGCTACCTTAGCATCACTTATGCAATTGAAAAGGAAGCATCGCATATGTGATGCTAATTTGCATCACTTATACGATGCAGCTAGGCATCGTTATTCCAGTTGCATGATCGTGTACACGACGCTTTTACATCGCTTATGCAACCTTGAAGTTTGATACAAGTAAAAAAAAAAAGTTGGATTGCTCTTCGATCATCATTTTACATGCAAATGATCGAAGAGCTCTCCAACATTTAGGTCTACGATGCACTTACGAGCTCCATCAATCTCTTTCTGAATCTCTCTTTTCTAATCTCTCTCTTTTATTGCCTCTCTCTCTTTTATTGTCTCTCTCTCTCTCTTCTAATCTCTCTCTCTTATTCTTTCTCTGTATCTCTCTCTCCTTCTTTCTACCTCTTTCTCTTTCAATTTCTCTCTTTGTCTCTCTCTCTTTTTTTTTTCTCTTCTCTTTTGATCTCTCTCTCTCTCTCTCTCTCTCTCTCTCTCTCTCTTTATTGCAAGTTATTCAAGAAGTTCACCAAGCATTAAATATGGTTAATTATTGTAAGTATAATTTTCATTGTTTGTATATCATTTAAATTGTTTTATTTTCATTAATTAACATACTCACACTTACTCATTCATATGCACATATACACATATACATGAACATGCATGTTCACACATATACACATACACATACACGTGCACATGCACATATACACACATACATGCAAATACACTTATACATATACACATACACACCTAGTACACATACACATACACACACAACATACTTATACACATACACATACATATGCACATACATGCATATGCACATACATACATATACACACACATACACATACACACACATATGCACATACACTTACACATACACATGCACATACATACATATACACACACATACACATGCACACACACATACACTACACATACACATGCACATACATACATATTCACACACATACGTACATACACTTATGCATACACGTGCAGATACATACATATAAACACTCATATACATACACATACACACATATACACACACATACACATGCATATATACCTATGCATACACATACGTACATACACTCATATAGATACACATATACACATAGACATGCACATACACACATATAGACACATATGCACATACACTTACACATACACATATACATACATACACATACACACATGTATATGCATAA
This sequence comes from Ceratopteris richardii, assembly GCA_020310875.1. NCBI lineage: Eukaryota > Viridiplantae > Streptophyta > Polypodiopsida > Polypodiales > Pteridaceae > Ceratopteris > Ceratopteris richardii. The sequence continues at coordinate 28,656,268 of CM035429.1, forward strand.
AACATATCTATATGCACATATATACACACATAGATACACGTATATACATGCATATAGACACATTTATATAAATATAGATATATACCTAGATGTGCATACATACATTTTATACACACACAACTACACGCACATACATACATATATACACACAAACACACATATTGTTGGAGTTCGCGGTCTTCGGAAGCACACGAACAACACTAGGAAGAAGAAGAAGCTTGGAGCACAACACACAATTTTGAATGTATTACCACTAGAATGTATGAAGATAAGTGAATTGTTAGGGCTATAGGCGTATATACAAGCCGAGGGAAAAAAACCTCGTAAAGAGGGAAAAAAGTGCCCTGCTGGTCCTACTGTGTTCACACACATCACTACCTAAATATATCAACAAATCCCCCCCCCTGGGAGTGTTGCTCTGAACAAAGGGCTAGCACTCATGTATAAGGAAGTGCCAAGCTATGTGGAATCTATCGACAAAAGGAAGTAAACCCAAAGCTTTGCGAAAAGCTTCAAACTTCTCCTTATGCAGAGCCTTCATGAAAAGGTCTACAATGTTCTCCTACATGAGCACATATGCCAAGTTGATGTCTCCAGCAGAGAACCTCTCTATAACATAATGATAGTGCACCTCAATGTGCTTAGTACGAACATGGAACACAGGGTTCCTCGCAACTGCCAATGCGCTCTGACTATCAGTGAAGATGGTGGTCGTAGAAGACTGACCAACACCCAAATCAACCATAAGACATCTGAGCCACACACACTCAACAACCGTTGTGAAAGTTGCCCTATACTCAGCCTCACAACTAGAAGTGTCCATAGTAGGCTGCTCCTTGCTCAACCAAGATATGCATGAGCTACCAAGCATGAAGTAAAAACCACTAGTGGACACACAAGTGTCATAGCAACTAGCCCAATCCCCCCTTGGGATAAAACAATCCAAGTAGTCGGGTACCACTTAAGTAGAAAAAGATGCGCTTAACCGCCTACCAATGCTTGACACCTGGGCAATGCATAAACCTGCTCATCTGTGAGACAACAAACTGAATATCTAGCTCAGTAATGCATAAATAAATCAAGCATCCAACAACCCATTGATAGAAAACAACATCAAATGCATCTCCAACATCATGAAGACTCGATCGTAAACCTATCTCCATAGGAGTGGCAATGGGTTTATAGTCGTTGCAATAATGTGTCAATACATTTCGTTTGACACAAAGCTATTTTGCCATCAACTTGCATAAATTGAATGCCCAAATAATGATGCAAATGCCCCGAATTTGACATCTCAAATGAGGCATGCAAATCAGCCTTAAAATCAGCAATATGCTTCTCATGAGGACCAATGAGCAGCATGTCATCAACATACACAACAATGATCAGAAGCACATCTTTTGCATGCTTAACATATAAGGTGCTCTTAGTTGGATTGTTCTTAAAACCATGTGCAATCAGATAGGCATGTATCTTTTCATACCAAGCACATGGTGCTTGGTTCAAATCATATAATGCATTTTTCAACTTGCACACCTCGTTTTCATGCCCTTTTTGCACAAAGCCATGGGGCTGAAAAACATACACTTCTTCGTGCAAGTCACCATTGAGAAATGCAGTTTTGATGTCCCATTGATGTACATTCCAACCATGATGAGTTGCAAGTGCACAGATGCTACGAACAGTAATCATTCGGCAAGTAGGAACAAAGGTGTCATCAAAATCAATGCCTCTTTCCTGAGCATACCCCTTTGAAACAAGCCTAGCCTTATAGTTGTCAAATGTTCCATCAGGCTTACACTTCAACTTTTATACCCACTAATTGTCAATGGCCTTCTTGCTAGGAGGCAAGTCACATAAAGACCAGGTACCATTTTTCATGATAGCATCATATTCATATTGCATAGCAGCCATCCAATTTTTAGAGATTTGTGCTTCATCAAACAACATAGGCTCATTCTCATCACAAAGACTAGAGGCAGCCATAGCATAGCAATCTGATGCAAAAGAGGCACTATGAGAGCCTGAACGAGTACAATGTGATAGAGGTGCATTTAATTTGCTGTCAACCATTTTAGCATTGTTTTAGCCTCATCAATATCAGCTCTCCCATCAACAAGTGTATCATGTGAACCTGCATCAGAAATGGAATCTATGTGATAATTTCATTAAAAATATTAATTTATGAAAAGGAACATACCTATGGGAAGATAAGTCTCTTCCTCCATATGGAGCCACACAGGAGCCTTTCTCTTGCCATTGGGTAAGCATTTGTATGGTGAATTCTAGTTCCTCATTGGGCATGTCTACATACTCATGCATGAGAACCCCTAAGGAATCTAGCAAAACTTTCCCTCCCATGAGATTACTTATGAGACTAACTTTCACCTTTCTCTCTCTACTATGATCCATAATATTTGTACATATAAACAAAATGGATTAGAAATATATATATATATGTGTGTGTGTATCTATATATGTATACATACATACATACATACATACATACATACACACACACACATATATATATGTATATATATATATATATATATATATATATATATATATATATATATATATATATATATATATATATATATATATATATATATATATATATATATATATGTATATATATATGTGTGTGTGTGTATGTGTGTGTATGTGTGTATGTATATATATGTGTATACATATGTATGTGGTTATGCATGTGTATGTGTATGTAGGTATGTATGTGTGTATATGTGTATGTGGGTGTGTATGTGTATGTACGCATGTATGTATGTATGATGTATGTATGTATGATGTATGTATGTATGCATATGCATGTGCATTGTGTATGCATATGTATATATATGTGTGTGTATGTGTGTGTGTGTCTCTGTGTGTATGTGTATGTGTGTTTCTATGTGTGTGTATGTATATGTGGGTGTGTATGTATACGTTGTCAGAGAGATTTCTCCCTCCTTACTCAAATGATGAAGAATATTTTGATGGGAATGACGCAGTCGACTTATAATGAAGACATCCATGGAGATATTACGAGGAAGGAATGAGTAAATCTTACATTGTTATTCAATGAGTTGATTTGATTAAAATAGAAGCATGCTTGCTGTGGTGTCAATCCACTTCCCTGCCCATGGAAAAGGGCTTGAATATTGACTCCTCAAAGGACAAACTAAAAGAAATTGTGAGAGGCAATCAACATACAGATAAGATATTCATATGCATAGTTCACCAGTGTTACATAGGTGTATATTGCAACGGTTGCAAATGGAAGATAGACAATTTGCTTTAACGTCTTATTTAATTCGAAGGGCTTAGCGTTTTGACATTGGTTTATGTCAACAAACCTTGTTTTTTAAATTAGTTTCTTGAAGACAATCTCACATGTCAACATCAGAGTCCTTGTCATGCGCCTCCTGAGTTTGATGTAAAGGTTGCTTGATCTAAAAAATTAGAGATTGTGCGGACTCTAAAGTTAGAGAAAATTGTTTATAAAACCACATCAGCAAAAAGAAAATGGAGTATGGTTAAAGTATTGTTGTCATTAAAGTTTAGTTCATAATCATTCTTTTGAAGCCCTCAATTTAGCAAAGTCAGACATGAAAAGGACCAGAGTTGTCATTGGAAAAAAGGATACCAATGCATGTAATGTTTTTGGCAGGCAATATACGGACAAAGGCTTGATAGGAAGGAGGAGGGAAGGGAATTGGGGGACAGATCGGACACAAAGGAGGTCTGGAGCTGACACGAGTAGAAAGGGAGAAGAGGAGGATTCTGACTGTATCGCAACAGAAGGAAATGACAAGAGAATCAATAAGGAATCTCATGGTACGAAAAAAATTGAAGACGTGAACATATAAGTCCAGAGTAGTTGATGTTCTGAAGCTAGACCGCTGGGTAGTCTTGAGTAGAAATTCCCTAAAGAGGAAATTTCAAATCTTATAACAAGGGAGAGCAAGGAGTTTTGAACCAGAAACTTCATGCTATCAAGGGTTAACTGTAGTTTGTATATTTCATATGAAAAATTTTCATATTCTTTTGAGTTTTTATGAAAATACCTTTATCTCTTTTATACATTACTGCATCTTCTCTTTGACATTGAACGTAGAAGTTATACATATGTGAAAAATAGATGGGAACAATTAGCTTCTCGAGGTGTAAACATTTGTGAGTAAGAGAGTAATGTTTTGATGGATGCAAATATGGACTTACAAGATAAATTCAATTCTAAACAAATATATCATTTTCTCATATAGAACCGAAGCTCATCGTCCGATTATCACATGAAGTAAAATTGAATAAATGCTCTATTGCTAATATTTTCTTCTTCCATAAACATCTAAGCATAAACCACCTGAGCTTGCTCCAAGCACCTAGCATGTGCCAATCGATTTGGCAGTTGACTTGATCCACTAATAGAACATCTTCACTTCCCGACATTGGTGAACCTAACGTGACGAATCGGCGTTGCGACTAAGGCACATACGACGGGAAGAAATTCCAGGTATTTATACTTGTATTTTCCTTGTTTGCATATATATACACGAAAATGAAATCTAATGTAGAAAACCTTCTTCTGACATGGAATCACGAGTAGTTTAATCTATGGATTTAAAGATTGATTCCAAATTTGAGTCATTAAATTCCTTTCTCTCAATTTTGAATAAAGTAATATCTGAATTTAATACAACTATTAAATCGTTAGATACTCAATTTGATCACGAGTTTAGGAATTTAGAATGAACTGTTCACTATGAACTTTCAAGTTTGAACAAAAGTATGGATAAATTATCCAATCATATGAAAGAAATTTTAGTATTCAAAACTATTAGCTATGAAATTGCAAGTTTGAAAGAAATCTATTGAAAGGCTAACCAATCAAGTACAATAAAATGCTACATGTGAGTGTAAATATAAACATCAAGTTCAAGTTCAAAATATATCTACACATTCTATTGAGCAAAAATGTGTGTATGTATATGTGTGTATACATATGTATGTGTGTATACATGTATGTATACATGTTTATGTGTATGTATGCATATGTATGTGTAGTGAGTGTATGTGTGTTTTTATATATGTATATATGTGTACGTTTGTGTGTATGTGTATGTGTGTGTCTCTATGTGCATGTGTGTGTCTCTATGTGTGTGTATGTGTGTATCTTTGTGTGTGTAATGTGGGTGTATATTATGTGTGTGTATGTATACATGTGTATGTGCAAGTATCTATATGTGTATGTTTATGTGTGTGTATATGTATGTGTGTGTATGTATATGTGTGTATGTATATGTGTGTGCATGTATATGTATGTATGTATATGTGTGTGTATGTGTATGTAGGTGTGTATGTGAGTGTATGTATGTGTGTAAATGTGTATGTGTGTGTATGCATATGCACGTGCATTGTGTATGCATATGTATGTATGTGTGTGTTTGTATGTGTATGTGATATGCTCCTAAACCCAAGGAAAAGGACACGGATAGGTGCGCACAGATGCTTAATTTGTCACCCAAAATTCCTTTGAATCCACAAATTACACTCGAATATATTCGTGGAAGAGCAGGAATGGAAACCCCTATACATATATGAGCAGGGACTCAGACTTACGGATTGTTTCTTGAGATTGCTCTCCTTGCTTCCCCTCTCACTTTCTCTTAACCTCTCGTTCTTTTTTCTCACTCACCCACTTCCTCACTTTCTTTCTATCTTTCACTTATTCTCACTCGCATATTCAGCTACACACTTTCTCTCTCTCTCTCTCTCTCTCTCTCTCTCTCTCTTTTGCCTTCCCTCCCTTTTCTTTTACCCTTGGAAGAATTTGGTTAGAAGATGCACTAGAGTACCCCAGACGAGGAGATCCGAGTTCTTTCAATGTCTAGAGGCTTCTGATACTTCATGAGACTCTTATTATGTTTGATTACACCCAATGCTAAGTTTGTTCACCTATTTCATATTCCATGCATTTCTTAGATTAAGGTGGTGTTGGTAGGTTCCCGAATGGATCTCACATAATTTCTTTGTAGTTCTATGTGAACACGGTTACTGTGACAATAAAATTATCCATCAAACTTGCCCGCCCTCAAGTTCAAATAGAGTGTCACTTCAGATTTCTTCATGAAGATGACGTTAAAGATTCGACTTAGTTCCCGATTAGAATGAATCTTCTGTCCTGTTTTGCACATGTGTTCATACTCAATTTATTCCACCCATTCTCTACAAATGGACAAAATATCCTTATATATCACAAAATATCCTTATATAAAAAGTTCAATTGCACTCATTTCTTAGTTTCTTCGCTCACATTTAGGCCCTTGAAATAAGTGTATTCGAAGTTTGAACAAAGACAAATCCACCTGCTACAGAGCTCAGCTCTGTGAAATGAAAGGAACCAACACATAATTAGAGGAACCACTTGAGATCAGTTAGACAAAACCCACGAAGAAAACGCCTTCTTAAGTTTGTTATCTTTCACACAAGAATTCCGAGTCATACACATATTTATTTAGGAACCATTCACTTCAGATCTAGGATTATTGTATTTCTCATCTCTTTGCATGGGCATAATGATAAACGGTCCCCCTTGTAGGGCGTACAAACCTCTCACACACATATCCTAAGCAAGGGTGCACACTTATATTACAACCTTAATAATGCTAGGGGATATATTGAGCAATTCAACCAGGAAGTTCGTAGGTGTGATTAGATCAAAGCAAGGATTATGTAGTCGATGAATGCAATGCAAGGTTTGGTAAGTTAATCCTCTAGAACTCAACATCTAAGAAGCTTCCACACAATGGCAAAGAAATAGGTATAAAAATCCATTGACTATTGTGAATAGCGGTTGCAGAAGGAAAAGAAAATCACCAATTGAATAATTATGAAGACATGTGCACCACAAACAACGAACCGAAATGTTATTATCCTTCTCTTTTTCTCCAATACATCGCATGTACTACAGATTCCACTTTGTATACAGTGTGCAAGAGCTGATCCGATGTCCTCCCACTCCTTCGGACTCACGACCAAATTTCTTTTCATTGCACACTTGAATCGTATTATTCACTGCATACCTGCATGTTCCTCAATGAAGACGATTCTACCACACTATATCCACATTCCTCTCGCATTATTGGCTTCCATCTGCTTGTTCAATCAGCAGCGCACTCTGCCTCATACCCATTCCTTAACGGAGAAATGAAACTCCTTCCACCTATTGAGGAAGAAGAAGGGTGCCCCCAACAAAGAGATTCTCTTTATATATTCCTCCCCTTCTTGGACCTCTAGACACTCCCCGTTCGATATGCACAAAACCCACAGAAGCAAAAGCTTCTCTGGCCACTATCTTGGGGTTTTTTTCTTAGCCAGCAAGAGCAACTCTAATGCGAAAAATTGGCAGACAAAGCAGCCCCCTTTGAGAGCAAAAAAAAAATTTACACCCCCAGTCATCTTCCCCTTTTAATCTCATACACCCTCTCGAACTACTGCTTGTTACTTGCCCCCAAGAATCACCAAAAACTACAAAAAAACCAAAAAGATTTTCCCCTTATTTTTTGCGTGTGTGTAATAATGGGGCATTCCCCTTCTTTGTCACACTCTGACAAAGGTGGCCAGACCAACACCCACTCCCCCTTGCTACTAGACTCCTTGAACAGGTTTCCCCCAAATTTCAGTAAGACACCATGCAAGTCGATTTAGCACATAGGTGTATTTTCCCCAAAACTCCTGCCTACTCTTCAAAAGTGCAATGCAAGTTCCAAGAATCCATGAACACACCAAACACCAAAATCAGGGAGCTCGGTTTTGTGGGCTTGAAGCCCCAAGTGAATTTGTGCTTGGACTAAGCTTCCATAACTCCATGATTTCAGCATCAAATAAAACCTTCTTCTTTCATCTCCAGATGAAGTCTCTCAAGCCCAGCATAAATTTTATTTATACGTGGATGAGATCTATCCCTCACTATAACCTATACAAAACATTGTTGACCTCTACACATCTACAACCCACATGCTTCTTGAAACCCCTTTTGATTATCAACTTTCTTATTCTCAATTCTTCCTCCCAATTTTCTTCTGATGCACACCAATTTGAAAGTAACACAAATGGAGCAGATTTATCAGGTGCCAACTGCAGGACTTGTTCAACTGCCACTGTCCCTCTTTTCATGTTACAATGAAATCCACAAGCTACAAGGAATATCTCCCATATAACAGGGTTTGAAGGGAAATGCATTTCATAAATAAGTTTTCCTGATTCTTCAAGTTGACAAATTCGTCCATGAACATCAACCATGCAGGCATAATGCTCCATTTTAGCACTACATTCTAGTGCTTCCCTTCCACATAACACACATTTTCCTCCTCAAAGTACCTGCAATCAAGCATCTATTCCGCACACCGAAGACATGTTAGTGCAACAAAACATCAGTAATTGTAGTTAACATACTCCTCACTTCTGCTTGCGAAGTCATCCTCAACGAGCCTCTCCACCACCTGTTCAACCTTGCTTCTCACCTGTTACTCATTCAAACCATTATCTCACAAAAAATTATCTAAACTAATCATACCTAACCCTTATGCACATAAATTATTTTCCAACATTCAATGCATCTTATCATCCACATCATCACCTGTATCCTATATGTATATATCCACATCCATGTCGCCATGGCTCAGGTGCTCCCATATGTGATCATACCTGCTCATGTACCACTCCTTCCACATTTCCTTCTATCTTGCAACAAAGCTCAACAAAGACCATATGATTCACACGTTTCCCTTCAAACCAAATCATCAATGCAAATAAGCAAACTAATGGCTTCGAAAAAATATCCATAGTATGAACATGAACCAATTCTTGAAGAATGCCCTCTAAACCTACAATCAATCAATATTCATGTTATCAATTAACCAAAATCATTTGTATACCTTAACCTTGGCAAAGTTGTCCTTCATCATTGCATTCTTGTCACCTACAAACTCATCGAAAAGGAAAAGCCAAATCCAACAAGTCGCTTACAACTAACTGGCCAGGCACATATAATAGCTATGTCGTCATTAGCGTTGGACTCAAGCTGATCAATCTATGAGAAGCTGACATTTCATTCTCGCAAATTACATACATGCAAAAAAACACAGCCATACGGGCAATCACCACCCTCCTCCTCTCTGTCTCTCCCCCTCAGGAGTGGGAACTTTTTCTTTTTCTTTGTTTATTTTTCCATGAGTTGGCCTATGTTGCAATTGGATGTGACTCGTGGCCCTGACCACCCGGCCAGGTTTGTTCCACCTATCTACCAACACAACATAGCGTGCAATGACATATACATGATATACACATATATATATGTGCTATCCCATAGCGAAGCTGAGTGTGGCTCGTGGTCTCAATCGCCCGGCCAAGATGGTTCCACTCACCTATCGACCCGCTATGGTGCGAAGCACCAAACATGTATGAACACGTACTATCTATCCCTATGACGAAGCTAGCATTAGCCCGTGGTCCTGACCACCTGGCCAAGATGACTCCACTTGCCTACTAACCCATCATAGCGCATTGGCACACATATATATGTACACGCTTTTTGTTTTTTGTTTTTGTTTTTCTTCTTTTTTATTCATTTTTTTTTTCATTTCCCATGTCATGAGAGTTAGGGAGAGGCAGAAAGGAGCATCTGCCCTACCCGTCCCGCACATCATGCATACACCAAAAGTACACAAAAAATTTAAAAAACATATACGTGAAGTTGATAGACCGTATACCTGGCCCAACAAAGCAAATGCGCTTCGAACTATGAAAATGGAAAGTCGATATCAAGATCTTGGTTCAAGAAACATACCAACCAATGGGCCTCCTCCACGTTGTATTCTGTTTGCAAACTCTCGATGGGTATCTCCATGCTTGCCAGGGCTTGATCTGCAAAATATATCACCAGGTCAAAGAGAGCATTTTGATATACTTGATCAGCTATCTGTTGCCTAGTCCTCAATGATCCTGCATAGCAATGCACTGGGATTATTAGCTTTTGTGATCTCTGCAAATAGAAGGTAAACTATCTGATAAAAAAGAGAAACCCACTCTTGCTTTGTTCTTATATCAAACCACACACCTCTTGTAGGATCGTCCAAATCAAGCAAAAAAGCCCCACCATCCAACAGATCGCTTGAAATCCTTCTGGTGCATCCTCTCCCATTGGCCTTTGTACGTTCCACTAGCTAACCCGACTCCTATCTCCATTAGAACTTGATCCGATAGCTTTGGCATGCTCAACACATCCCAATCTTAACTCCTTAAGTCTACCGCACATTTTTTCTAGTACCCTTTGCATGAGGGCCTCCACTCACCATGCTCTTCTCTGGATCTTCATCCAATGCGGGCCTTCTCCTAAGTCCCTCAAGTCTGGGAGTCCACTTTTCACAATTGTTTTGATCTCCCTTGTCTCTTCCCTCCAAGAGTTGCCTCTTTTGATCCTTTCTTGCCCTATTAGAATCATCATTGTCCATATGCCACTTCTCTCTTCCCAATCTATCCTTACCCTTGTGGCCTTTCCTACACATGTCTTTCCTCATGATGTCATGCTTTTCGCTTGTGTCAGAAGCTTGATGACCATCTTGCCTCCTCATCAACTTTGTCTGACATCACCAATCATGAGCTTTATGAAAACGACTCTTGACCTTTGAAGAATTTGTTCTCCTTATGAAATGGTTAGCCCATTCTCTAACTTCTTCCTGCTCTTCCTTTGCAAGACATACTTTTACCATCTCACCTTTTTCCATATGTATTCCCTTTTGATTCCCTAACAATGTGCATGCATCACTGACCAACATGTCTTTGGCCTTTCCCTCCTTACTCGGATTTCGTTCCTCCAACTCAACTCTCGCATCTATTTCCCTTGTAGTCAGTTTCCTCTTCACCGTTGTCTCTAATCCTTGATTCCTATTCTTCTAAAGCCTTGACCTTTTTCCTCAATCGTCATGCTTCTGTTGTGGTAGCCAAATCGAGGTTTGTTTCCTCTTCTAAGATTCTTCCATCTAGGGGGTCGTTTGGCTTACCCTTTGTCGGATCTATATGCATTGTATAACACTCAACCTGGCTTGCACCTACCAACCATCCCAATAACTCTTGATCGGAATCATCCTTATAAAGTAACGGATTTTTGTACTCTCCCATTTTTGTGTTTTGGTGTTTGGATTGTTGTAGGTTGAACCCATCTTGAAGCAGATCTTTGTAAGTCTTTGTGTTCAAGGAAAACCTTACCCGTGCCATTTCCTACCTTAAGTTCTCTTTTGCCTTCTTTTCCATTTCATCCTCTGTGGTTGTCCTCTTACCACTCAAGTTTGAAGACACGGATCTGTATTCGGTCAGCTTTGGCCCAATTGTTATAAAACCTGTGCGCCAGTCATGCACACGATTGGCCTACATTAGCCATGGCCATCCCACTAAGATCGAAAATGTGGCTTCTGAGGTCTTGGTCAAACTATCAAATAATCCATGCTAAACTCCAATCCTCCAACAATTGTGCTCACATTCTTCAAAAGACCATCCGGTTTCACTTGAGTTTGATCCGCCATTCTGAGGGACATTGGAGTCTCTTCCATGTGGGTTAGGTGGAGAGCCTTCATCATGTACTCAGTCATTAGGTTAACAGACATACCAATATCCAGCTGAGCACCTGGGACTACATATCCCTTAATCTCAACCGTCATAGTAGGAGCATTCGAATCGATCTGCATAGTAATACTTTGAATGATGCCCTGGATATCTTTCTCACATTTTTTCTTATCCTGGGATTTTTCGGGCTTCTTGATATATTCATTGTAAAATTGCTTCCTACATGCAGGGGAATATTTCAATAAAGTGCCAACATCCAGGATTACTTCCATTTTGGCCAATTTCTGCACAATGTTGATTTCCTCTGTGCTTTGATTTTCTTTGCGAAACTTCGGAACCTTCAGCCTCTAAGGGAATGGAGCAATGCCCGACACAAAATTCTTTGCCATTGGTGGGAGTATCTTGATCTCATCCCCAGCTTCCAATTCTGGTTGCTCAAACAGTCCTTTCGCTCTTTCTTCTACTTCAGTACGCTCATATGTCTTCTCTTTATTGACATGTTCACTCCTTTCCGCATCCTTTCTTTGATATTCTTGCATCTTGGTGACTACTACCACAATAGGCTCTTTTTGTGCACTCTTGCCTTGGTTAGCTTCTACAAAGTGGATGGATGAACTAGATCCTTCCTGCGAATTTGGTGTCCTAAACACCACTCCTACTGTAGGGATGTGCTCTTGTACTCTAGGAGTGGGATGCACCTGGGTCTCAACATAGTTCGAGGACTCCACTAGCCCTTTTCCCTTGTCGGTGTCAGCTTTCACTTTTGGATAATCTTCGTCAAAGTGTCCCTCTCCACTATAGTACCTGCACAATGGAGTGTAGTCAACCAATTTCTTTTCATTTGGGCAGACTCGTGCTATGTGCCCATCACCTCCACATCTCCAACACTGAATTTGAGCCCTTTTCTGGTCCTGCACTGCCCTTCCAGGATAGCTACCTTCCTACCCTTGAGAACCATGCCCATATGTCTGTCTGGTTTCCCAATGAGGTACGAGTGGGATGCTTTGAGTTGGTAGTCCTACATAAGGACACCCTTGAGTGGTTCCTGATTGGATGGTCCATTCTTCATAGGCCCTCTTATTATAGCATTGATCCTCTTTGTGGTTTGTCTTATTGCAAAAGGTACAAAACATCCTAGGTGGTGGTGTATCCATGCAATTCTCGAGATAGTGGGGCATTCGATAGCTACATGGCCGAAGCCATGGCAATTCTCACACCATGTGTTGGATTGGAACATTCCTTGATTGGGGTTCAAGACCACCTCTTGCTTTACCATGTATGCCTCTTGGGTCATTATGGAAACTTTTACCACTTGCGTCACAAACTCTAGTATTCATTCCTCAGTCAGTGTAGGTTTCACCTCGCTTAGTGTACTACTGGTGGCTACAAAAGCCGGAGTGGTCAATGTAGGACTTCCCTAGCTAGGATCTCTTACGGGTACGCTCTCTAGTCCTCCTATTGGCTCATATAGGACGTCTATCCTCCTCTTTTGACCTAATTGCACTTCCTTCCATAACCTAGCCTGTTCTTTGGCAGCTATCAAAGTGGCAGGCCATGTGAGGCTTATATGCTACTATGCTATGGGATCCCTAAGCCCTACAACAAACCTCCTCTTCAAGGTCTTCATCGTTTAGGGCATTTGCGCCCATTTTCCTTACTAAAGTTTCCATCCTCTTGACGTAATGATCTATGCTTTCATTGACTTCTTGCTGCATATAGTCCACCTATTGGCAAGTCTATCTTGGAGCCCCTGTCTTCGAAACTTTGCCAAGAAGGGGTCCTTAAGCATCTAATAGGTTTCACGGTCTTGTGGTGTCAGATTTCCATACCAATTGACTGCCTCATCATAGAGGGCAGCAAAAAAGATTCTCAACTTTTGGCTCTAGTCTACGACTTCATTGACCTCACAGGTAACCTCAAACAACTAGATAAAGTTGGTTCAAATCCTCATCCCAGATGTCTGAGAACTTAGGGAAATCTCCCAAATGAATCTGTATATGGTAGGCCATCTCAAATAGTGGGGAAATATTGATATCACTTTGCTCCTAGAAATTCAAAGGCCTTGGTTTCATGACTCCCTCGAGTCTTTTGACCTGGGCAACAATCCTTATTCAATAATGTTTCCTTTCCTCATATTGTCTACAACAGCTTGAAGACTCCTTGTATGATTTCTTCCTTTGCTTCTCTCTAGCCTCGGCCCTACGAGCAGCTCGCTCTTCTCTTTGAGTTAGAGTTCTCCTTGAGGACAAACTCTCTTTGCTCATGTACCAAACTCTGGGTCCACAAGCTCTATGAATGTGTGGTGCTAGGCAAACCTATGGCACTCTCTTATAGAGACGTGCCAAGCTATCCCCAATAGGATTGCCAAAATGATATGCTCCTAAAACCAAGGAAAAGAACATGGATAGGTGCCGATAGATGCTTACTTATCGCCCAGAATTCCTTGGAATCCACAAATTACTCTCAAATATATTCGTGGAAGAGCGGGAATAGAAACCCCTATACATATATGAGTGGGGACTCGGACTTATGGACTGCTTCTTGAGATTACTCTCCTTGCTTCCCCTCTCACTTTCTCTTAACCTCTTGTTCTTTTTTCTCACTCAACCTCTTCCTCACTTACTATGGTTTGTACATGAGCAATTCAACCAAGAAGCTCGTAGGTGTGATTAGATCAAAACAAGGATTATGTAGTCGATGAACATAGATGGATGCAATGCAGGGTTTGGCAAGTTAGTCCTCCAAAAGTCAACATCTAAGAAGCTTCCACACAATGGTGAATAAATAGGTACAAAATCCCCTTGACTATTGCGAATAGCAGTTGTAGAAGGAAAAGAAAATACCAATCAAATAATTGTGAAGACATGTGCAACAGGGACAACAGACCTCAATGTTATTATCCTTCTCTTTTTCCCCAATACATCGCATGTACTGCAAATTCCAGTTTGTATACAGTGTTCAAGAGCCCATCCGACATCCTACCATTCCTTCAAACTCACGACCAAATTTCTTTTGACTCCACACTTGAATCATATTGTTCACTGCATACATGCATGTTCCTCAATGAAGATGATGCTACCACTCTATATCCCCACTCCTCTCGCAATATCAGCTTCCAACGGCTTGTTCAGTTAGCAGCCCTCTTCTGCTCTCTACCTCGTACCCTTCCTTAACAGAGGAACAAAGCTCCTTCCACCTAGTGAAGAAGAAGAAGAAGCGCGCCCCCAACAAAGAGATCCTCTTTATATATTCCTCCCCTTCTTGGACCTCCAAACACTCCCCATTTGACATGCACAAAACCCACAGAAGCAAAAGCTTCTCTCGTCACTGTCTTGGGGTTTTTTTCTTAGCCAGTAAGAGCACCTCTAGTGCAAAAAATTGCCAAACAAAGCAGCCCCCCGAGAGCGAAAAAAAACTTTTTTACACCCCCATTCATCTTCCCCTTTTATTCTCATACACCCTCTCAAATTGCTCCTCATTACCTGCCCCCAAAATCACCAAAAACTACAAAAAAACCAAAATGATTTTGCCCCAATTCTTTACGCATGTGCAGTAATGGGGCATTCCCCTTCTTTGCCACACTCTGACAAAGGCAACCAGATCAACGCCCACTCCCCCTTGCCACTGGACTCCTTCAAAGGCTTTCCCCCAAATTTCAATAAGACACCCCGTAAGTCAATTTAGCACATAGGTGTATTTTCCACAAAACTCCTGCCTACTCTTCATAAGTGCAGTGCAAGTTCCAAGACTCCAAGAACACATCAAACACTAAAATCAAGGAGCCCCAAGTGACTCCCTGGTTGGACAGCTTCCATAACTCCATGATTTCAGCATCAAATAAAACCTTCTGCTTTCATCTCCAGATGAAGTCTCTCAAGCCCTGCATAAATTTCTTTTGTACCTAGATGAGATCTACCCCTCACTTTGAACTTGTACAAAACATTGCCGACCTCTACAAAGCTGCAACCCACCTGCTTCTTGACACCCCTTTCGGTTATCAACTTTCTTATTCTCAGTTCTTCCTCCCATTTTCCTTCTGATGCAAACCAATTTGAAAGTAACACAAATGGAGCAAATTTATCAGGTGCCAACTGTAGGACTTGTGCAACTGCCATTGTCGCTCTTTTCATGTTACGATGAACTTGACAAGCTGCAAGGAAGATCTCCTATATAACATGGTTTGGAGGGAAAGGCATTTCATAAATAAGTTTTCCTACTTCTTCAAGCTGACCAATTCAATGAAGATCAACCATGCATGCATAATGCTCCATTTTAGCACTACATTCTAATGCTTCCCTTCCACATACACACATTTTCCTCCTCAAAGTACCTACAATCAAGCATCTATTCCACACAACGAAGACATGTTAGTGCAACAATACCACAATAATTATAGTTAACAGTATGTGTGTGTCTCTATGTGAGTGTGTATGTGTATGTGTGTGTCTCTATGTGTGTGTATGTATATGTGGTTGTATGTATCTATGTGTGTGTATGCACATGTATGTATAGTATGTGTATGTGTGTGTATGTATACATGTGTATACGTGTGTATGTGTGTGTACACATGTATGTATAGTATGTGTATGTATACATGTGTATGTGTGTGTATGCATATGTATGTATAGTGTGTGTATGTGTGTTTTGAAATGTGTATATGTGTGTACGTTTGTGTGTATGCATGTGTATGTGTGTCTCTCTATGTGTCTGTATGTGTATGTGTGTGTCTCTATGTGTGTGTATGTATATGTGGGTGTATGTATATATGTGTGTATATGTATATGTGTGTGTGTATGTATATGTGTGTGTATGCATATGTATTTATAGTGTGTGCATGTGTGTGTATGTGTGTGTATGTGTGTATATGCATGTGTTTGTATGTGTGTGTATGCATGTATTTGTATAGTACATTTGTGTGTGCATATGTGTGTATGTATGTGTGTGTATGCATGTGTGTATATGTGTGTTTGTATGTGTGTGTATGCATGTGTTTGTATCGTGTGTTTGTGTGTGTATACGTGCATATGTATGTATGCATGTGTGTCTATGTATGTGCATGTGTGTGTAAGCATATGTGTGTATGTATGTGCATATGTGTGTATGCATGTGAGTGTGTGTGTGTCTATGTGTATGTGTCTATGTGTATGCATGCATATGTGCAAGTATCTATATGTGTATGTGTATGTGTGTGTATGTGTATGTGTGTATATGTGTGTGTATGTATGTGTGTGCATGTATATGTGTGTATGTATGTGTTTGTATATGTGTGTATGTATGTGTGTATATATGTGTTTGTATGTATATGTGTGTGTATATGTGTGTATATATGTATTCATGTGTGTATATATGTATTCATGTGTGTATATATGTATTTATCTGTGTATATGTGTATATATGTGTATGTATGTGGATGTATATGTGTGTATATGTGGGCATGTATATGTGTGTGTATATGTGTGTGTATGTGTGTGTATGTGTGTATATATGTGTGTGTATATGTGTGTATGTTTGTGCATATGTGTGTATGTATGTGTGTGTGTTTATGTGTGTATGTATATGTGTGTATGCATGTGTATGTATGTGTGTATATGTGTATATGTGTATATGTGTATAGATGTGTATGTATGTGTGTGTATGCATATGTGTGTATGTATGTGCATGTGTGTGTATGCATACATGTGTATGTATGTGTGTGTATATCCATGTGTACCTTTGCAATGCTCGATCGCTCATCGCTTGTTCAATCTTCGATCTCTTTGGTCGCTCATTCACTCTTTGCAAGGCTTGATCCCGACACCAATGTGCCGGGAGAAAGATTTTTTTTTTCGATTCATCTAGCATCGCTTATGCGATGCCAAAGCGTCATAGACAATTTTCCCCCGTCGCTATAAGCATTGTTAGCCTTCGATGCTCATTGCGACGGTTGGCATAAGAGTCGCATAAGCAACACTAAGCATCACATATGCGATGCTCTTGGTTTATTTTTTTGGTTTTTTTTATGGGACTTCACTTATGCAATGATTTTTTAAAGAAGCATCACATAAGTGACGAACCCCACTTTTATTTTCAATTGGGGGCATCACTATGCCCCCATTGTTCTTGTAGTGGCATGCACAAATGCATACATAGAAAAATAGACATGCGAGAGACGAGACAGAACGTAGTATTGGGTGCAATTTCCCCCCATGCACTCCGTTTCGACAGTCCACATAGTGCTTATATTTATAGAAATTTTTGATTATGTCGAAAAGAGTGGTTACATGAGAGCGGCTTCGAAAAGCATGCATGAAAGTAAAAGCTGGTAACTTTTGTAGAAAGCCTTTGCTTTTAATATTAGAAATTGCAGTCTACAATGATCTTTATTCTAACCACTACTTTTCTAACTGTTTTTACCTATAGGACCTTCTACGTGGATTCATTTACAAACTAAATTATAAGTTGGATTATTGATGTCCACCTTAAAGTCAGATTATTGATGTCCGCCCTTCCACGTCTTTCACGCCCTCACGAACCTTCAACTGCTATATCAAAAACACCAAAACACATTAATACATTAATAATTAACACTTCAACAATGCTTTGTTCAATATATTCCGTAATTTATAACAATTGTGGTAATCACATAGGTGTTGAGGTTGATGGTCAAGAATTTGAACATGTTGTTGGGGGTGCACGTAGTGGTAATCACATGGGATGTTGGATTGAAAGTCGAAGATTTAGTACTCACAAATCGATCAGACATTATCCCTAAAAGATAAAGGGGGTCCTCTTAGCTGAGCGTAACATGTTATTCTTTAAAATTTCAAACGTAATGAAAGATTAAGCTAAAGATTGGACTTTCTATAAAAAATGAACTTGAACAACCCATGAAAAATGGCATTCATGATGTCGCTTATGATACTAAACCTATGAAGGATGTAAGGATCATATATGAAGAATCCAAGAGCTAATGGCCATTTTCTTTTTCTTCATTATAAAAGAAAAGGGTTGTTGGATTTCAAGTGACCAATGCATATTAGTTTAGGACCACCTAGGCACTTTTTTCCCTCTTTCGAAGGTTCCCCCAGTTTGTATATATGCCTATAGCCCTAAGGGTTACTTATCTCTGTACATTCTCTTGTCCAAGCTTCTTCTTCTTCTTCCTTGTGTTGTTCACGTGCCTTTGTAGACCTCAAACTACAACAATTGGTATTATAGCATATCATCACTTCATCTAAGGCATCATCGACACCCCTCTGGTCACAGTCCCATAATCGCATGAAAATTGGTGAGCATACTCAAGGCCATTAAGAGTTCAAAACTGCTCTGTATGGTGTCGAAATTTTGATCTTAGCTCATTTTGGCCTTCAAATGCACTATCCCAGCACTTGTGCATATGATTTTGTACTTTTTACCAACCATATATACAAGTTTTGGTTTTCGAGTATAAGCACCTCAAAGTCTACTATAGGTTTAGCAAAGCTAGACAGGGTGGTTCTATTCAACTTTTCAAAAAACCCTACCAACCACCCTATCAAGGGAAGCAAAGACCTCAACCAGTTCTAGCGCAGCAACCCCCTCCTTCAGCCAATGTGATTCCAATGAAGTATGAAGCTACAAAAGAAAATCTGAATAGAGCTTTAGTGCTAGTAACACCATTGCTTTCAGAAAGTGACCCAAGTGATCATAGTTTTGACTCCACTCATATTGATAGCCCACAGGCTTACTACGTGCAGTCACCTGAGCATAATGAGTCATATTATTATGAAGACCCGAGCAAACCTAGTTGGGAGCCAGAGTATGCCAATGTCATGTACACAAACCCCAACTCTAGACCCCAATCTAGGCAAATAAGACCTTCATTTCCTAGAGGACCATGCTACCGATGTCAAGGAGATCACCTCGTGCATGATTGCCCTATGCCTGCACCTACTCAAACCCAATTTGTGATAATTCAAGGCTTTTGTTCAAATTGTGGGAAGGAGCACCTGTTACAAGATTTTCCTAAGAATCCCAACAACATGCCAAAAATCACTCCTATCAAAATAATTGGGTTAGTGCTAGACTCTATGGGAAGTGTGACTTCCACTACCCCAGTGAAGGTCATCACGAGGGCTCATGCACTTAAGCAAAACAGAGACTTAGGCCAGGAAAAGAGTTCTGAGGTTAGTGAGACTTAGAGCCTAACTAAGAAAAGGTCAAAAACTTGGAGGGATAGTCGAGAGAGAATGAAAAGGCAATGTGCAAAGAAGATGAGTAAACTTGAGCAAAGCTTGAGAGAAACAGCCAAGATAATTGAACTCACATCTCAAACTCACTCTCACACTACTCCACCACCACCATTCCCATCTCCCTCCAATCCACCACCTTCCAAGCCACCTCACACAATCTCACCACCCCCTAAAGTAGGATCAGTCTTAGCAGATGCCACTCTCGAAGAGCTAGACATGATGCTTAAGGCATATCAGGCCACACTCCAAGAAGGGCCAAACGTAACGGATCATGAAAAGTGTTACCCTCAAGCTAAACTAGAGCTCGAACAACCTAAAATTTATGCTAAGACAATGGAATTGGCTCAAACCATGTTTGAAGCCAGTCATCTCTTTAACTTCTCTAGTTCAACTAAGACAGAGTTGCACTTTGATGGACTGCTAGAAAGGTTGGAGAGGCTAATTGCAAAATCTGAAAAGGACCCCGCCTCTTAAGGTAAGGACAAGGCAAGTGGAAGAATGAGCTTTCCTCCCCAGGAAACTTATGTGCCTAACTCCAAAGAACCAAACACACCTTCTCCTTTGAATCGATATTCCCCGGAATTTCTACAAGAAATTCAAGAAGAGAAATGGGCAAAAGAAGGTGAAAATCCTCCTCCTATTGAACTTGTGGATGACTTACACGACCAATTCCCACAAAACATTCCCTCCATTTATAGAGAACAGGAGGATGCCCCATCAAGTGAATGGTTAGACTTCGAGTCTAATTCCTTGCAAGAATTGCCTCGTTTCACCGACGTATGGGAAGAAAAATCCACATGTATGAGGGCACCCACAGTCTTGTTAAAGAAGGAAGATTCAATCATACCTAGGAATATGGAGGTAGTGAAAAACACTAAAGTGCAGCACAATCTCACTTTAGAGGAGCTACTCAAGGTTAAGCCAGAATTGTGGAAACATGTAGCCAACCAAGTGCCTGAAATAGCTAAACCTCGTTCCCAGGTAGGATCTCATAGAACAGTGCCAAAAATACCTGTGGACAAGATTGGGGAACATGAGCAAAGGAAAAGAAGGAAACACCTATCTTCCCATTACCCATCAAGGTTACACCACCAAGGCAATTTTGGACTCAGGTGCAGGAGTAGCAATTGCTACCACTTCCTTATGGAAGCGATTGGGCAAGCAAGCACTCAGGCCCATGAGAATGAAATTACAAATGACTGATGGTCACATCGAAAGACCCTTGGGGCTAATAGAAGGGATAACTCTCACCCACTTGTGGTGTAGAGTTTGAGCATACTTTTGCCATATGTGACTTTAGCAAAAATCAAGCCTATGAGATGATTTTGGTAAGACCGTTTATGAGACAACTGCAAGTAGTACAGGATTGGGGAACCAATTCCTTGTATTTGTAGCACTTAGGTGTTACAACAAAAGTCTATCTCAAGGATTACTCTCATAGAGATGTACCCCCTATTCTGTGAGATATCTATTAGAAAGTGAAGTCTAGTTTTATAGTGTACTTATGTGTGCAAGTGGTCTATTTTGATCCATTGAGTTTCCTGACCAAAACTCATCCAAATTACTTTTTTTTTAGCTTCTTGGAAAGCTATTTGTGTCTAGTTTCTCTATACCAAATATCTTTCTCAAAGGATATATATTCAGAGAGTTATCAGTCCGAGAGTGAAGCTCAATTCTTTAGCATACTTGTGTGGACAGGTAGTTCATCTTTGTTAGTTGCGTTTCCTAATCAAAACTTGCGGAAATATAGTTATTTATAGCTTGTTAGAAAGCTCTATTTATCTACTTTGATTGACTAAAGGCACAAGTCCATTTGAGTTTTTTATTGATAGCAGCAAGCTATCTAAGGTGTAGCTGTATGTCCAAGTGCTGGACATACAAGGGTTCACTATACATTTCCGTTGTGAATAGGAGAACTCATTCTCCACATCAATGGACCGGCCATGAACTTTCATCTCAAATCGTTGACCTAGAATGTTTGGGTGAAATGAGATTGAGAGTAGCAGCAGAGATTTATGCAGCTAAGAAAAGACAAAAGGCATACTTCGATGCCCATGTGAAGGATAAAGGCTTGAAAGCGGGAGCCTTAGTTTTGGTGTACACCTTAAAACAACATGCAAGAAAGCCAGAGAAGCGTGGCTATAGACCCATGATTATTAATAGAATATCAACAAGTGGGGTAGTCCAATTAGCCATCTTAGAAGGTGACATCCTACCAAGTTACATTAGTGGATGCTGAGTCAAATTATATCAAGATCCCCTCATTGAGGAAATGCTTAATCGACTCAACACTGCCAAGAAAAATAAGGAAGAAGAACAACGAATTCGCGAAGAAGCACAAGCTGAAGATTTAAAACGCATTCAAAGAATGAAATTGAGAAGATAGGGTAGAGATGAGCCTAGATCAGATGACTATGAAGCTCCAAGATATCACATGGCCATGTGTGATGCACCAGGAGTCCATTCCCATAGAATTGTGGACCGACGACCTTTTGTAACCATAGAGGTAGGACAAGGAAATAATGCAAGGAAGATAAGAGCCTTGATTGACTCAGGTGTAGCTACTAGTGCCGTTAGACTTTCTTACTGTCAAGAATTGCACTTAGAAGTCGATTGTATAGAAGCTTATCTCATAGGATTGGGAGGTGTGGAAACCCCTTGCATGGGTGAGGTGGCCCTTCCCCTCTACATTCAAGATGCTCTTATAACAATTAAGGTGCTAGTGTGTCAAGACGAGGATCTCACTGAGCCTCTTATTTTGGGTCAAGATTGGATCTAGGATCACGCAGTCACCTGAACCCAAGAAGGGGACTTCTTCAGGTCTGGGTAAATCAAAATAGTATCACCATTGAACTAGAAAAACAAACACTCAAGGAACTAGGAAAGGAACCAACTCCTAGTCCTTAGTCCTTCCAACAGTACACATGAAGATGATGATGCTATTCTTGTCCAAAACTCTGTGATGCAAAGGGATGATGTGTTGGGTGTGCGTAGAAGTGTGAGAGACACACAAGAAACACACACAAGGAGCACAAATGAAGCAAGACACACGAAGAAGACGATGGCTGAATAGCTCTCTCTATTGATGATGAACTGAACTGAAGTAAGAGCTGAATAATATCCCTAAGTACAAAGTACCACCACTTCTGAGAGTATCAAGTATGTGGTAACATGGGGAAAAACCCTCTAGCTAGTACTAGAGTAGAAAGTGCCCATGGATAGGGAAAACGTTCACATCAAAACTACTCGAGGAACACATGTGTAACAAACCCCCCATGGAGCGAATGATGTGAACATATACAAGGAGTGACAGATCAGCCCCCACAAGGTAATAAGCCTAAAGCTTTGCGAAAAGCTTCAAACTTTTCCCGTGGAAGAGCTTTGGTGAATATGTCTAGCACATTATCTTGTGTAGGCACATATACCAAATCAATATCTCTTGCATGAAGGCGCTCTCTCACATAGTGATAATGCACCTCAATATGTTTGGTCCGTGCATGAAACACTTGTTGATATATTTAGGTAGTGATGTGAGTGAACACATTAGGACCACCGGGGCACTTTTTTCCCTCTTTAGGAGGTTTTTTTTCCCCCGGCTTGTATATACGCCTATTGCCCTAATGGGCTACTTATCTTTGTACATTCTCTAGTAATACATTCACTATTGTGTGTTTGTGCTCCAAGCTTCTTCTTCTTCCTTGTGTTGTTCGCGTGCTTCCGCAGACATCTATCTCCAACAATTGGTATCAGAGCAGGTTGTCGCTTCATCTAGGGCGCCGTCGACAATCCTCCGTTTGCACTCTCAGAATCGCATGAATTTTGGCGAGCATACTTAGCGTGTTCACGAGATCAAAACAGCTTTGCTGTGTGGTGCCGAAATCGCGATCTGAGCTCGTTTCAGCCTCCGAACGCACTATCACAGTGCTTGTGCAGGCTATTTTGTCTTTTTCTACCAAAGGATTATAGCAGTTTCTGTTCGCCAGTTTAAGCGTCTCGAAGTCTGCTACAGGTCTAGTAGAACTCGTCTGGGCAATTCTGTTCAACTTTTTGAGATACAGTCAATTTTCTGCATCGAGCTATTTTAGTCACCGACCATGGCTGAAAGCAGTGATGTATTCCGTATGTTGGCTATTGAGGATAAGTTGGATGGTACCAACTACCCATTATGGGCTTATATGATGCGACATGTTTTGGTTGCAAAAGGATTGTGGAACATTGTGCAGGGTGTTGAAAGACGTCCTGTTACACCTGTAACGACAGGTATTGCAAATACAGGTGCTTGAGCTGATGAAGATGGTGTCGAAGATGGTATTCCGCAGATTCCTGTTCGTGTTGCTGTGTCTGTTGCACTTACTGCAGAGCAAATTCCTTGGGATGGCAGAGATGCCCAGGCACATGCATTGATAGCTTTATCTATCAAACGTGCCATTATTCCTCATATTTGCTCTTGCAGAACAGCTAGGGATGCTTGGGATACACTTACCACATTGTACCAAGCTAGGAATGAGGCTCGTGTTGCTTACCTCCGAAAACAGTTGGAGAGTGAGCACATGAATGAAGGTGATTCTATGGACAGTTTCCTAACGAAGATCAAAGATTTGAAGGAACAATTGAGTTCTGCCGATGAGGTTATACCAGGTAGCTCACTTGTGCAGACTGTTTTGAATGGTCTTCCTGATTCATATCAGAGTTTTGCTTCTACTCTTCGGTTGATGATGAAAGGCAATCCGAATGCCTTATCATTTGAGGAGTTAGTCTTTGTTCTGTTGCAGGAAGATCAGTCCAGGCACAACAGGTCCATTATATGTGTTGCAGATCAAGCTTTCCTGGCTAGTCAGAAGGGTAAAGGAAAATGGAGCTCTTCTACTAGTAAGCAGAAATCTGCAAATGTTGCACATTCGAAGAACCAAGATAAAGATGAGAAGAAATCAGAAAAGCAGAAATTGTTTTGCAAGTATTGTAAAGGGAATGATCATATCATAAAGAACTACCCTAAACTGGCTGCAAAAGAGGCAAAGAAAAAGGAGGCAAAGAAAAAGGAGGCTAGAATGGTTGTTGCAGAAGCCTCTACACCAAAAACAGAGTCTCCTAATCTTGTGCAAGAAGAAGAATGGGCGTTTACTACTATTTGCAATTTTGACCCATCTTCTCATGAGCAGTGCATGTCTGCAGTGGACTCAGGTGTTTAGTACTTTGACAGTGGGGCGACCAAACATATTACCTCGTAGCGCAGTTTCTTCTCTTCACTCGAGCCTGCCCCTACAGGGAATACTGTCACATGCGCCAACAACTCCTCTTATCCTGTTATGGGAGTTGGTAAGATCATTCTGACTACTGCTGATGGTAGTTCTTTCACCTTGTCAGATGCTTTATTTGTGCCAGGGATCAAGAAGAATCTGTTATCAGTTTCTGCATTAGCCAAGATTGGCTTGGTTGTGAAATTCGTTGATGACAGGTGTACAGTTCATGATCTATCAAATGGCGATGTGATTATTGCTTCTGGCATTTTGTGTCGTGGGCTGTATAAGCTCATAGACTATGAAAGATATGTGAATGATTTGGCATGTGCAGTTCATGATTCTCAGGCTATGTCAGATGCAAAGCTTTGGCATGCACGCTTTTGTCATCTGAATTTTGCTAGTTTGCTACGCCTGCAGAAATCTGATATGGTGTCTTCTTTGCCCAAGCTTGAGGCACCTAGAAAACATGTATGTGAAGGCTGTATTTTGGGCAAAATGCAGCGTTCCTCCTTTCCAAAAGATGGTTCAGTTCGGGCTACGCAGAAATTGCAGCTTGTACATAGTGATGTCTGTGGTCCTATGCAGACACCTTCTTTTGGGAATTACCTTTACTTCGTGACTTTCATTGATGATTTTTCCAGGCATGCATGGGTATATCCACTCAAAGCAAAGTCCGAAGTGTTCATGTGCTTTAAACAGTTTTTGGTTCTGGCTTAAAATCTGTCAGCATGTAAAATGGGCACCCTCCGTTCTGATCGAGAGGGGGAATATATGCCTTCCGATTTTAATGCATTTCTAGCTGAACGTGGGATAAAATACCAGTGTACAATGCCGTATACACCTCAATAGAATGGAGTTGCTGAACGAAAGAACATGTCACTCATGGAGATGGCGAGGTGCATGGTCAAGAGTCAGGCTTTACCACATAGTTTCTGGCTTGAGGCTGTCATGTGTGCAGCATATGTACTGAACAAGTGTCCCACTAAAGCGCTGGAGTCTATCACTCCATATGAGGCTTGGCATGACCGCAAGCCATCTGTTGCTCATCTGCATGTTTTTGGTTGTTTGGCATATGCATTAGTGCCTGAACAACATCGTAGAAAATTGGATGATAAGGCAGTAAAATGTATTTTTGTTGGGTACAGTTCTGAAAGTAAAGGCTATCGTCTATATCATCCACAGAATAAATGCATTCTGGTTAGCCGTGATGTTGTCTTTGTGGAAGATGCTATTCCGCCATTGCTTTCATGTACTAAGGAGACATCTGTTAGCTCTAAAGACATGTATGATACTTTGATGCCTCTTTTTACAGGTGGACAGTCTAGTGCTGGTCCTAATGAGGCAACTTCTCAGCCTTTGCAGGTTTCATATGATGATGCAGATCATTCCATTTCTGATGCAAATTTACATGATGCACTTGTTGATAAGAGAGCTGATATTGAGCAGGCAAAAACTATGCCAAAATGGCTGGTGCAGACTTTGCGTGATAGCAAATTAGATGCATCTTTGTCATATCGTACTCGTTCAGGCTCTCATAGTGCCTCTTTTGCATCAGATTGCTATGCTATGGCTGCGTCTAGTCTCTGTGATGAGAATGAGCCTGTTTCTTTTGATGAAGCACAGAATTCAGAAAATTGGATGGCTGCCATGCAATCTGAATATGATGCTATAATGAAGAATGGTACATGGTCTTTATGTGACTTGCTTCCTGGCAAGAAGGCCATTGGCACTAAGTGGGTATACAAGCTGAAGCGTAAACCTGATGGTACAGTTGACAGGTATAAGGCTAGGCTTGTTGCAAAGGGTTATGCGTAGGAAAGAGGCATTGATTTTGATGAGACCTTTGCACCTACATGCCGTAAGACTACTGTTCGGAGCATTTGTGCACTTGCAGCCCATCATGGTTGGAATGTACATCAGTTGGACATTAAAACAGCATTTCTGAATGGTGACTTGCATGAAGAAGTGTATGTTTTTCAGCCTGGTGGCTTTGTGCAAAAAGGGCATGAAAATCGGGTGTGCAGGTTAAAGAAGGCATTATATGGTTTAAAGCAAGCACCACGTGCTTGGTATGAGAAGATACATGCCTATCTGGTTGCACATGGTTTTGAGAACAGTCCAACTGAAAGCACCTTATATGTTAAGCATGCTAATGTTGTGCTTCTTATCATTGTTGTCTATGTTGATGACATGCTGCTCACTGATCCTATTGAGAAGCATATTGTTGATTTCAAGGCTGATTTGCATGCCTCATTTGAGATGTCTAATTTGGGGCATTTACATCACTATTTGGGCATTCAGTTTATGCAAGTTGATGGTGGAATGGCTTTGTGTCAAACGAAATATATTGACACATTGTTGCAGCATTTTGGCCTTGACGACTGTAAGCCTATTGCCACTCCTATGGAGACAGGTTTACGATTGAGTCTTCATGATGCTGGAGATGCATTTGATGATGTTCTCTATCAGCAGGCTGTTGGATGCTTGATTTACTTATGCATTACTCGGCCAGATATTCAGTTTGCAGTCTCACAGATGAGCAGGTTTATGCATTGCGTAGGAGTCACGCATTGGAAGGCGGTTAAGCGCATCTTTCGCTACTTGAGCGGTACTCGGCTACTTGGGTTGTTTTATCCCAAGGGGGGATCACTACTGCCAGATTGCATGCTTTTTCTGACTGAGATTGGGCTGGTTGCTATGACACTCGTGTGTCCACCAGTCGCTTTTGCTTCATGGTTGGTAGCTCATGTATATCTTCGTTGAGCAAGAAGCCGCCTACTGTGGCCACTTCTAGTTGTTAGGCTGAGTATAGGGAAGCTTTCACAGCCACTGTTGAGTGTGTGTGGCTCAGATGCATTATGGCTGATTTGGGTGTTGGCCAGTCTTCTGCCACCACCATCTTCACTGACAGTCAGAGCGCATTGGAAGTTGCGAGGAACCCTGTGTTCCATGCTGGCACTAAGCACATTGAGGTGCATTATCACTATATCAGGGAGAGGTTCTCTGCTGGGGAGATCAGCTTGGCATATGTGCCCACGCAGGAGAACATTGGAGACCTTTTCACGAAGGCTCTGCCTAGGGAGAAGTTTGAAGCTTTCCGCAAAGCTTTGGGCTTACTTCCTTTTGTGGAGTGATTTCCACATAGCTTGGCACTTCCTTATACATGAGTGCCAGCTACTTATTCACCGCATCACTCCCAGGGGGGATTTGTTGATATATTTAGGTAGTGATGTGTGTGAACACACTAGGACCGCCGGGGCACTTTTTTCCCTCTTTAGGAGGTTTTTTTCCCCCAGCTTGTATATACGCCTATTGCCCTAATGGGCTACTTATCTTTGTACATTCTCTAGTAATACATTCACTATTGTGTGTTTGTGCTCCAAGCTTCTTCTTCTTCCTTGTGCTGTTCGCGTGCTTCCGCAGACATCTATCTCCAACAACACTGTGTTTCATGCAACAACCAAAGCACTGTGACTATCAGTGAGAATATGTGTAGCAACATCAATCTCAACTCAATAGGCATCTCAACCATATACACTCCACTGTAGCTGTGAAAACTGCCCTATACTCAGCTTCTCAACTCGAAGTCGCCACTGTAGGTTACGTCTTACTCAACCAAGATATGCATGAGTCTCCAACAAAAAAGCAATTACCACTAGTGGACACGCGAGTATCATAACAACCAACCCAATCACTATCTGTAAAAGCATGCAAGCATGGCTGAATATATCTTCCGTAAAAGAGACCTAAGCTCAAAGTGCCTCGAAGATATCTAAACACATGTTTCACCGCTTGCCAATGCTTAGTGTCAGGGCTATGCATGAATCGACTCAACCCGGAAACTGCATACTGTATATCCAGCCTTGTGTTGCATGCATATATAAGACATCCCATAGCTTGCTGATAAAGAGAAGTGTCAAATGCATCACTGGAATCCTCAACTGAGAATTAAAATCCTGTCTCAACTGGTGTTGAAACTGGGTTGCAATCCTCAAAGTCAAAACGCTGAAGTAGTTTTTCAACATACTTTGCTTGATGCATAACAATTCCCCCTCAACGGATACAAACTGGATGCCAAGATAGTAGCTCAAAAGACCAAGATAAGTGACATCAAAAGTATGCTGCAAATCAGCCATAAGAATGTCAAGTTTTGCATCACATGACCCAGTCAAGAGTATGTCATCCACATAAAGAACAAGCACTATAAGATCAGCCCCATTTTTGCATACATGTGAAGCCAAGAGCAATCAAGTGCTTATGGATTTTGTCATACCATGCACGTGGAGATTGCTTGAGACCATACAAGGATTTATGCAAGCGACAAACCATATGCTCTTTCCCTTTCATAGCAAATCCAAGAGGTTGCTTCACATAAACCTCTTTTTGCAAATCACCATTCAAGAAGGCTGTTTTTATGTCCAACTAATGCACTTTCCAACCTTGATGGGTAGCCAATGCAACCACGGTACGAATGGTAGTCATGCGTGACGTAGGTGCAAATGTTTCCTCATAATCAATGCCATATTGTTGCGCATATCCTTTGGCAACCAATCTAGCTTTGTAGCGATCAATGCTACCATCATATTTTCTCTTAATCTTATAAACCCACTTTGTACCAATGGCATTCTTTCCTTTTGGCAATTCACATAACTCCCAAGTACCATTCCTATGTATGGAATCCATTTTTGATTGCATAGCACTCATCCATTGTGGACTCAATTTGTTCTACCAAGTTAAGGTGCACTCAATTTGCTATCCTGCAAAGTTTGTTTTAGCCACTTTGGCATAGATTGTGCACTCTTGATAGACATGCGTTCATTATGTAATACATCTTCAACATGTACAGCATGCGTGGGCTGAATTTCATGCTCATTTTTAGCCATACTTTAACGCAAATTTTCAGCCATATGTGGCTGGAAATTTCCAAGAGTTTTGATAATTTTTGGTTGAATTTTTTTAGCCATGTTTGACTAGAAATTCTCTACATTTTCAGCCCTATTTGACTGGAATTTTTTAGCCCTTTGAACCTCAGTTGGCTAGTCTACATGGGCATAGTCAAGCGCACCATTTTGGAACAAAGCCATGAGAGTATTGAACACATCTTGTGAGCTAACTGTTAGGTGTTTTTTGCATTCAAGTAGAGGGAAAACTGAATTTTCAGCAAATACCACATCTCGACTCACAATAATTGTGTTCGTCAATGGATGGTACAAACGATATCCCTTACTTTCACTATAACCAATAAATATACATTTCTTTGCCTTGTCATCAAGTTTGTGACGTTGTTGTAAGGGCGCAATAGCATATGCCAAACAACCAAACACACGCATATGACTAACCATAGGCTTATGAACATTCCAAGCTTCATAAGGAGTAATGACTCTTAATGCTTTAATAGGGGAGCGATTCAACACATAGTTTGCACACATGATCGCTTGCATCCAAAACTTATCAGGAAGATGCTTTCCTTTAACCATCTATCGTCAAGTAGAGTTCTATTTTTATGCTCGGCAACACCATTTTGTTAAGGTGTATATGGCACCGTACATTGGTGTCAAATACCTCTTTCACGAAGAAAAGCATTAAACTCATGTGACGGGTATTCACCACCACGATCCGTGCATACAGTCAAAAGCTTTTGTGAAGAAAAATTTTCAGCCATAGCTAAAAATGCTTTGAAGCAAGAAAATAACTCATTCTTTGCTTTCATAGGATACACCCATGTATGCCAAGTAGCATCATCAATGAAGGTAACAAAATATACATGCTTCCCAAAAGATGGAGTCTTGACGGGACCACATACATCACTATGAACAAGCTGCAATTTTCTTGTAGTGTGTGTATGACTATCTTTTGGAAAAGAAGCATGATGCATTTTTCCAAGAATGCAACCTTCACATGCATGCTTTTCAATGGACTCAAGTGTAGGCAAACCAATAACCATGTCCTTCTTTTGCAAATAAAGCAAACTATTGAAGTTCAAGTGACCAAAACGAGCATGCCAAAGCTCCATTTCAGCCATGGAACAAGTATGAGCAACCAAGGCATTCGAGGCAGCCCCTTGTATGTATCCATGCGATACAAACCATTACATAATGTACCGGACATCATGTTAACATCGCCATTGCTGAAATCATGAACCATACACTTGTCATCAACAAAGTGTACATGAAGTCCAACTTTGGCAATCAACGGAACTGAAATTAAGTTCTTCTTTATACCGAGCACAGACAATGCATTTTTCAAGAGAATCACACCTCCATTTGTAACTATAAGTTCAATTTCTCCTACTCCAATGATAGGATAAGAGGCATTGTTTGCACACACCACATGTCCTCCTTTGGGTGCATCTTTCAAAGAGGCAAAAAATCTTTTGCATGATGTTATGTGCTTTGAATCACCACTATCAAAGAACCAATCCGAATCAGCCTCACTCACAACCATACATTTAGAATGCAAAGAAGCATCATAATGACATGTAACAACACATGCCCAAAAATCTTGAGCCATGTTAGCTTCATCATTCTTTACATTTGCTGAATTTTCAGCAATAGACATGCCGGATTCCTTCTTCTTTTCATTGCATTTAGCAAGCTTTCTACACTCATCAATAGTATGACCAACCTTCCGACAATATTTGCATCTCTTCTTCTTTTGAAAATCACTATCATTAGAGGAATGAGTGGAAGAGGAAGCTTGAGGTTTTGGTTTTAATGAACCCAAAGTTGAACCATACTTGCTTTTCCCCTTTTGTGAGATAGCAAGTGCTTGTGTTCCCTCAATCAAACCACTCCTACTCCTATTCACTCTAGATTGCTCTTGTTGCAAAAGAAGAGACATAACCCCATCAAATGCATACATATTAGGATTTCCTTTTGCAACCAAACGGAGTGTAGTAGCAAAGCTTTGAAAAGATATCAGTAATCCTTTCAACAATGTAGAAATGAGTGATGCATCGGGAATGATCTTATCTATGTTTGCCAATTGCTCTTTCCAATCCTTGATGTGTGTCACATACACATCCACCGACTCATTTTCAGCCATACATACATCCTCAAGTTGCTTCCTTAAGTATGCAACACATGCTTCATTAAACACGGCATACAAAGAAGCAAGAGTGTCCCATGCCTGTCGTGATGTAGAACATGACCAAATGTGTGGAACTATATGACGCTTTACAGAAAGCGCAATCAAAGCATGAGCTTGAGCATCTTTTCCATCCCATCTAAGCTTCTCTTGTGTAGGTGGAGAAGGAGAAACCACTGTACTCGAAGAAGAAGCTCCATCTGTGACAGTAAATTGTGAAGTAGAAGAGCTTGCAGATCTCCGATCTACATCTGCCACTATGTTCCAAAGTTGTTTAGCAACAAGAACATGCTTCATCATGTAAGACCACATCGGATAGTTGGTCCCATCAAGCTTATCTTCAGCTTGAAGCATGCCAAACAAGTCACTGCTACCCGCCATTTCACAAAAGAACAAGAATGTGATAAAATCTTCACTTCGAGGAAAGCAGAAATGAATGCTGAAATTTCAGCTCACAAATCGTCACTCTGATGGCGATTCCGACTGCACGAATGGCTTTGAAATGGGGGTAAAACCTTAGCACACCTGCTGAAAATGTTTCTTGGCTGTTGAAATTTATAGTTCTATGCTCTGAAGTCGATTTGCACTGTTGAAACTGCATGAGCTCCGCGATGCAAAAAACCAAAACTTGAGAAGGAGCTGAACCTGCTCTGATACCACTTTTGGGTGTGCGTAGAAGTGCGAGACAAACACAAGAAGCACACACAAGGAGCACAAATGCAGCAAGACACACGGAGAAGATGATGGTTGGAATAGATCTCTCTATTGACGATGAACTGAATTGAAGTAAGAGCTGAATAATATCCCTAAGTACAAAGTACCACCACATATGAGAGTATCAAGTATGTGGTAACATGGGGAAAAAACCTCTAGCCAGCACTAGAGTAAAAAGTGCCCATGTATAGGGAAAAGGTTCACATCAAAGCTACTCGAGGAGCACATAAGTGTAACATGATGTTCTCAACAAAGAAGCCAAGGATAGGATGGAACTCCCTTCTTTTCCAAAAGTGATCGAGACAAGGCGACCAAAGAAGTACAGAACGCAGAGGAAGCAGGTGGCCTATGCTCAAAGCCAAAGGAGAGTACGAAGCAAGGTGTCTCAGCCACCAAAGCAAGTATGGGTACAAAAAGGTGAGCATCTTGTTGTGGGTAAGTTAGAACCACCGACTAAACATCATACTAGTGATCGACGATAGGACACTAATAAGAAGTCTCTCAAACATTCGCCCATGAAAGTAACACTTATCTAGGAACCTAAGAAGTCAATGAAGGCTGACCCACAATCAAGACAAATTTGGGTGCCTAAGGCTTGCTTGCAAGCTCAACTAGCCACACATAAACCACACAATGTAAAGCATTATTCACACACTCGAACAGTAGTTACCCACAATTGTTTGACACGCACAATCACATATTCATCCACAAGCACGAGCAAAATCACTTGTAAATGGGTCCCTAAAAAGCCTCATATCCAAGTAGACACTATTGTAAAGCCTTTTGAAGTCTCCACAAAATCAAAATGCAAAGCCATACACTATATTTGGCAACTCAAATCTTGTAATAAACCCCCTGACCCCACCGTGTAAACTCATCTCCACATACTACCTGTATCCACACTACATTGCACTACTCCAATTAGCACCTAGGAACCCTTCATCCACTAACCACACTTCACACTCACAACCACACAAGCACTAACTAACCCGCTAATCACATCACAGTTCATCATGTTAATGTTGTAACGAGGACAAATGGTCATTTTGTGTCCATTGCAATGTTAACATGTATTTATATATTCTCATAGATTGGCAATCAATACCCTCAACATGGCAGAGGCTGCAAGAACGAGCTCCCAAGCAGGCACAGGTCCTCAAATAGTGGACATTGAAAGTATCCTATCTAGGAGGACTTGACAGAATGCCCACAGGCATTGAGAGTAGGGCACATCATACCCTTTCAAAATCCTCCCTAGGGGCACACATTGCAAGTTATTAAGAACTCTCATTGGTTCAATGAAGTCACTGGACCCCTTGGGGATGGCACCTATTTATGGGAGTCTGAGATAGAATTTAATGGACGGTGGGGCCATTACCATTTCTTTACGTGAAAGTTTAAAAAACTTCAGAACAACCAGGGATTACGACCGATATGGAGGAAGGCTGGATTGGACGACTATTTTTGTGCTTAGTTACCTAAGCCTAACTTCTTGAGGTGTTCATAATTAGTCAACACCGTCACTCCTAGCAGAGATAAGAAAGGGACAAGAACCTTTGTGCTTCCATCTCTTACACGAGGGAATGAACTTAAGCACTTTAAATTAACCAAAATTTTGGTGAGAGAAGCTCTAGACATGAGGGGCATGCACATCCCTACTGAGAAGGAGACAATGATCCCTGAGAATATGAAGAACAGGAACCTCACTAAGCTGAAGGACATGGTGGCAATGACCCCAACTATTGCCATCGACCTCCAAATGTGCATGCAACATTTCACATTCCCAACCCAATAGAGATTTACAATGCCACCCAAGAAGATCTGGTTTAAGTTATATTTGGCAGACACGTTGAACCTTACAATCAACATGCCACATTGGATAATCAAGCGGATCCATCTTGCACATCAACACCGGTATAAGAACAGAAGTCAGTACTATATAGATGTTGTGCACTTACTAGAATTGTGTACGGGTGCCTTGCATATGATGTGCCAATCCAAAGGGCACTCATTTGGACTAGAGCATAGGAATTCCAACGAAGGGCATCATCCACAGGACCCCCATCAAAGAAAATGAGAGGAACTGTTCAGGTGCCATGTGCACATGCTAGGGGCGCTACATTGACACCAGACATGACTCTGTACACAGTACAAATATAGAGATTATACAATACTATGAACTTAGTTCAGGAACAACATAGACTATCGTTCGCATCTCGGAAAGCCGTAATGAACGAGACGCTTGTGGAAGGAGGTGTGGATGACCAGTTCATGGCTTCCCTCCACATGCTCGCTGATGCATTGGGAGTACCTAAAGTTGTTCACACCGCCCTTGCCCACTCTGAGAGATTCAAATGAAGACATGGGAAACGACCACCAAAATCAGGAAAGCACATACACATTGTAGTTTTAAAACCACACGATACCACTTCCACATCCACTACCACAACACACACCACTCAACACATTCAAGAACCCCACATGTCAAGTGCACCCCCATCGCCACCCTTACAACCCTCCCCCCCGACTCCACCCCCCTCACCTCATACCACAACCACCATTGTCTATACTGTCATCGCCACGGTCTCAACTGCTCTTAGTGAAGCACACAATATAGGTCAACCCTCACAGCTCTCATGATCTGACACAACCAACATTGTAACTATCACCACGGGCTATAGGGCTCTAACCATGGTTACAAGGAATTCCATTTTTCTTGTCACGTTTCTAGGAGGCCCATAGGTACCATTAGGCACACAATTGTACACTTTCACCACAGTCACCACACCTACCATCCCCATGTATATGGTAATTGCCATGACTGCATCCACCCATGACCAAATGGACATATCACCCACAACTACACCAATCCCTCCCCCCATATTTCCACAATCTTCCACTCCCCCTCCACCAACATCCCCATTTTCTACCACAACATTCACCACCCCTTTCCCTTTTCCCTATCCCCTTGCATTCCAAACCTTTGTGGCACCACCCCTATAAATAATGTGTTCAACACTTTATATCAATGTGTTTCTGAGTTACAACAGAATTATCAACATTTAGATGCACAACATACAAACCTGGTCAAGGACCACGAGACATTACAAGAACGAATCACGGCCATGGAGAAGGACAAGGTGGAACTACAATGCAATTATGATACCTTACAAAGATAGTACGAGGAATTGTTGGTCAATCCCCCTGAACTAGATAAACAGGCGCAACAACACCTTGAGGAAATGTTATGCACCCAACATGCAGACAATCACAAGCTACCTTGTAATCTCGCATTACTGAGGAAGCACATGTCTGCAACATTAGAAGAGAACAAAAGACTCCAAAAATAGAATGATGAAAATCTAGAAGCGGCAATAGAAGGCTAAGCTCAAGAGATCGACCCAGAGCGGTTCAAAGCCCTCCCTTCAGCCACCATGCAGACAATATTGGATACACATGCAGACCTCCTAGAGGCATATAATGCATTCGAAAAAGAGCGTGATGAACTATGAAAGCAATTGGCCAATCAAAGAGAGCAATAGAAGGAAGTTGCACCTACACCACATTTGAAGAGGTAACTGAATTGAAAGCACAAGTGGCCACTTTGCAGACTAAACTTCTACAATATGAACGACAACCTTCTCCAATGGTGGAGACAGAACCTGAAGAACTAGTCCCAATTGAAGTTGAAGAGACATTTGAGGAACCCTACGAAGCCATGCTTGCACCTGGAGGCCAACAAATAGAGGAAGGGATTGATACATTCGAGATTGAAGCTCCGAAATGGCTACAAAAATTAGAAAAATTTGGCCACACTCACGATGACAGAGTGATAGCTCAGATACAATCTATATCTCGTCTGGAAGAAGTCGTAATCAATCTGATTACTTCAAGCACTTATCTCATCATCGCTGGATTGGTACTTCCGGCGATCAATATGTACCATTTTGTGTGTTGATGGCAAATTATAATGCAGAGATCAAGCATCCCACCAAGAAGGAGCCAACCTTTGCAACCCAGTTCGCCCATGATGAAATTACTGAGAGTGCCACCAAGGGCATCATCTTCCATCCTACATGGAAGATACAGTTACTAGAAACCTATCCGGAGATGGTGTGCACCTGGAACAACATGCCTTTGTATATTAAGTATAACCCATGCTATTGCCCTATCTTTTGATAACAATCATGGCCGGAGTTTGCTAACACAATAAAGAATGTCAAAGGATGCGACAGGTGGCTCAACTATGTATATGTGGCACCACTGCGTGGTCGTGCAATGGTTGCATATATGATTTCCACCATTAGGCATTGGGGCATTAGGTTCAAGAACGTACCAGATGTAATGGCATAGATGTGCCTCAAAATATTTGAACTCATGTTTGTCATATTCCATACATTCAAAAACATTAAAGAGCCTCTCCTCTCGGCCCTAGGCTTTAATGAAGGCAACCTCGATCTAGTCTATGATATGAGCACCACCCCATCCGTCAATGTTGTATATGCATAGAATGCTCGTGTCAAATATCTCCCAACATGCTTCAAACAGATATTCAAAGAAATGTTTGTCATAGGGTTGTGGGAGTTTCACTCAGAAATCGTCATTCCCATACCCTCTCATCTGTTACACTTATTTGCTGTGGAGCAAGTCCTACACTCAGACAAGCTATGTATGCCACATCCGGAGGTACCTGGGCTAGTAGATTGGGATGCTTTACTCACAGATCTAGCTAGAGGACTGAGGCTTGAAGAACATCACTTGGCCATAGATGTGGTCGAATATTACATCAAACGCTTGACTCAGCAAGGGTTTGTCAGAGATGACAGACGCGAGAGAGGGGGGAGTGTTGGTAGCAGTTAGGGCTTCCCAAGACAAGGGAGCTGACATAAAGAATCAGAGCAAAGAGAAGGGCCAAGCAGGCAAAGCAGTCAAAGAATATTTGGCAATCAGGCCATGCAATTTCTTCAAGATAACTCCCTTTTAATAGTCATTTTCATCACTACATGAACATTCTAAATACCATTTTTGGTAGATTAGAACTCCATTTTGTTCAAGCCAAGGAGTCCTCGAGCTTGAGGAGTATTAGAAGTATTTATGTACCAATTTTCATAATTTTTAAAGCTCATTTGAGCCTCCAAAATAGCCTAGGAACCTAATTTTTAACTAGGTCAGACACTAGGTCTGGACAGGGCCACTAGCTAGTCAAAAACTTTAAAAGGAGCTAGAGAGCTCATTTTTGGGGAGAACAAATTGTAGTTTGAAAGAAGAAGAGCTCTTGTAATTGTCTTTTGATCTTAATCAAAGCTTCCATTGTGCGACTCTTTGATCTTACCTATGTGTGCATGTGGGTGTATGTGTGTGCATGCTTATGTGCTTCTCCATCACCACTTGTGCACATCACTTGATCTAGGTCTTCATACCATCCTCATGTCTTC
The DNA here is from genome assembly GCA_020310875.1 of Ceratopteris richardii. Lineage (NCBI taxonomy): Eukaryota > Viridiplantae > Streptophyta > Polypodiopsida > Polypodiales > Pteridaceae > Ceratopteris > Ceratopteris richardii. Next base: position 28,694,572 of record CM035429.1, read on the forward strand.
TTGGATTGACATAAAGGAGGTGCTACTCACCATTGAGCTACACCATGGATGAAAGCAATGATGTATTTTGAGGTTGGATGGTACTAATTACCCATTGTGGGGATATATGATACCTCATGTATTGGTGGCAAAAGGATTATTGAATATTGTGCAGGGTCTTGAAAAACATCCTACTACACCTTCAAATATAGTGATCTTTAAATTCTTGTTCGTGTTGTGGTTCTTGTTTCACTTATTATAGATAAACTTTGTTTGGATGGTAGAGATGCTTAGGCACATGCATTGATAGCTTTATCTGTCAAATATGCCATTATCTGTCAAATTTTCTCTTGCAAAATACTAAAAGATGCTTGGGATACACTTACCACTTTGTACCAGGGAAGAAATGAGGCTTTTGTTGCTTACGTCGAAAATTACTTAGAGAGTGATCATATGAACGAAGGAGATTCCATGGACATTTTTTTGACAAAGATCAGAGATTTGAAGGAATAGTTGATTTATGTTGAGGAAGTCTTGCTAGATAGTTCACTTTGAAGACTCTTAAACGGCCTTCCAGATTCATATTAGATTTTTCCTTCTACTCTTTGATTGATGATGAAAGGCAATCCAAATGCCTTAACATTCAAGGAGTTCATCTCTGTTTTGTTGCATGAAGATTAGTCCCAGTAGAATGGGTCCATTATCTGTGTTGCAGATCAAGCTTTCCTAGTTAGTTAGGAGGATGAAGGGAAATGGAGCTCATCTACTAGTAACCAAAAATATGCTAGTGTTGCACAGTTGAAGAAGGAAGACAAAGAAGAGAAGAAAACAGAAAAGAAGAAACAGTTTTGCAAATACTATAAGGGAAATGATCATGTCATAAAGATTTATCTAAAATTGGCTACAAAAGAGGCAAAGAAGAAAGAGGTTGGAATGGTTATTGTAGAGGCCTCTACACCTAAAACAAAGTCTACTAATCTATTTAGAATGAAGAATGGGCATTTATTATTGCATGTAACTATGACCCATCTTCCCATGAGCAGTATATGTCTATAGTGACTTAGATGTTTGGTACTTTGACAGTGGGGCAACAAAAAATATTACCTTGTAGTGTAGTTTCTTCAATTCACTTGATTGTCACATGTGCTAACAACTCCTCTTATCCTATAATGGGAGTTGGTAAGATCATTCTAACTACTACTAATGGTAGTTCTTTCACATTGTAAGATGCTTCATATGTACCAATGATCAAGAAAAATTTGTTCTTAGTTTCAACATTAGCCAAGATTGGCTTGGTTGTCAAACTTGTTGATGACAAATGTACAATTCATGATCTCTCAAATGAAGATGTTATTATTGCTTCTAGAATTTTATGCCTTGGGTTGTATAAGCTCATAGAATATGCAAAATCTATGAATGTTTCAGCATGTGTAGTTCAAGATTCTCAGGTTTTGTTAGATGCAAAGCTTTGGCATGCATGATTTCTTCATCTAAATTTTCCTAGTTTGGTATGCTTGTAGAAATTTGAAATGGTGTCCTCTCTGCCCAAACTGATGCACCTTGTAAAAATGTCTACAAAGGTTGTATTTTGGGTGAAATGCAATGTTCTTTGTTCCCTAAAGATGGTTCATTTGGAGTTGCCCATAAATTTTGTGGTCCTATGCAAACACCTTCTTTTGGGAACTATCTTTACTTTGTGAGTTTCATTGATGATTATTCCAATCATGCATGGGTGTATCCATTGAAAGAAAAGTCTGAAGTGTTTGTGTGCTTCAAATGATTTCTGGTTATGGCTGAAATTTTGTCAGCATGTAAATTGGGCACCCTTTGTTTTGATCGAGGGAGCTAAATACATGTCTTCTAATCTCAATGCATTTTTGGCTAAGCGTGGAATAAAACATCAGTGTACAATGTCATATAAACCTCAACAAAATGAATTTTCAGAAAGAAAGAATATGTCTCGATGGCAAAATGTATGATAAAAAACTTAGGCTTTACTACATAGCTTCTAGCTAGAGGCTGTTATGTGTGCAACATATATACTTAATAGGTTTCCCGCCAAAGCACTGCAATTTATCACTCCATATGAGGCTTGGCATGGTCCGAAGCCATATGTTGCTCATCTACATGTCTTTGGTTGTATGGCATATGCATTAGTGCATGAGAAAATATGCAAGAAGTTGGATGATAAAGCAGTGAAATGTATTTTTGTTGGGTACAACTCTAAAAGCAAAGGTGATCATTTGTATTATCCATAGAATAAACACATTTTTGCTTGATGTGATGTCGTTTTTGTGGAAGATGCAATTCAGCCATTATTTTCATGTACTAAGGAGACATCGGTTAGCTCCAAAGATGTGTATGACACTTTGCTACCTCTATTTCTAGGTGGACACTCAAGTACTTATCCAAATGAGGCAATTTCTCATCCTTTAAAGGTTCCACATGATGATGCAGATCATTCCATTTTTTATGCACATTTACATGATGCACTTGTTGATGAGAGGGATGATATAGACGAGGAAAAAACTATGCCTAAGTGGCTAGTGCTGACTTTGAGAGATAGCAAAATAGATGCACCTCTATCATTTCATACTTGTTCATGCTCTCATTGTGCTTCCTTTGCATCAGATTGCTATGCTATGGTTGCCTCTGGTCTTTGTGGAGAGAATGACCCTGATTCTTTTGATGAAGCATAAAATAAAGAAAATTGGATGGTTTCTATGCAATCAAAATATGATGCTTCTATGAAAAATGGTACCTAGTCTTTATGTAATTTGTCTCCAGGCAAAAAGGCCATTGATAATAAATGGGTATACAAGCTGAAACATAAGCTTGGTGGAATAGTCAAGTATAAGGTTAGGCTTGTTGCAAAAGGTTATGCTCAAAAGAGAGGCATTGATTTTGATGAAACCTTTGCACCAACTTGTCGAATGACCACTGTTTGTAGCATCTATGCACTTGCAGCTCATCATGGTTGCAATGTATATTCGTTGGACATTAAAACTGCATATATGAATGGTGACTTACATGAAGAAGTATATGTATTTCAGCCCCATGTTTTTGTGCAAAAAGGGAATGAAAACAAAGTGTGCACGTTGAAAAAGGCACTATATGGTTTGGAGCAAGCACCACCTACTTGTTATGAAAATATACATGCCTACTTGACTGCACATGGTTTTGAGAGCAATCCAACCAAGAGCACCTTGTATGTTAAGTGTGCAAATGATTACTTATGATCATTGCTATGTACGTTGATGACATGCTACTCACTGGTCCTAATGAGAAGAACAGTTTAAGGCTGATTTGCATGCCTCTTTTGAGATGTAAGCCCATTTGCATCATTATTTGGGTGTTCAATTTATGCAAGTTGATGGGGGAATAAATTCGTGTCAAACAAAATATATTTACCTATTATTGCAGCGTTTTGGCCCTGAAGATTGCAAACCTATTGCCACTCCTATGAAAATAAGTTTACGATTGATTCTTCATGATGTTGGAGATGCATTTGATTTTGTTCTCTATTAGTAGGTTTTTGGATGCTTGATTTACTTCTGAATAACTTGGGTTGGTATTAAGTTTTTTGCCTCTCCGATGAGCAAGTCTATGCATTGCCCAAGTGTTAAGCATTAACAGGCGATTACATGCATCTTTCGCTACTTGAGTGGTACCCAACTACTTGGATTGTTTTATCCAAGGGGGATCATTACCACCAGATTTACATGCTTTTTTGACTTGAACTGGGCTAGTTGCTATGAAACTTGTGTGTCCACCAGTGGTTTTTGCTTCATGCTTGGTAGCTCATGCATATCTTGGTTGAGCAAGAAGCAGCCTACTATGGCCACTTCTAGTTGTGAGGTTGAGTATAGGGTAGCTTTCATAATGACTGTTGAGTTTGTGTGGCTCATAAGCCTTTTGGATGATTTGGGTGTTGGTCAGTCTTCTACCACCACCACCTTCACTGACAGTCAGAGTGCATTGCTAGTTACAAGGAACCCTATGTTCCAAGTGTAGAGACTACATGCCCAGAAGCAAAATGAAAAGAAGAGTGTACTCACAAAAAGAAAGAGTGTGAGACTAAAAAATGGGAAAAATCACATGGATTAGAGTGAGCTTGCCAATAGCATGGAGGAGGCTCTTCAAGCTTCTAACCAAGTACAAATGGGGGGGAGAGGCACTCCTTATATAGATTTGGAGGGGGTTCTTCAAAGTACATCAAATGTGGGATAATTATCCTCAAAGGAGAATGAATACATTGGTAGAAGCAAATGGTAAGGTACCCAAATAGAAAAGAGATGCAATATAAAATGGAAATAAACTAGAAATGGAGTGACTCTTAGATAAAAAAATGGAGATGCACTCATGTGGATACAAATTTAAATGATGTAGGAGCAATCATGTCGTCAACACCCCCTCTGTAGCTCCATTTTGGAGCTGCTAAATGCTACATAGGTCCACCAAGCGCTGGAGTGGAATTGGAGGTAGAGCCTTTGTGAACATGTGGGCTAGGTTCTCTTGAGAGGTACACTGCTCTAGAGTAGTCTCTAGAGATACGAGCTTCTTGTAAATGAAATGGTATTGGATGTCAATGTGCTTCATCCGAGCATGGAAAACTGGATTCTTGGCGATGGCCAAGGTTGACTAGCTATCCGTGCAGATGCATGTCAGAGTAACCTACAAAACACTAATGTAAAATAATAAACATCGAATCTAGATGGCCTCACATGCTGCAAAGCTTGATGCTTGGTACTCAGCCTTGGTGGATGACAAAGCAACTATAGGTTGCTTCTTACTTGCCCAAGAGATAGGTCTTGAGCCAACCAATAATATGTTCTCATAAGTAGATCGTCGAGAATAAGGATCACTAGCCCAATCTAAATCTGAATAACTAGTGAGTTTGATGCCCCCTTTGTACCAAAGACCATGATGTCGGGTGAGGGCAAGATATCAAAGTAATCTCTGAGCAACATCCCAATGTGTTTGACAAGCAAAAAAGAAGCACGAAAGAGGAGCCCCAAAAATTTTCAAATTATGAGCATAATTCACTAGAGGAGTCCTCTAGATGCATAAGTCCCAATCATTGTATCATAATCCCTAAAAAATATTAGGAAACTAGAGTTTGTCAATAAAAGTGCCGATCTCTTTGTAAAAGGACCATTTTTAAGGCACATGAGTCTTTGTGACTCTTGTAATGAACTTTTTTCCATTATGAAGAATTGAAGAAGATTTTCGAATTTGCTTCTTTCCTTCATATTTCCTCCTTCTCCATGATCATTTGTGTGTGTGTAATGCTTGAAATGTGTGTGTAGGATTGTTATCTACCCCTTCCCATCGCTTTTGAACTACTCTAGTGTGTGTGTGTGTGAGCCATCATGAGTTGTGGAGCGAGTGTTGGTGCTTCCCACCATTCACTACTTTGGTCATAACTTGGAGTCTGTTTGTCAAATTTGAGTGAAAATACATGCACTAGATGCGTCTCGTCAAGAGCTCAAAACGAACCTGTATTGACCACATTCGGAATTCGGAGCTGAGAGAAAAGTTCGAATTTGTGCTCACTGCTGTAAATGGTATCGTGGCATGCATTTTCAGAGGATGAGTGAGATGGAGAGATAGTAAGGCTTTTCACATGCATTGTAGCTTGACCACTTCACTCACCATCATGTGTGCACATGTCTTCATACACTTGGTTCTTATGGTTCCTCGGATTGATAATTAAAAGTGTATTCATCCACCACTATATACACTTGTGGGGCGATTGAGGTCGAGTCTCATCGACACAAGTCCCTAATGCTTCATGACTTAGATACACATGTTTTCGGCACCGTTGGTGGGGAAGAAAACTAACCAAAGTGCCTTCGTGATGGTTCGAGCTTAGGAGTGAAGGAATCGTACTTGTAGAGGTGAATTCGTTCGGTGGCAAGTAGTCAAGTACTTCAGCACTTGTTGCTTCACACTCTTGAGGTGTGTGTAATGAGTTTCTAGGCTTAAGGTTAGGAGTGAGAAAGTAAGGGAAGAGTTAGGGTTAGGCAAGAGAGAGGAGTAGAGTAGGAAGAGGTAGAATACATCAAGAAATATCCTAAAAAATTATCAAAATTAGTTCAGTACAGGTAGTAGTTAACCCAAGGCTATAAAACCTTAAAAATCAGTTAATGAGTCATTTGTCAGATTCAATATCGTGAGGAGAGCAGCGACCGATATCGCAGTGGTGGTATCGTGCCTAGCAAGCAAGGAAAAGTTCTAGTGAGCCCAAAGCTTAAAGGTGAGTTATACAAATTTCTGATATCAAAAACAACTCAAGAACATATACGCGCATGATTAAAGTCATTTTCGATATTGTGGGGGGTAACAAAGAGTTTTTTGAGATCCTTTAAGATACAGGGGGTCAAGTGTGAAGAGACGAGGTAAATAAACACTTTGCACACAAAAAAAAATTAAGTTTAGATTAAATTTGGCTGAAGTATCGCGATCGGTTGAGTTTTAGTATCAAGATAGCAAAATTCCCTAATATCGCAATACTCGCCTGCTATCGTATCGTTGCATACCCACTGGGGTATCTCGATACCATCATGATATCATATCGATAAGTGTTGGTATCGCGATCGCGGTTGCCCGTTGGTATCGTATCACTGTCCACCTAGTATCGTATTGTCCCAATTACGGTATCGTATCATTGATCGAGTGGTATCGTATCGCGTGCAAAGTTGGTATCATATCGCCAACTCGATATCGTATCACCCCTTGTTTTGGTATCATATCGTGTGTTAGGTGGTATCGTATCGCCAAGGATTTGGTATAGTATCGCTCATAGAGTGAATATCATATCGCAAACATTCTAGTATCGTATCGTGTGATTTTTGGTATCGTAATATTTAGTGGTCAGGTATCGTATCATCGACTGCCTTGGTATCATATTGTGAGGTTGCAGAGATATCATATCGTCTGCACCTCTAGTATTGTATCGTGCCACTTAGTGATAACGTATCGCCGTATACTTGTGGTATCGTATCGTGCCAAGTCTGGTATCGTATTGTCTGTGTGATATCACCAAGAGTGGTATCGTCCAAAACTACTCAAGCTACTTGAGGACAAATTTTGAAGTGGTTAAGGAGTGAATTAAGGGAAAGTAAAGAGCAAACATAAGCCCAAAGTGGTGAATCAACTTAAGACCAGGACATGTGCTAAGTAGCCAGAGAAGTGTCATTTCATCGATAGGAAGTGAAACCCAAGCTAGTCATCACTCGATCTACGTGGACACCTCTAGTGACTCAGAGGAGGAACTACTCATGGCCTCAGAGGACATGCATGGTTCTATTCCCAGGGAGAACTTTATGTCAACTTTAGAGGGTGAATACCACACCTCTCTGCAATATGTGTCCACCAATCGACAAGGAATCCCTATTTACTTGGATGATTTAAATAGATATGTTGCAACAATGGTAAACTCTACTGAATCAGCAATAGTGCCCAGACCCACAGTTAAGGACGAGGGAGGAGTGTACATGGATAAGTTAGGTCAAATCTATGTAGTGATGGAAAATCCAGACCAAATCAATGAGAGAGGAGAACTAGATGGACAAGGGAATTCGGGTGGAGCTAACCCTAAAGAACTTGTGACTACCCCAAGGGGAAACTTTGTGGTAACCCGAGTCTTGAGAGGGGATTTGATACCTCAAGATGATTACCTGTTGGACGTATATCTGATTTAGGGGTCAGATCTACTGTTATAGACAGATGCACCCATCCGAGGACAAGAAGTAAGCCCAATAACCATTTATGAGTTAAAGGATCTAGAAGATGAGTCTAGAGTCACATACCTAGACAAAAACTAGAGCAGATATTGTCCCATAGATGTAGTAGATAGGTCTCGACTGAAATACATGGGGTTGCCTCTATTCCCTCCTTGTGAGCAAGCAACTACCTCACATAATCCTTTCAAATCTCATCCAGAGCCACATATACAGGTAGCAGAGGATTCAGAAGATCCATGTGAAAGTAACCAAATGAAGAAGACGCAAATTTGGAAGACCAAAAGGGAAAAGATTAAAAATAAATGGAGGAAAGATAAGAATAAGGAGGACAAGAAGGATGTAAAATATAGTAGGAAATTGAAGGAACCGAAATTACAAGAGAATACACCACCTAAATCCCACACCCAGAAACTAGATAAACTAGGACCAATTTTAGTAGATCCAAGACCAGACGACCTGGACATGTGGTTGAAAGCTTATCAAGCCAGAATCATGACTGGACCAAACATAGAGCAGCATGAGAAACTCTACCCACAAGGGGAATTTGAGAATGAGAGATTGGCGATATGCAAAAAGCTCATAGAGATAGCCCAAGCCTCTCTAGAGAAGACTATCCCAGTCCTCGTAGAGACAACAATATCTGAGAATCGATACAATGAGTGTTTTAAAGAGAATGATCAGAAAACAACAGGAACACCTATAGAGAAAGATAGTAATGAAGAACAACAGAGCACTCACGACAAATCAATTTCTATAATCCTTGAGCTAGAATCTAATTGTCCACAAGATTTGTGGGCTAAGATTCAGGAAGAAGGATGGAAAAAGAATGGGAGTTCACGACCACCCTTTGAGGAGTTGGACATTGAAGAAAACCAGTCGGCTCCAAATTTGGATGAAGTATATGAAGAGATTTCTATGTTAGACCGAAATACAGAGGAAGTACACAACATTTCCACCTTACCGAACTATATGGGGGAATACGAGAAAAGGTCTATGGTTTTTCAGGCTCCCATAATTCAATGCAAGGAGAATGAGTCTTCAAGGAAGACCTCTCACAATTTAGCAGAACTCAAGGAGACCAAGGTACAATGTTAGTTGACCGTGGAAGAGTTACTACGAGCCAAACCGCAATTATGGAATGAGTTGGCAGGATAGTTGAAATTAGAAAATGAGGAGAATAAAAAGAAAAGTAAAGAAATGAAAGCTCCTTCTACCATACAAATCCCTGTTGACAAGGTCGGATAATTTAGTGAGGGAGATGAGGGCAACACATGCTTACCCATCACATATGATGGATACATGACTAAAGCCATTTTAGTGGCATAGCCACCAAAGAAATTTGGGAGAAATGGGAAAGCAAGCCCTGCGTCCAATACGTATGAAGCTTCAATTAGCAGATGGCCATGTAGAGAGACCCCTAGGAATATTAGAAAAAATCAAGTTTGGAAGAAACTTGGAGAAGCTTGTAGGAGGTAGAAAAGTGCGTTTCGAAGCGACGAAGTTTGGTCTAGCCAATTGGCACAAGACCAGCCCTTGAGCTTATGGAGACTCAAATAGAACTTATAGGCATGCGATAAGTGCAAATGCACTATGTACTTTGGAGCATCAAGGAGAAAGAGTCGATACAAAATAGATACGTTCGCACGTCGACTAGCTCAAAAAACTTACTATCTATGGAAGAGACAATGAACTTCAAATGCCCATAGCGACCAGTGTGATTACAATTAGAAAAAATCCTTTTATGGGAGTGATACACATAGGGTTGAGTGTATATAATGCACAAAAGTATAAGGAATAAGCAAAATGTGCTATAGGAATGAATCAGACACTCAATGGTGGTACCTCCTATTTTTTAGGAATACACAGAGATTGACCCTGAGACAAAAAAACTAGCCTTTGATGTAGATCAAATCCACCTCAAGCATAGTGTAAGCTTGATGTTCCAACAAAGTTGACTACCTTCGGAGTAGAATTTGAACACACTCTAGCCGTATGTCAATTTGGAAAAGCAAATAATTATGAGATGATATTAAGACGATCCTTTATGAGACAACTCAAGGTAGTACAAGACTAGGGAAGAGACGCATTATACCTACAACATCAAAGAACTACTACCAAGATAAATTTGCATACATTCTCATATAGGGATGTACCCCCACTACAATGGAACTCCATACACAAGGAATTACCACTACCTCGAAGTCGAACTCCATCAATAATAGAAACCATCTTCTTAGTCTTCCCCAATTACAGGGCTTATTGACTAGGTACAATGAGGCCTGATGATCAATTGAAGAACTTGAACTTGTTAGCTAGAAGGTAGGCATCTACATGGATATGGAATGGCTTATTCCAATTGGGTATCTTCAAAATAGGTGTTGTACTTAGTCATCTTTTCAATTCGTTAAATGCTTTCTCACACTCATCCATCCATGTAAATTGGGTTAATAATCCATATAGCGGCTTGGCAATTATGGCATACATGTGAATAAATCTACGATAATATCCACAATGACCCATAAAAGCTTGCACTTCCTTATAATTTTTTGGTCTTGGAAGCTCTAGGATCACCTTTACCTTATTCCCGTCAGTGGAAATTCCGTTCTTGGATACTATATGTCCTAGGATTTTTCCTTGTCTCACCATAAAAACGCATTTGTTTGGATTCATGCATAGTCGATACTGTCGACACTTCTCAAATATCCTTCGTAACTCCGGAATGTGTTCATGTCTCTGTCCCAAGTATGTGCATAATTCATCTACGTGTACTTCCATACTTTTCCTTAAAAACTCTTTAAAGACGTGACACATCAACCTTTGGAAAGTAGCAGGGGTGTTTGTGATGGCATCACTCTAAAAGCATAGACTCACCATTCAATCGTGAATGCAGTCTTATGTTGGTCCTCTATAGCAATGGCTACTTGGTTGTACCCCGAGAATCCATCTAGGAAGCTATAGACTTCCTTTCCCACAACTCTTTCCAAGAGATGATCAGTGATAGGTAATGGGTAGCTATCACGGATTGTGGCTATGTTTACTTTCTTCAGGTTAATGCACAATCTTAATTTCCCATTTTTCTTGGGTACAACCACTAATGGTAGCACCCATTATGTGTGCTCTATCTCGTAAATGAATACGGCCACTAATAGCTTGTCTATTTCCTCCTTAATTTTAGCCGAATAGACATCATTATAAGTATAAGGGCATTGCTTTGATGATTTTGCATCAGGTATCATTGGGATTTGATGAGAACAAATAGATGGATCTACACCTTTGAGGTCCTTGTAAGTCCATGCAAACATGTCTCGATATTCTTGAATTAGGCTTATCAGTTCCTCTTCCTCTTCCAGCGATATGTCCTTTCCAATGTATGTACATCTCTCTTCTCCATCTTCTATGGTCACTACCACTTTCTTCATTTGGTCCTTGTTATTGTATGCTTCTCCTTCTCTGGCCTCCCTTTTAGAGATTTGAATAGCTATTTTCCTCTCTTCTACTTCATATCTTTTGAAGTGCTATGGAACTTCAAAAAGTTCTAGGTTTGGTTCGGCCTTATCTATCGTCTCCTCATTGTTCGGTCTTGTTTGGGCAACTTCTATTGCTAAGACCTGGGGCATTCCTTCCTTATCCTCGATTTGGATTGCTTCTAAATATCACTCCTCCGAACCAAATTCTAGCTCCCTTTCTATGCTTTCTATTCCTCCCTCCATTCCTTTTCTAATAATTCTCCTTCCTCTACTTCCTGAAGGACTATCATGTAAAAACTTACATCATAAACTTCTTCATCTATACATTCATCATGGTTAGTACCTCCTCATTTACACACACATCTAATGTCGCTAGAATCTCCATCCAACCATGTGGTTCAAATGCGTCATCTGGGAAAGCTTGAGGCATATACATGGGATCATCAATTGGTCAGTAGTTTTGATGTCCAATGGGCCATATTTGAGTTCTTTTCTCTTCCAGCTTTGCTCCTTACACATCCATAGTTGAGCATCTTTATGCATCCATGATTGGTCATTTGAACCCGCACTATGAATTGACAAAGAAATACCCATGTGAGAGCCGATCATCTATCTAGGTTAACACATGGAGAACCACCCAATGGAGTAGTAGATGACTCACCAGATACTCATGGACCACAACATCAAATCAACAAAGATTTTAGGAAAGGATTTCTACAATCACGTAACTTGCATATTGTGGCAGGAAGTGTATATTTTAAAGAACCCAATGGTGTATTGTTAAGGTGTGTAAAAGAACCAAAACAGAAGAATTTGATTGAGCAAGCTCACGTAAATAGATGGAGAATGCATAAGGGAACTCATGGAACACTAAGGGAATGAGAACGATTGGGAGCTTATTGGCTAGATATGCCTAAGGATGTTCATGAGTATATTAAAAATTGCTTAGATTGCCAAGAAAATACTCTAGAAGACCATACATTGTTACAATTCTCTACAATAGCACCAGACTAGAGTAGGACATTGGTGAAGTTCTTAAAAACACGAGAGCATGAGAAGGAGCAAGTCTATCTAGAAAGCGATCCCTAGAGGAAATGAGGAAGGACTATGTTATGCTGGGGAGACAACTATGCAAAAGAGGAAAGGACAATCAACTACGACTATGTGTATATGAAGGCGAATACTTACCTATATTAGAAATGGCACATGCAAGTGCCACAAGAGGACATTTTTCAATCGAAAGAGCTGTCAAAATGATTCTCTTTGCAGGCTTGTGGTGGCCAACTCTACATATGGATGCAGACACTTATGTACAGAGTTGGAGGTATGCCAAAGAACCAAGTATCCTATTAGGAGAGATGATATGCCTCTAAGACCCATGGTTTGTGCGAGATCCTTTTCCAAATGGGGCATTGACTTCATAGGACCTATTAACCCACCAACCAAAGGATCACACGTGGACTACATAATAGTGGCAACAAATTATCTAACTAAATGGGTAGAAGCAAAAGCAACAAGAAAGAAGGATGCTCAAACCACAGCCAAGTTCCACTTTGAGAACATCTTTACATGCTTTGGACTACCTATAGAGATAGTAAGTGATAGAGGAATGCACTTCATTAATGAGTTGATACAGTCCTTGATGAAAAAATTCCTAGTGATTCATAAAAAATCAGCCCCCTATCACCCTCAAGCCAATGGTCAAGCAGAGAGTTCGGACAAACAATTGCATCATGCAATTTGGGCCTCCCGTGTGGCATACAAGACAAAAAATGGCACTACTCCATTCAACCTACTTTATGGACAAAATTCAATCTTGCCAATTGACTTTCTAGTACCTACTCTACGAGTAGCGCAATGAGTTGATAGGACATGAACTGTCCAAGCAATTAGAGCAAATTGAGAAATTACACGAAACAAGACTACAAGCAGTTGCAGGGATTTATGCTGCTAAAAGGAGACCAAAGACCTATTATGATGCACACATAAAAGACAAAGGCTTAAATGAAGGAGATTTAGTTCTTGTATATACATTGAAACAACACGTGAAGAAACTACCTTAATGCAGATATGGACCCTTACTAATCAATAGAATATCAATGAGTGGAGCAGTCAATCTAGCTACATTAGATGGAGATATACTTCCTAACTACATAAGTGGATGTTGAGTCAAACGATATATGGAGCCATTAACGTACACAGATGTTATCACGACTCATAGGAGCACAAAATCGAAAGAAGGAAGGGGAGAGGATTCGAGAAGAAGCATGCCAACAAGCCTTAGAGCGAATCAAGAAACGAAAAGAGTGGATACGACAAAGGGATGAACGATATCTACGGGGAGAAGAACCTATACCTATGTCCATCTACCAAGTCAGTAATGCCAATAATGGAAGCCTGAGTTCACCATGCTTAAGCCTGGGAATCGAAACCAAAGAGTACCAGTTGATAGATGCTCTGATTGACTCAGGCGCGACCTTTAGTTGTATACAAAGGGCGTTAACCACACATCTTCAAACAACCATAAGTCCCACTAAAGCATGCATGATAAGCATTGGAGGCCAAGTTATAGAATGTGTTGGAGAAGCCCTGATATCCCTTCACCTAGGAAATTCCACTATGGAGCAAAGAGTTTTGGTATGTAAGGACAAAGACCTAATTGAAAATCTAATCCTAGGGCAAGACTGGATTATTGAGAATGAAGTGAGCATTCATCTAGCACAAGGATACATATCAGCCAAAATAGAGCATAAGGAAATCTTTAGCTTGCTGGAAGAAAGATCTTAAGGAGTCAGAAAATGAATCAATAGAGTGCATACCCAACGAATGTCCTAATATAGAATTGCCTGCAAATAAGGATGTGTTGCATGATGATGTGATCACCTTTCCCAAGAGAGATGAATGTAAGAGAGAAAGTGAGGACAATGCTTCTAAGTTCACCTACACCAAAAGAAGAACATCCACATGGATGTCTACTATTGGAACATCACATCCATGTAATTCTCATGTACAATGGGTACATAAGGATCGAATGATAGAACTAGATAAGCCAACACAGAAGCATATCAACCACCCCGCGAAGACAAGAAGAGACTACCATTACTCACAATCTATGACGGAACCACAAAGGTTACTTCATGTATGGCTTCCCAAATCATTTGTAGCGGCCCAGAAAACACGGCAACATATATGGATCCCAAAGAAGGTCAGACAGACTATTAACCAAGAGCTAGACAAGCTTGATGAGATATCATGTTGGCAAAGAGAAACAAGGAGGTCCAAAAAGACTCATCAAAGGTACAAAAGGAACACGACATCAAACACTTAGACTTCAAGTAAGAAGGAGACAAGGACCAATGAACGACAAGCACGACAAAACCAAATGCCTCAAGCAACAACTACAAAGTGGATATGGAGACCCAAGAGGCAGCAAGGACAAGAACAACCTACTCAACAAGATTCCGCTTGCACTCATGAAGAATCCAATGCACCTAACACTGAGTCACAACAAAGGAGAACAAAGACATGTTCTCTATTCCTTTTTACCTAAAGACCACTATATCAAGCAATAAAGTGGGCATTTTACAATATCTAGAAAGCATCACTTGTTCTTGCTTGTAAATATTGTCACTAGAAGCTTGATCTCATATCCCAAGTAGTCAAGATAGATAAAATAAAATTCTTGTTGCCATGAAAACTAGTTGTTCAGCATGATCAAGAATCCCACATCATGATCTTTGACAATAGATTAGAGTTGAAGGTACAAGTAAGAGTTCGGGAAGCTCCTTCATTACATCTATAACCTCAACAAGCACAGATTATAGCTGATTAAAAGTTACTCGAAAATTAGAGTACATGTGTTGCAAAAATCGGAACATTTTAACAAGGCAATTAAGATCATCACCTTTGTATGGTTAAGATCCTCATTGAATGCCTGGCCATATTCACAGAATATGAAATACATTTCACAAAAGCATTCCCAAGAGAAGATAATAATCAACAAAATTATACTAAGAAACATTCACACATGATCAGAGAAATGCTCAAGATAAATCAAGCTGAACACAAAGTGAAAGCAGAACTCGACATTATATTTCTATTAAAATGATTTTTTAAATTTCATGTGTTCTACAAGAGTAATATGAATCTACAATAGAAGCTGATCATAGCTTTCCTCAGGCTCAAGGATATTGGGATCCTCTAGAACATTAGAACACATATCCTGCCTCTCTTGCTCCAAGATTGGCTCTTCAAGGTCAGCCATGTCCCCCGGTTCATCTGCAAGTGGGGGAACAGGCTCCCTTGAAGCCGGTTGGAATCTCTCCGTGTCTACAATGTGCTTCCTTCCAACCTCTTGGTCTTCATCTGGGCATTCATTCAGCCCATTGATTCTCATTCTAATGAAGCTCACTTGAGCATCATCCTTCTCCACAGCTATGTAGTGCCTGAACATCTTTAAGGAGCAAGCCAAAGTCGTTCCTGAAATAGCAGAAAACCACTTAGAGGCGTCAATCAACCATGACTAATGAAAATTGTGAAAATTGAAATTACCTGTGCCCGAAAAAAGGTCTAGGACCCAGTCATCATCATTGGAGAATAGCTGAAGCAATCTCACTATGAGTTTTTGTGGCTTCTAATAGGGGTTAATCAATGTCATGTCCCCAGCTACATGACGAAGTTTCTTGGTAACGACTGGGAACATGAGCACATTTGAGATCCCATTCTCATTGCAATGCTCCCTGACTCTCCTTTTGCTTACTTCATCATAATAGCCAACTGTAATGCATTCAGTGGAGCTCACAAACCTATGCAAAGGAGTGTGATTACGTTTGTCTTCACCCTGCAAACAAGAACTATGAGTCACAGAGAGCATCATTAAAGCGGCATGGAGATAGAAAGAAGATTACT
Organism: Ceratopteris richardii; assembly: GCA_020310875.1. Classification (NCBI taxonomy): domain Eukaryota; kingdom Viridiplantae; phylum Streptophyta; class Polypodiopsida; order Polypodiales; family Pteridaceae; genus Ceratopteris; species Ceratopteris richardii. The sequence goes on from CM035429.1 coordinate 28,710,674, forward strand.
TACCACGTGAGGCACTCCACAGCATGACATCTTGCCTTCAGAGCAGTTGAAACAGAGAAAGACTGAACACCATTCAGAACGGTCTGCACAAGTGAGCTATCTGGTATAACCTCATCAACAAAAATCAATTGTTCCTTCAGGTCTTTGGTCTTTGTAAGAAAACTGTCCATAGAATCACCTTCATTCATGTGCTCACTCTCCAACTGTTTTCGGAGGTAAGCAACACGAGCCTCATTCCTAGCCTGGTACAAAGTGGTAAGTGTATCCCAAGCATCCTTTGCTGTTCTGCAAGAGCGAATGTGAGGAATAATGGCACGTTTGACAGACAAGGCTATCAATGCATGTGCCTGGGCATCTCTGCCATCCCAACGAATCTGCTCTGCAGTAGGTGCAACAGAAACAGCAGCACGAACAGGAATCTGTGGAATATCATCTTCGACACCATCTTCATCAGCTCCAACACCTGTATTTGCAGTACCTGTCGTTACAGGTGTAATAGGACGTCTTTCAACACCCTGCACAATGTTCCACAATCCTTTTGCAACAAGTACATGTCGCATCATATAAGCCCATAATGGGTAGTTGGTACCATCCAACTTATCCTCAACAGCCAACATACGAAATACATCACTGCTTTCAGCCATGGCCAGTGACTAAAATACCTTGATGCAGAAAATTGACTGTATCTCAAAAAGTTGAACAGAACTGCCCAGACGAGTTCTACTAGACCTGTACCAGACTTCGAGACGCTTAAACTAGGGAACAGAAACTGGTATATACCTTTGGCACAAAAGGATGAAATAGCCTGCACAAGCGCTGCGATAGTGCGTTCAGGGGCCGAAACGAGCTGAGATCGAAGTCCTTGTGCAAATGCATTTGGTTGGTGCTTTGGTATACAATGGAACTGTAATGTCCAAGGTTTTCTACACATATCCAAATGTGCATAATGATCCAAACCTTACAGTTACTGTCATCCATCGTGTTTTGCAATCATGGAAGGGTCTTTTGCCACCAACTCTATATTTGCAACTAGATAATACTGCAAGAGAGAATAAAAATTCTACAGTCTTTGGATATTTAAGCATGCTTGTTGAAAAACAGGTATTTCAGAAGGTTAAGGTAAATTTCCTTCTGGTTGGCCACACTCATGATCACATTGATCAAATGTTCAGTACTTTCTCTAAGAAGTTGGCACGTAACAATGCTTTTACTCTTCCGATTTTATCTGAGTTGATTTCAGAAGCATATACTCCAAAACCAGAAGTTCAACACCTCACACAGATTTATGACTTTAAGCACTTTTGCTCAATGGGCCTTGATAACAGTGCTAAGGTTTTGGCTCCATTGCACAATATTAGTTTCAACCATGTATTCTTGATGAGGAGGGTTGATGAAATAACCCTTTTATTTGCAAAGCAGTATTCATCTTCTCTTGGGTGGGAGCCTAAAGAGGGATGCAAATTCTTATTGCAGGTGCCTAATTTTTCTACTGTAACAGTGTATGGTGCAGAACAATCACCATATGAAGATAAAAACAATACAGAAAGATGTGGAAATGTGGTTGATCAAAGTAAAAGCTGGATGCATGCACTCATTGAAAAGAAGAGACATATTGAGCGTGCAAAAAAATATGCTGGAGATCAAGATGTATCTTGGTGGGAGGACTTTTTCAATCATCAAGAAGAGATTATACAGTATACAATTGCAGGTCACTGGCCAGTTGATGTTCCATTCACATGGGATTTTTGTACACAAAGATCCGTGAATGTGGCCCAAGCATGTAATGCAGATGCACTTCAAAGTTCTATACATCCACCAGAAAGAAATATTTATGTAGGCCTAAGGATGACAAAACAGGCAGAAGCAAGATGGCAAGGAAATTTAATAGAGATAAATGTTGGAACACTTATTGCAGTTCTTGCTGATGGTGATGAGGCTACCAGACCATTTTGGATTGCAAAGGTTTTAGAGATAACTAAAGATATTGATCAGAGAAGAATAGAGGCTTTGATGGTGCATTGGTATTACACTAAAAGTAGTAATGCATTCACAGGTAAATATAACTTAGAAATGGTGTGTGATACTAAACGAACAGGTTCAAAAAAGAAAAAGAATATTCGAAGCACATCCACTCTTAAAATGGATGATGTAGATATTCTTGTTTATGATTTCTCCTTGACAAAAACAGGTCACTTGAGGAAAGCAACCATCAACATGATAAAACAAAAGCTTCCAAATGTATGTGGTACAGGAAATCATAGGCAAACAAGAAGAGTTGTGCATGATCCTGCAGAATTTGGTATGTACGTGGATGAAGATAGAGCTCTTGTGGATATAGAAGAAGAAGAAGAGAGCTCTCAACAGTATGAGACTGAATCAAGTGCATCAGATAATGAGGGTGTAGACATAGATCGACAAAGTTGTGAGTTGCATTGAAGCTCTCAGACATTTTTAGTGCTTATGTAAATGCCTCGAAGTAGTTTGGTTAATGAAACCATGTTTTGTAGCAATTTTGAATAACAATCAGATATCCACCCATTAAAAATATGTCTAAAATGTTATTTTTGTATAAGAACTATTTAGTTCTACATTCTTTATATAGATTTTAGACATGTCAATGTCTTATCATATAGATTTTGGACATGTCAATGTCTTATTGGGACATGTCAATGCCTTATATAGTGAAATTTTGAGTACATTTTGAGCTCTTTTTTTATGAGAAAATGACAAAAAATGTCAAAAATCACATGTTTTCACCTCATTTTTGTAATATATATATATAATGGTATAAAGGAATCTCAAACATAAGCTGCCATTTGCTTCATTTTTTACGAGAGTGTTCTCTTTTTACGACATAGTTCTCGTTTGTTACGACTCGCTGTTACCTAGAGTATGCATGCCATGACCACATTACAAAGCCATACATTCGGCACATTATCTTTTCAACAAAACTAGTGGTGCACATTTCCATCATGGGAATAGGTCTTAGATTCTACTGCCATAGGAATGAAGTTATAGTGTAAATAAATAAATGCTTTGGCTAGAACTAACTTTTGTTTTTTTTTAGGAGTAAAAATCAAAAGAATTGTGGTAAGAGACCTTACTTACTTAAGCAAGGGGGAACGAAGTGAAGAAATGATATATCACTGAACCACACATAACACATGAATTGGTTTCCACTAGAAGTTGATTCTCTCTTTATTACAAGTGCAGATGGCTTTTGAGGATTCCTAAGAAACTATGCAAGAAGAGGTATTGGAATTTCCATTGCAAAAGCGTGACCAAAGCAAAAGTTCATTGGTTTTGAGAGGACCAACCTACTGGAGAGTATCTTTTCTTAGTGACAATAAAGATCATGGACACTGATCACCAGTTTCTGGTCATGTCCCAAGATTTCAAGGTCATACATGAACTCCCATCAACTGTGGATATAATGGCAAAGGCAGGTATTCAGAAATACTTTGAGCTACCGATTTACAAGCCAGACTTCTAATGATGCACTTAGGTAATGAATACACTCCAACCAGCCTTACATAGCCCATTAGTGCGAGAAGCAAGAGTCCTAGATGCGGCAGGAGAATGGGTGATCATCCAATTCATGCATGACTTGATCAAAGAAGCTTTTGGATGGGAAAAGGATGGGAACACAGATTTGAAGGATGAAAGTCGAGACACCAAGACCAGAACCTTCACAGATATCAATCGTATAGATATAGAAGAAGAAGTCCACCTGATTCACCAACACTTCTGCTTCCCAAACATGCATCACTACACAACACCACAGAAAATCATAGTACAACTCTTATCTCATGCTATCAAACAGATTGGTAATCAAGTGAACATGACGCCATAAATCCAAGAGCATTTGTTTGAAACTAAGAAGCAATGGAACCACAAAAAATTCCTGAATGAAAGTGTAGCTCTGACCATACTCATCTACCATGCATTAGGTATTCGAGAACATCTGAAAGAGATGCCTTCATCTTTAGAGATGGATAAGTATGCTAAGTTAGCCACCATATCAAGGAAAAAGAAGGTCGTGAAAGTGGTAGAAGAGGCCCAAACTAGCTCTCAACCAAGGATGAGAGGCACCAAGAGATTAAGAGAAATGATGAAGGCAGAAGAAGCACTTCTTGCTTCAAAAAGAGTACATGTACTTCCAAGGACAAAGATTGAAGACACCAAACCAATTACAGAAGAAGAGCTAAATGAAGCAATGGTGGCTACCCACCAATACACGGAAGGTCAAGTAAATCTGGGAGTACAAAGGCATCATTACCATCAATCCCATAAAGAAACGGTGCAAGGAAAAAGGCTAACAAAAGTCCATCGATATCGAGAACTCAGACTAATAAAATCTAGTTCATCGTCTGATACCCAAGAGGATCAAGAGCCATCCATGATGAATGAGGACATCAAAAGTGATTCAAAAGACAATGGCAACTGGGATGAATTAAATCAAGTCATGGACTCCTTTGGAGTGGAAGATATGAACATAGATCAAGATCGGGACAACACAGTCATGGACACAACAAGGAAAGCATTACCTCATGAGGAGGTTCATGTTCTAAAACTGAATGAAGAGACAAAGATTCAAATCACAGAGACTCACTTAGATGGAGAAGTCCCAGTAAGGAGGCCAAAGGAAGAGAAAGAACACGAGGAAATGAAGGAGCCCGAACCATCCACTCCAATCTGGGTGGTAGCAAAGCCTTCTCCTTTAGATGTTACACTTCAAGGAAGTACTACCAAGTCTACCACTAATGAAGAACAAGAAAAAGAGAGTCAAGTATATCTTCAAATAAGACAACCTCATAATGACACCATACACATTGATAAAGGCAAGGATGTATTGATGGGGGAAGAACCAAGTATCCCTAAAACAAATCCTCCATGTTGTTCGTAGGGTTGAGGATGTAGAGAACATAACCCTCTAGCTAGATATGTAAAAATTTGTTTTTGAGATTGTTTGAGTTGAATTGTAAAAGGAAGGGTTGTTCTTGGGAATTGAAAAAGTAAGAAAGAGATGAAAGTTGTGTTAAATATAAGAAAAGAGAAATGGAGTGACAACACAAAGAGATAGTGTAGTGGTAAAACACTTCCCTTGTGTGGGTGAGGTTGTGGGTTCAAATCCTCGCATCTTGGTGAATATAAACCTCCTTATTGCCACTCATAAATTAAAATTGGTTTGCGTGTAGCCAAGGGAGCCTTGGGTGCCAAAGATGCCAAAGTAATGCCTTAGTTATGCCTTAAGTTATGCCTAAGTTCTATGCCTTACTAGATGCCCTGGAGTAATCCAAAGGAGTAAACATATGTGTAAATGTAGGTGATGGTTCTGGAACTGGAAAAGAAATTGAAACTGACACAGGAACCGGAATCGGAATCGGATCGCGAACAAAGAACAGCGAAATAGAGAATAATCACCAAAACGAACAGAAACAGATCCCTCTGTAGGGACATGTGCAAGGCTCTTATACCACTGTTATCAGGATCTTTCTCACATGCACACAGAGGTTACAGATGCAGAAAACATAGGAAAATAGACATGCCAAGAGATGAGACAGAAGGCAATATTGGGTGCAATCTCCCCCCATGCACTCTATTTCAACAGTCCACAGAGTGCATGTATTTATAGGAATTTTTGATTATGTCAAAAAGAGTGGTTACATGAGAGCGGCTTCCAAAATGATGCATGAAAGTAAAAGTTGGTGACTTTTGTAGAAAGCCTTTGCTTTTAATATCAGAAATTGCGGTCTACATTGATCCTTATTCTAACCACTGCTTTTCTAACTATTTCTAATAATAGAACCTTCTACGCGGATTTATTTACAAACTAAATTATAAGTCAGATTATTGATGTTCGCCCTAAAGTTGGATTATTGATGTCCGCCCTTTCACGCCCTCACGAACCTTCAGCTACTATATCAAAAACACCAAAACACATTAATACATTAATAAATCAACACTCCAACAATGCCTTGTTCAACACATTCCATAACTTATAATAGTATCATCCACAAATTAATCATATTTTGGTTAGTCCTGATATTGTTTTTGTGGAAGATGCAATTAAGCCACTACTTTCATGTACTAAGGAGACATCAGTTAGCTCCAAAGATGTGGTTGTGACCTTGGATATGGCTCGCCCTTGTCCCACACACACATGAAGTGGTCTCTATAGAACAATGTCTGACACTCTCTCTCCCTTCTAAAGATCATTGTCCTCAATGATCAATGAGAGAAAATACTTGTGAACCAGAGCTTTTGATTCCCAAGTAGAGTTTGTAAGTGGTAATCCTCTCTAGGCTACTAGATACTCCTGGATGACATGGTTTCTTAACCGCTTCTGTCTTTGATCTAGTATCCTATCTGGAGAATGATTTATGCTATCACTCTCGTACAAAGAAACAATACCCTCTATTAGATTATCCTCCACAAAAATATACTTTTTTAAGTTTACTAACATGAAATATTGGATGGACTCTACAATCTGGAGGAAGCTCTAATCGGTATGCAACATCACTAATCTTCTTAATTATCTTCCAAGGTCCAAAAAACCTTGGTGAAATCTTAGTACACTTCCCTATGGGTAATGAAGTAAACCTAGTTGGCACTTGAAGAAAAACTCTATCTCCTTCCTCAAAGACTCTAGGAGATCTCTTCTTGTCAGCATATTCTTTTGCCCTATCAGCTACTTGATGCATCTTGGCTTTAGCTATATCTGATTTGCTTTGAGGTTTGCTGATTCATGCCATAGTTCATCTCAAAACGAGACATTATTGTCACTTTATGAGGTCCATTATTGTAAGCAAACTCTACTAATGGCAACCCAACCTTTCTTCCTCTTAGACACATATGCTCTCAACATGGCCTCTAGAATCTGGTTGACCCTCTTTGGTCTAACCTTCTATCTGTGGATGATCACCACTACTCATTTTCAATGACACTTTTAGTTTGTCGAATACAAACTTCCAAAAGTGTCCTATGAATCTGACATCCCTATATGAAACTATGGATGTCGATATGTTAATGACATGATTGCTCCTACATCATCTACATTTATATCTGCATGAGTGCATATCCATTTTATATCTGGAGGCACTCCATTTTCAGTTTATTTCCATTTTATATTGTATATCTTTTGTATTTGGGTACCTTGCCATTTGCTTCTAGCATTGTATTCATTCTCCTTTGAGGGGAATTATCCCACATGAGATGTACTTTGGAGAGCCCCTCCCAAATCTATATAGGGAGGGCCTCTCCCACCATTTGTACTTGGTTAGGAGCTTGAGGAGCCTACTCCATGCTCTTGGAAAGCTCATTTCTAACCTTGAGTCCGTGATAACCCCATTATGACATCCATGGATACATTTGTCCCAATTGTGCTCTGGAATTTGTAAAGGATGTAAAAGACTTAGTGTCTTTACCATTTCTACCTTGTTGATTTGACACATAAAGCATTGTTGAGCATATGATTGGACATCTTTGGCCAATCCAGGCCACCAAAATGTTCTTCTAACAAGCTAAATTGTCTTGTCAACACCAACATGCCTTGCACAAGGCACATCATGGTTATCATGCATGAATTTTCTTCTCAAATCCCAAGAATTTAGTACACAAACCTTTCTTTTCCACTTATGTATCCATTCTCCTTTGAGAAATTAGAATATGGACTTGACTTGTTTGCTTTACTAGGGGAAGAAACACCTAGAATTGCCTCATCTCCTATGATAGAGTCATCATTGATGGCTCTAATGATCCATAACAAATGTGGATCTTCCACCTATGCTTCCTTTATATCTTGAAGCGATGAGCTTTGAAGAATTGTAAAAGCTCATTTGATACGCTATCTGTGATAATGCATAAGTTACTACATTCTCTCTGCCTCTTCTATACAGGATTTCCATGTGAAACTCCTACATGAGTCAATGAGTGTGCCTACCTCAAAGATTTGGCTGACTACAAAAATACCTGAGTGTATGGTGATTTGTGTATACCTTAAAATTTGCACCATAGAGATAGTGTCTCTAGACTTTAAGAGCATGCACCACTGCGTACAACTCATGTTCATGCATTGGCCAATTACATTGTGCACTACTCACCTTTTTGCTTCCAAAAGCTATTGGCTGGCCATCTTTGCTCAGGACTTCCCCTATGGCTATGCCATTAGCATATGTCTCCAACTTAAATGGTTTTTGCGGATCTACCACTTTGAGTATAGGAGCCTCTAAAATAGCTTATTTCAGAGTATCAAACCTTTCTTTTTGCTCTTGCTTCCATGCAAATGATACTTTGCCTTGAAGCAAGTTCATCATAGGTGCTTCTATCAACAAATAAGAGGAAATGAATGTCCGATAGCAATCGAAAAGTCCTAGAAATGATCATAATTGCCCCTCAACTTGAGGATTATGCCAAAGCTAGTATAATTGAGACCTTCTTGGGATCCATCTAGACCCCATTAGCTGATACCACATGCCCTAAATACTCTAACTCTTGAAGGAACAACTGAGTCTTTTTTGGATTTACCAACAACTAATTTGCTTTCAATTCATTTAGTACTAATCTCAAATGGCTTTAATGCTCATGTTCATACCTATTATACACTACCAAATCATCAACAAAATCCACAACACACTTTCGAATGAGCGGTCATAGAATATCATTCATTAATATCATGAAAGTAGCACGTGCATTAGTCAAACCAAATGGCATAACTAAATACTCATAATGCCCAAAAGGGGTCCTGAAAGTTGTTTTATATACATCTTGATCGTTTACCTTAATCTGATGGTAGCTACTTTTCACATCTATTTTACTATATACAATAGCTCTACGTGGAGCATCTAAAAGATCATCTATCCTAGGCATGGGATATATGTGATTGATGGTAATCTTATTGAGTGCTCTGTACTCGACACACATTCTATAAGATCCATCTTTCTTCTTCACGAGAAGAACTAGTGCTGCAAAGGGTGAATAGGTGAGTCTAATCAACCCTTTCTATAAGTGCTCATCCATGACCTTGCAGACTTCATTATCCTTCTCTAGACTCATTTGAAATGGTGGTCGAGCCGTCAGACTCACTCCTGCTACCAATTTGATTCTATGTTGAATGCTCCTGCAAGGAGGTAAACCTGAAGGTAATTCTTTCAAAAATAACTCTTGGAATTTTTCTCTTACTTTATCTAAAAGTACTTGCACATTCCAACTAGGGTTTCCATGACTACATGAATTCATTACAACACACAATGAATACACAAAATAAAGAAAATAACCATGCTTACAATCGATCTTCAGCAACTTGGTAGTGGTTACTAATCGCATCTCTTGGAGATCTGGCTCTCCACGGATAAGTAGCCGCCTCCCCTCATGCTCAAACTAAGCAAAGTCTATGAATGATCATTCCCTAGCATGCCAAATTTTTACTTGGGACTACATCAAAACGTTCCAATCGAGCTATCTCAAAATCCAATATGTCCTCAGGACTGGATATGAACGGGCAAGCCTACCACTCATCGGTCCCATGTCTCAATTCCCTTTCCGGCGGCTAACTCTACTATGTAGGCATACTCTGACTGCATAGTCTCTAAGTGTAGCCTACTGACTAGTCGGGAGCTAATAACATTGTATGTAGACCTAGTGTCAAAGAGTACCTTGATAGGTTTTCCTACCACGACTCCTCTCATGACAATGAGCTTTGTGTCTAGGAACTGGTATCCTTTTTGCACCACTGGCAAAAGCATAGCATCTGGTATAGTAGGAACCTTGATCGTCATGGTCACTATGGGAGGTGATGTCTCGGATGGGGAATCACCAAAATCCTCATATGATCACTCCCTGCCTATGTAGGATTAATGATTATGGTAGCTTCTATTTTTTTTTCTTAGGATAGTCCTTGAAGAGGTTTTGTCCTATACACCCATAGCACAATCATTCTTTCATTACCTTCTCTTTATGTTGAGGGGTAAGGATAGACTTATTATATGACCTCTTAGCCAGAGCAGACACTTTCCTTTTCCCTCCTCAAACTATCTTGATCATGTGCACTTGCTTAGCCTCTTTCAAAGGTTGGGCACTGATCGGTCCAGGAGTAGACATGGAGAAGGGTTAGCTTATCTTAGTCCATGAGGACCTCTCAACTTGGAAGCCTATGCCCTTGTGGCCATCCTCATAAACTAAAGCCATCTCCATGGCATGTGCCAAGGAATGACACCTCTCCTTCCTCACTAAAGGTCAAATAGTTTCTTTAAGTCGCAAGACACACTTGTGGAGCTAGAGAAACTTTGGGATAGTATTAGGTACTTTGAGACATACCTCTCTATAATTATCTAAGTACTCCTGAATAGTTTGGATTTTTTGATTGATGAAAAACCAAGTGTCTAATGCTCTAGACCTCTCATTAGGTAGTACAAAGTTATTGTAGAACAAGACTCTAAATTGTTCCCAAAGTGTGGGATCTTTATTGTCTTGTTCTATCTTATGCTACCACGTGTGGGCGACATCCATGAGATTATATGTGGCCTACTGAATTTTATGCCTATCATCCATGAGATTATATGTGGCCTACTAAATTTTATGCCTATCATCCATGCTATGGCATAAGCAGAAGCAATGCTCCCACTTGTTGAGCCACTGCTCAACAACATCAGCAATCCTAGCACTAGTCAAGCCATGATATCCAGGTGGCTTAAGATCCTTAAGCTTCCATCGGGCCTCTCTAACTAGTATGGTCTCTCTAGAGATTTATGCTCGCCTAGAGCATCTACCTCCATCCTTGACAAATCAATCTCAAGAACAACTTCCTCTTTCTTGGAGCCATGCATATGCTCCAAGATGTCATGAAGTGCGCTCTCTAAGTGCGTTATCCTAGCACTCATGGTCTCTATAGGGTTTGAGGTGTGCTTAGCCACAAGTGTAACATTCTGCACTGCTAAAGAGGGGCCTGATTCCATGCTAGGATAAAGTGAAGGTTTCTTTTTATGTTTTTTTTAATGTTTGTGTGTTTTATGTGCACTTAAGATCAAAATGGCAACAAAAATGAACTAATCACAAGCCTTAGCATAAAGAAATGATAGAAAAAGAGACTTTTAGTATGCTTTGCTTACTTTTTATGCATATGCATGAACATTTTAGTAGGAAAATGGATATCGAAAAAAAATAACTAAGTGCACTACACACACTTCTTGAACCAAATGGTGCCTGCATGCACAATATATGTACAAAGAAACCAAAAGGAACTACACACCCTTGTAAAAAATCCTCATGCTTGCAACACGGTATAAACAATAAGAACACGACAAGTTCTTATATTCTCTTACCTGTATCTGCAAACTAAAACACTAACAATTTTCATGCAAAATGTAGAGCTAGAAAAAGTTCTAATCAACCATATACTACATATGCTATGAATTATGATTGTTCTATGTGCATGACGATGCATGAAAAAGAGCAAGTATGCATATAAATTGACAAGAAAACTTATCTTGGAGTCCAAGACTTCGATGTGCAGGTGTGTGTGCAAGTGTTGGAGATGGTTAACACACACTCCTGTTGAGTCTCCAAGATGATAATTACATTGAAAAAGTGCTCAAATGAGGGTATTCATTGTTGAATAGCCAACTTTAGACCTTCTATGAAGATATGTTCAAATGGCGGCTACATTCAATGAATAGATCTCTTAGCAAAGAATCCATAGCAAAAAAAATCACTCAATTTTGAATACCAAATTGGTGAGATATTCCCATTTGAGTGAAGAAGGGTAGTCAAATTATACTCTTGAGAGGGGTTTTAGCTATGGAATTAATGGAATTCGAGTTTTTTCTACCTTTGTAGCAACACCTTCAGCCATGAGAGCATGCATGCATTCTTGAATATCCCATATATGCTTACTGAAGTGCCAAATTCAGACACATATAGGTGATGAGATCCTTCATACTATAAATTCCAAGAGAGAAGAGAATGTTCTCTCTCTCACCTTCTCACTGAGCGCCTCAGCCAGTTGATTGGCGGGCGTCAAGTTACTCTGAGTGTACAATTGGGCACCATGTGTGCATGGGAGCTTGAGGGGGGCCCACGATTTCTCCCAAGGGATTCTACTAACTTATTTTTGCTAAATGATGATCTCTGCTACAGCTCGTCAGAGGCACACAAAGGTCAATGCTAACGATGACACGTCGATGCAACTCCCCGAGTGACTCCATGAAAATTCTTGCGTGAAATTCCCAAGAACTTCCCAAAAATGAGCTCTAATTACCAAATGCTATAATTAACTAAAGACTCTCTCGAAAGACAAGATCTGTGAATGATGTGTGCACCACTCTCCTCCCATCCTATATATCCTCTTACATCCAAAATAGTAATGCTCTGGAATAGCCTACTGCTTCCATGTGGCCATCATGCAACAGTCATCCCCATTACCATTGAATAACGTAGGATATTCCTCGAGCTTGGGACCTTGGCTGTGGCTGGCCCTTGTCCCACACACACATGCAGTGGTCTCTATAGACCAATTTCTGAGACCTTGAGGCAAAAAAAGGCCATTGGCACTAGATGGGTATACTGTTGATATATTTAGGTAGCTATGTGTGTGATCACTTTAGGATTGCCAGGGCACTTTTTTCCCGCTTTAGGAGGTTTTTTTCCCCGGCTTGTATATATGCCTATCACCCTAACAGGCCATTTATCTTTGTACATTCTATTGGTAATACATTTAGTATTGTGTGTTGTGCTCCAAGCCTCTCCTTCTTCCTTGTGTTGTTCGCATGCTTTCGTAGACGTCTAACTCCAACAATTGGTATTAGAGCAGGCCGCCGCTTCATCTAGGGCATCATCTATACTCCTTCGATTGCAGTCTTAGAATCACACAAAATTTGGTGTGCATACTCAAGGTGAGTAGGAGATCAAAACTGCTTCGCTTTGTTGTGCCAAAATCACGATCTGAGCTAGTTTTGGCATCTGAATGCACTATCGTAGTGCTTGTGTAGGCAATTTCATCTTTTTGTGCCAAAGATATATACAGATTTCCATTCGCGAGTATAAGCATCTCAGAGTCTGCTAAAGGTCTAACATAACTCATTTGAGTAGTTCTTTTCAACTTTTTCAAATATAGTCATTTTTCTACATCAAGGTATTTTAGTCAGTGGCCATGGGTGAAAGCACTGATGTATTCCATATGTTGGTTGTTGAGGATAAGTTGGATGGTAGCAATTATCCATTGTGGGCTTATATGAAGCATCATGTATTGGTCGCAAAAGGACTGTGGAATATTGTGCAGGGTGTTGAAAAACATCCTATTACACCTGCAAATATAGGTACTGAAGCTGATGTTGATGGTGTCGAAGATGGTGATATTCTACAGATTCTTGTTTGTGTTGTGGTTCCTGTTGCACCTACTGTAGAGCCAATTCATTGGGATGGCAGAGATTCTCAAGCACATGCATTGATAGCGTTGTCTATCAAACGTGCCATTATTCCTCACATTCACTCTTGCAGAACATCAAAGGATGCTTGGGATATACTTACCACGTTGTACTAGGCTAGGAATGAGGCTCGTGTTGCTTACCTCCGAAAATAGTTGGAGAGTGAACATATGAATGAAGATGATTCTATGGATAGTTTTCTGACAAAGATCAAGGATTTGAGACAATTGATTTCTGCTGATGAAGTCATTGCTGACACTTCACTTGTGCTGACTGTTCTGAATGGTGTTCACGATTCATATCAGAGTTTTTCTTCTACTCTTCATTTGATGATGAAAGGCAATCCACATGCTTTAACATTTGAAGAGTTAGTTTCTGTTTTCCTGCAAGAAGATCAATCTAGGTAGAACATGTCTATTATGCATGTTGCAGATCAAGCTTTTTGGCTAGTCAGAAGGGCAATGGTAAATGGAGCTTATCTACTAGTAAGCAAAAATCTGCAAATGATGCACATTCGAAGAAGGAAGACAAAGATGAGAAGAAATCAGAAAAACAAAAATTGTTTTGCAAATACTGTAAAGCAAATGATCATGTCATTAAGAGCTATCCAAAAGGGACTGCTAAAGAGGCAAAGAAGAAAGAGGCCATAATGGTTGTTGAAGAGACCTGTACACCGAAAACAGAGTCGGCTAATCTTGTGCAGAATGAAGAATGGGCATTTACTATTGTTTGTAGCTTTGATCCATCTTCTCATGAGTAGTGTATGTCTGCAATAGACTCAGATGTTTGGTATTTTGATAGTGGGTCAACCAAACATATTACCTCGCAGCGTAGTTTCTTCACTTCACTCGAACTTGCCCCTATAGGGAATACTGTTACATGTGCTAGAAACTCCTCTTATCCTTTCATGGGAATTGGTAAGATCATTCTGACTACTGCTGATGGTAGTTTTTTAACTTTGTGAGATGCTTTATTTGTGCTAGGGATCAAGAAGAATCTGTTATTAGTTTCAACTTTAGCCAAGATTGGCTTGGTTGTGAAATTTGTTGATGACACGTGTATAGTTCATGATCTGTCAAATGGCGATGTGATTATTGTTTATGGCATTTTATGGCATGAGCTATATAAGCTCATAGACTATGAAAAATCTTTGAATGATTCAGCATGTGCAATACATGATTCTTAGGCTATGTCAGATGCAAAGCTTTGGCATGCATGCTTTCGTCATCTGAATTTTGCTAGTTTGTTATGCTTGCAGAAATCTAAAATGGTGTCCTCTTTGCCCAAACCTGAGGCAACCGATAAACATGTTATTGAAGGCTGTATTTTGGGCAAAATGTAGCATTCTTTGTTCCCAAAAGATGGCTCAATTCATGCTACTCAGAAATGGAAGCTTGTTCACAATGACGTCTGTGGTCCTATGCAGACACCCTCTTTTGGAAACTATCTTTACTTCGTGACTTTCATAGATCATTTTTCCAGGCATGCATGGGTATATCCATTGAAGGCAAAGTTCGAAGTGTTTATGTGCTTCAAACAATTTTTGGTTTTGGCTGAAAATATGTCAACATGTAAAATGGGCACCCTCCATTCTGATCAAGGGGGGGAATATATGTTTTCTGACTTCAATGCATTTCTGGCTAAAACATGGGATAAAACGTAAGTGTACAGTGCCATATATGCCAGACAGAATGTAGTTGCTGAACAGAAGAACATTTCACTCATGGAGATGGCGATGTGTATGGTTAAGGGTCATGCTTTACCACATAGTTTCTGGCTTGACGATGTCATGTGTGCAGCATATGTACTTAACAAGTGTCCCACCAAAGCATTGCAGTCTATCACACCATATGAGGCTTGGCATGGTTGTAAGCCATCTATTGATCACTTGTGTGTTTTTGGTCATCTGGCATATACATTAGTTCCTGAACAACGTCGTAGGAAATTGAATGATAAAGCAGTGAAATGTATTTTTTTTTGGTACAGTTCTGAAAGCAAAGGCTACCATCTGTTTCATCCACAGACTAAATGCATTTTGGTTAGCCATGATGTTGTTTTTGTGGAAGATGCTATTCGTAGGAAATTGAATGATAAAGCAGTGAAATGTATTTTTTTTTGGTACAGTTCTGAAAGCAAAGGATACCATCTGTTTCATCCACAGACTAAATGCATTTTGGTTAGCCATGATGTTGTTTTTGTGGAAGATGCTATTCAGCCTTTATTTTCATGTACAAAGGAGACATCTGTTAGCTCCAAAGACATGTATGATACTTTGCTTCCTCTTTTTACAAGTGGACTATCTAGTGCTGGTCATAATAAGGCAACTTCTCAGCCTTTGCAGGTTTCATATGAAGATGCAGATCATTCCATTGTTGATGCTGATTTACATGATGCACTTGGTGATAAGAGAGATGATATTGAGGAGGCAAAAACTATGCCAAAATGGTTGGTTTAGACTTTGCGTGAAACTAAATTAGATGCACCTCTATTATAGTGTGCTTTTTCAGCCTCTCATGGTGCCCCTTTTGCATTAGATTGCTATGCTATGGCTGGCTCTAGTCTCTGTGATGAGCATGAGCCTGTTTCGTTTGATGAAGCACAAAATTTTGAAAATTGGATGGCTGCTATGCAATGTGAATATGATGTTATAATGAAGAATGGTACCTGGTCTTTATGTGACTTGCCTCTTGTTGAGAAGGCCATTGGTACTAAGTGGGTATACAAGTTGAAGCATAAGCCTGATGGAATAATTGATAGGTATAAGGCTAGACTTGTTGCAAAGAGTTATGCGTAGGAAAGAGGCATTGATTTTGATGAGACCTTTGCACCTGCGCACTTGCAGCTCATCATGGTTTGAAACATAAACCTCATGGAATAGTTGACAGGTATAAGGCTAGGCTTGTTGCAAAAGGTTATGCTTAAGAGAGTGGTGTGGATTTTGATGAGACCTTTGCACCCACATGTTGAACGACTACTGTTCGTAGCATCTGTGCACTAGCAGCCCATCATGGTTGGAATGTACATCACTTGGACATTAAAAATCCATTTTTGAATGATGATTTACATGAAGAAGTGTATGTTTTACAGAAAGGGCATGAAAACAAAGTGTGTAGGTTGAAAAATGCATTATATGGTTTGAAGCAAGCACCACATGCTTGGTATGAAAAGATACATGCCCACTTGATTACCCATGGTTTTGAGAACAATCCAACTAAGAGCACCTTATATGTTAAGTGTGAAAATGATTTGCTTCTTATTATTGCTGTTTATGTTGATTACATGTTTCTCACTAGTCCTAATGAGAAGCATACTGCTGATTTGCATGCCTCATTTGAGATATTAGATTTGAGGCATTTGCATCATAAGTGTGTAGCCCTAGGGTTTTACAGAAAGGGCATGAAAACAAAGTGTGTAGGTTGAAAAATGCATTATATGGTTTGAAGCAAGCACCACATGCTTGGTATGAAAAGATACATGCCCACTTGATTACCCATGGTTTTGAGAACAATCCAACTAAGAGCACCTTATATGTTAAGTGTGAAAATGATTTGCTTCTTATTATTGCTGTTTATGTTGATTACATGTTTCTCACTAGTCCTAATGAGAAGCATACTGCTGATTTGCATGCCTCATTTGAGATATTAGATTTGAGGCATTTGCATCATAATCTAGGTATTCAAGTTATGCAAGTTGATGGTGGAATAGGTCTATGTCAAACAAAATGTATTGACACATTATTGCAACATTTTGAGAAGATTGCAAACTTATTCCCACTCCTATGGAAGCAAGTTTAGGAATGTCTTCATGATGTTGGAGATGCATTTGATGTTGTTCTCTATCAGAAAGCTACCGGGTGCTCAATTTACTTATGCATAAATTGGCTTGATCTTCAGTTTGCTGTCTCTCAGATGAATAGGTTCATGCATTGCCCAAATATCAAGCATTGGGAGGCGTTTAAGTGCATCTTTCGCTACTTGAGTGGTACCTAACTACTTGGATTGTTTTATCCAAAGGGGGGATTACTACGCCTAGATTTACATGTTTTTTCCAACTCTAACTGGGTTGGTTTCTATGACACTCGTGTGTCCACTTTCATGTTTGGTAGCTCATGCATATCTTGGTTGAGCAAGAAGAATCCTATTGTGGCCACTTCTAATTGTGAGGCTGAGTATAGGGAAGCTTTCATAGCCACTGTTGAGTGTGTGTGTGGCTCAGACACCTTTCGGATGACTGGTGTTGGTCAATCTTTTGCCACCACCATCTTCACTAACAGTCAGAGCGCATTGGCAGTTGCAAGGAACGTTGTGATCCATGCTTGCACAAAGCACATTGAGGTGCATTATCATTATGTCAGGGAGAGGTTCTCTACTAGAGAGATTAGTTTGGCATATGTGCCCACACAAGATAACATTGTAGATCTTCTCACAAAGGCTCTGCCTTGGAAGAAGTGTTGATATATTTCGGTAATGATGTGTGTGAACACACTAGGACTGTCACATTACTTTTTTCCCTCTTTAGGAGGTTTTTTCCCCAGCTTGTATATACACATATAACCCTAACAAGTCACTTATGCTTGTATATTCACTTGATAATACATTCAATATTGTGTGTTGTGCTCCAAACTTCTTCGTCCTTGTGCTATTTACATGCTTTCATAGATCTCAAACTCCAACAATTGGTATCAGGGCAGCTAGCCACTTCATCCAGGACGTCGTCGACACCCCTCGGGTCATAATCTCAAAATCCCATAAAATTTGGTGAGCATGCTAAAGGTGATTAGGAGTTCAAAATAATTTTGTTTTGTGGTGTGGAAATTTTGAAATGAGCTCGTTTCAACCTCTGAACACACTATTAAAACACCTATGCAGACAATTTTGTCCTTTTGTGCCAAATATATATATAAGTTTTGGTTCTAGCTTTGTTCAACTTTTTGAGATACAATCATTTTTTTACATCAAGGTATTTTAGTAAATGGCCATGACAAAAAGTAATAATGTATCTCGTATGTTGGCTAGTGATGATAAATTGGATGGTACCAATTACCCATTATCGACATATATCATGCATCATGTATTGGTGGTAAAAGGATTGTGTAATATTGTGCATGGTGTTGAGAAATGACCTACTACACTTGCAAATGGAGCTATTGAAGGCAATGCAGATGGTGTTGAAGATGACGATCTTCAAATTCCTCTTTGTGTTATGGTTCCTATTGCATCTATTGCAAAGAAACTTTCATGCGATAGTAGAGATGCTCGTGCACACACATTGATAGCTTTCTCGATCAAACATGCAACTATCCCTCATATTTGCTCTTACAAAACAACTAAGTATGCTTGCGATACACTTACCACTTTGTACTAGCCAAGAAATGAGGCTCAGGTTGATTACCTCCGAAACACTTGGAAAGTGAGCATATGAATAAAGTAGATTTTATAGACAATTTTTTGAAGAAGAGCAAAGATTCAAAGGAACAATTTATTTCTGCTGAAAAAGTCTTGCCAAACACTTCACTTGTGTAGGCTGTTCTAAATGGTCTTCCAAATTCATGTTAGAGTCTCGTTTCTACTCTTTGGTTGATGATGAAAGGCAATCCAAATGCCTTAACATTTGAGGATTTAGTCTCTCTTTTGTTGCAGGAAGATAATTTGAGGCAAAAAAGGTCCATTATGCATGTAGCAGATCAAGCTTTCTTAGTTGGTCAGAATGGCCAAGGTAAATGGAGCTCATCTCCTAGTAAGCATAAATCTATTAATTTTGTAGAGTCAAAAAAGGGAGACAAAGACGAGAAGAAATCAGAAAAGCATAAATTGTTTTGGAACTACTGTAAAAGAAACAATCATGCCATAAAGAGTTGTCTAAAAGTGGCTTCAAAAGAGGCAAAGAAAAAAGAAGTTGGAATGGTTATTGTAGAGGCCTCTACACCCAAAACAAAGTCTGCTAATTTGGTGCACAATGAAGAATGGGCATTTACTACTATTTGCAGTTATGACCCATCTTCTCATGAACAATGTATATCTATAGTAGACTCAGATGTTTGGTACTTTGACAATGGGGCAACCAAACATATTACCTCGCAGTGAAGTTTCTTCAATTCACTTGAGCCTACCCCTACAAGGAATATTGTCACATGCGCCAACAACTCCTCTTATCCTCCCATAAGAGTTGGTAAGATCATTTTGACTACTGCTGATGGTAGTTCTTTCATATTTTCAGATCCCTTGTTTATGTCAAGGATCAAGAAAAATCTATTTTATGTTTCAGCATTAGCCAAGATAAGCTTGGTTGTCAAATTTGTTGATGGAAGACGTACAGTTCATGATCTACCAAATGGCGATGTTGTTATTGCTTCCATCAATTTATTTCATGGGTTGTATAAGATCATAGACTATGCAAATTATGTGAATGATTCAACATTTGCAATTCAAGTTTCTCACGAAACAGTTTCGAGTTTTTGCTGAAAGTTTGTGAGCATGTAAAATGGGCACTCTCAGTTCTAATCGAGGTAGGGGGGAGTACACTGTAGAGTGCCATATACACCTCAATAGAATGGAGTTGCTAAAAGGAAGAACAAGTGTCTCATGGAGATGGCAAGGTGTATGGTCAAAAGTCTAGCTTTACCACATAGATTTTGGCTTGAGGCTATTATGTGTGCAACATATGTACTTAACAGGTGTCCCACCAAAGCATGACAGTCTATGACTCCATATGAGGCTTGGCATGGTTGCAAGACATCTATTGCACATCTACCTATCTTTGGGCGTTTGGCATATGCATTAATGCCTAAACAAAAATGCAGGAAATCGGATGATAAAGCAGTGAATGTATTTTTGTTGGGTATAGTTCTGAAAGCAAAGGCTACCTCTTGTATCATCCACTGACTAAACACACTTTGGTTAGCCGTGGTGTTGTTTTGGGGAAGATGTAATTTAGCTATTACTTTCATGTACTAAGGAGACATCATTTAGCTCCAAAGATGTGTATGACACTTTATTGCCTCTTTTTATAGGTGGATAGTCAAGTGTTGATCCAAACGAGACAATTTATGAGCCTTTACAAGTTTCACATGATGATGCAAATTCCATTTATGATGGAGACTTACATGGTGCACTTGTTGATGAGAGGACTGATATAGAGGAGGCAGAAACTATGCCTAAATGGCTAGTGCAGACTTTGTGAGATAGAAAATTCGATGCACCTTTATCATATCGTACTCGTTGAGGCTCTCATAGTGCTTCTTTTGCATCAGATTGCTATGCTATGGCTGCCTCTTGTCTCTGTGATGAGAATGAGCCTGTTTCTTTTGATGAAGCACAAAATTCAAAAACTGAATGGCTTCTATGCAATTAGAATATGATGCTATTATGAAGAATGGTACCTAGTCTTTATGTGATTAGCCTCCTGACAAAAAGTCCATTGGAACTAAATGGTTATACAAGCTAAAACGTAAACTTGATGGAATAATTGACAAGTATAAGGCTAGGTTTGTTGCAAAAGATTATGCTCAAGAAAGTGGCATTGATTTTGATGATACCTTTGCACCCACTTGTCAAATGACTACCGTTCATAGCATTTGTGCATTAGGAGCCCATCATGGTTGGAATGTACATCAATGGGACATTAAAATTGCACTTTTGAATGGTGACTTACATGAAGAAGTGTATGTTTTTTAGCCCAGTGGTTTTGTGAAGAAAGAGCATGAAAACAAAGGTGCAAGTTGAAAAAGGCATTATATGGTTTGAAGCAAGAACCACGTGCTTGGTATGAAAAGATACATGCCTACTTGATTGCGCATGGTTTTGAGAACGGTCCAACTGAGAGCACCTAATATGTGAAGCATGCAAATAATGTGCTTTTGATCATTGTTGTTTATGTTGATGAGATGGTGCTCGTTGGTCCTAATGAGAAGCATATTACTGATTTGCATGCCTCATTTGAGATGTCAGATTTGGGGCATTTGCATCATTATTTGGGAATTAAGTTTATGTAAGTTAATGGTGGAATAGCTCTGTGTCAAACAAAATATATTGACACATTATTGCAACTTTTTGGCCTTGAAGATTGCAAAACTATTGCCACTCTTGTGGAAACAAGTTTGCAGTTGAGTCTTCATGATGCTGGAGATGTATTTGATGTTGTTCTCTATCAGCAAGTTGTTGGATGCTTGTTTTACTTACACATGACTCAGTCTGATTTTTAGTTTGTTGTCTCTTAGATGGGTAGGTTTATGCATTGACAAGTGGTTAAGTGCATCTTTCACTACTTGAGTGGTACTCGGCTACTTCGATTGTTTTATCCCAAGGGGGAATCACTATCACCAGATTTACATGCTTTTTTTGACTCTGAATAGGCTAGTTGCTATGACACTAGTGTGTCTACTAGTGGTTTTTGCTTCATGCTTGGTAGCTCATGCATATCTTGGTGGAGCAAGAAGCAACCTATTATGGCCACTTCTAGTTGTGAGGTTAAATATAGGGTAGCTTTCATAGTGGCACAGAACCTTGTGTTCCATGCTCGCATAGAGCACATTGAGGTGCATATCATTATGTCAGGCAGAGGCTCTTTGCTGGGGAGATTATTTTGGCATATGTGCCCACACAGGAGAACATTGCATACCTTTTCACAAAGGTTGTACCTCGAGAGAAGTTTGAAGCTTTTTGCAAAGCTTTGAGCTTACTTCCTTTTGTGGATTGAGCTCTTTCCACATAGCTTGGCACTTCTTTATACATGAGTGCCAATGCCTTGTTCACTGCATCACTCCCATGGAGGATTTCTTGATATATTTGGTAGTGATGTGTGTGAACATACTAGGACCTCTAGAGCACTTTTTTCCCTCTTTAGGAGGCTTTTTTTCCACAGCTTGTATATATGCATATAACCCTAATGGGTTACTTATCTTTGTACATTCACTTGGTAATACATTCAGTATTGTATGTTGTGCTCCAAGATTCTTCTTCTTCCTTGTGTTGTTTGCATGCTTCTGCAAACCTCAAACTCCAACAAGAAGTTTGAAGCTTTCCGTAAACCTTTGGGCTTACTTCCTTTTGTGGATTGATCTCTTTCCACGTAACTTGGAACTTCCTTATACTTGAATGCTAGCTCCTTGTTCACTGCATCACTCCCAGGGGGACTTGTTGATTTATTTCTATAGTGATGTGTGTGAACACCTTTAGGACCATCGAGGCACTTTTTTCCCTATTTAGGAGTTTTTTTTTCTCGGATTGTATATATGCCTATAACCCTAATGCGTCACTTATCTTTGTACATTCATTCAATAATACATTTAGTGTTGTGTATTGTGCTACAAGCTTCTTCTTCTTCCTTGTGTTGTTCGCGTGCTTCCAGAAACCTCAAAATCCAACAATCTCTTGTTCCATTAAGTACCAAAATGATAAGGACTTAGTGACTTTATTGGACTTGGATGCAAGCACTCTCAAGCATGTATATGAAGGCTATATTTTGGGAAGGAGGGGCACTAAATTTTGCCCAAAATATAGCCTTCATATACATGTTTAGAAGGTGCCTCAAGTTTGGGCAGAGAGGAAACCATTTCAGATTTCTACAAGCGAAGCAAACTAACAAAATTCAAATGACCAAAACATGCATGCCAAAGCTTTACATCTAAGATATCCTGAGAATCATGAAGTGCACATGTTGAATCATTGACATATTTTGCATGATCTATGACCTTATATAGTGCACATCATAAAATTTTAGCAGCAGTAATAACATCACCATGTGAGAGATCATTAATTGTACATCTATCATAAAAAAAATTGATAACCAAGCTAATCTTGGCTAATGCTAAAACTGATAACATATTCTTCTTGATCCCTAGCACATATAAGGCATCTGATAATGTGAAATAAATGCCATCAAGATTAGTCAAAGTGATCTCTCTAACTCCCATTACAGGATAACAAGATTTATTAGCACATGTGGTAGTATTCCCTATAGGGACAGGGTCAAGTGAAGTGAACAAACTATGCTGTGAGGTGATATGTTTGGTTGCATCACTATCAAAAAGCCAAACATCTTAGTCTGCTTCAGACATATAGTACTCATGAGAAGATGGGTCATAGCTGCAAAGAGTACTAAATGCCCATTCTTCAATGTGAAGAAGATTAGCATACTTTGTTTTAGGTGTAGAGGCCTTTGCAACAAGCATTCAAGCCTCTTTCATCTTTGCCTCCTTTCTCGCCAGTTTAGCACAATCCTTTATGACATGATCATTTGCCTTATAATAAATGCAAGAATGTTGTCTTCTTGTCATCTATTCCTTCTTTGATTGTAGAACATTAGGAGATTTTTGCTTATGAGTAGATGAGCTCTATTTACCATTGCTTTTTTGACTAGCTTAAAAAACTTGATTTGCAACATACATAATTGTCCTCTTCTACTTGGATTGATCTTCCTACAACAAAAGAAAGATTAAATTCCCAAATGTTAAGGCATTTGAATTTTTTTTCATCGTCAATCGAAGAATATAAGCAAAACTTTGATATGAATTAAGAATGATGCTTCTTCAAATCTTTGATCTTTGTCAAAAAGCTATCCATTGAGTCTCCTTCATTCATATGCTCACTCTCCAACCTTTTCAGAGGTAAGCAATACAAGCCTCATCTTTTGCCTAGAATAATGTTGTATGAGTATCCCAAGCATCTTTTTCTATCTTACATTAGTGAATGTGAGGAATAATGGCATGTTTGATAGACAAAACTATCAATGCATATGTATGCATATCTTTGCCATCCCAATGAAGTTGCTCTAGAGTATGTGCAATAGGAATGACAACATGAACAAGAAATTGAAGATCATCATCTTCAACACCATCAACATCACCTTCCATCACTATATTTGAAGGTGTAGTAGAATGTTTTTCCATGCCCTACACCCTTTTTGCTACCAATATATGGTACATCAATAGGATGTTTTTCAATGCCCTACAAAATATTCCACAACCCTTTTGCTACTAATATATGATACATCAATATGATGTTTTTCAATGCCCTACAAAATATTCCACAACCCTTTTGCTACCAATACATGATCTAGCTTATCCTCAATAGCCAACATTGTCGATGATAGCAAGGGCCACACTTGTTGTGACAATGATTCATCAATTCAATCTGGTTTTCTCGTGTGACCTTAGAATCATTTTTTTTTGAGTCCCTATCCTTAACAAACCTTTGTGCTCTGTTTATTCTTAGTAGGTTCTAATTGTTCTACCCTTGATTATGTAGGATTAGAGGGTTCCTTGGTACTATGCAAGATTAGAGGGTCCCTTTGTACTATGCCTTTCCTTATACAATGGCATTTTCAATTAATTCAAATCTTGAAAGATATAGATATCGAGATTGAACTTAAAAAAAAAGTCTCTACATATGAGAGTATGTGCTTTCTAATAATAATAATTATTATTATTATTATTATTATTATTTAAAGAGGAAGCTCAATCGAAACTTAACCTCTCTTTGCTTAAATTGATTGAAAGAACAATTATATAAGTGAAGGAGCACAATATCCGTAGAACCCATAGTATTCTACAAAGCAAAGATTAAATTTCCCGAAGACAAACACTAGGAAAGACATATGTAAGACTAAGGCGAGTGCTTTTTCTTATTAGTTTACTCTTTTGATTGAAGAGGACATGAAACCATTAGAGCTTCGACCTTGGTCGTCGCATCTCATTCATCCTTCTCGTACATGTGAGAGCTAAATTCCCCTTGATGATAAGATGCTCTCATTTTGCATGTCGTGCTTTTCCATTATCTATATTATAATATTCTCCTTTCCAGGCTCGTTCGGCCTTTCTCCATTATTCAGCTTAATTTCTTATGTATACAATAATGCATCTAAATGGACCGTGTCGAACAAATGAGGTGGCCAGTGGCCACTCGCGTTCCTGCGTCAAAGCTGGTGTAATTTTTAAACGCTGAACGAACGAACCATCCATGCTCGTGAGGTTCGCGCGCCGAGGAGCAGCCGTCTGAGGCTCGCAGCACTCTTTTGCTTTGCTTTGCCTGTAGGAGCTAGAGGACCGTCATTTCCAGCTTGAGCTGTCTTATTGCTCCCGATATTCATGCAAGCAGATTACGCTTGCTCCTTGATCGATGAAATAGAACTCTGTGAGTGTATATATGACGCGCATAAAGAGGTGTCTCTGAGAGAGAGAGAGAGAGAGAGAGAGAGAGAGAGAGAGAGAGAGAGAGAGAGAGAGAGAGAGAGAGAGAGAGAGAGAGAGAGAGAGAGAGAGAGAGAGAGAGAGAGAGAGAGAATTTTTTTACGTCTTCTGATCCATCCACAACCTTTCGGTTCGACGTTTTGGCCTTTCTAGTGAGCAGTGGAGCGTTCCATCACTTTGTATGGAGAACTGAACGAAAAACAGTTCATACGGCTGCGGGTTGTTCACTTGTAAGCGGGCCACTCTAGCCATGAAGGATGATCCCCTCCGCAAGAATGGCTAAATTATGAGCTTATAATGAATTAAACGTGGCATACACTGTACCAGAGATGGTTGAAATTGTTGAAAGAGGGTGTCTTTTGCTTAAGAATAATCGTGAACTTCGCAAGTGACTCTTCTCATGAACTTCGGAGTGTTTGGCAACGTATTCCAGACGTTGCATACCCATTCAATGGATTGGATGCATACGAACATGTTGTACCGCATACATACGAAACATGCAGAGATCCATAGTTATGTTTTTCATTATTCCAGTGCATTGGATGCATATAGTCACGTAAGTGCAGAATACAAATGAATTACGCACTGATCGTTCACCATATTTGATCGAACATAATTTTCTGACGAAGCCAAACCTTGATGACTGGAAGTTTCATATCAACAGACTGATGGCTATGCCATCCATTGTCGCTCTACCTGAAAGAGGCATATGATCATCATCTCCTAACATGATCTCCATAATCTCTAAAATGTACTCCATCCATCATCTCAGGACGATATGTACGCAAAGGTTTCTCATATGTAGGGAACCCCCTACCAAGAACACTAACAACTAACCTTTGCTAGTGCATACTACATATAGCGCATACTACATATGCAATAGTCCCATGAGAGGTTGAACAACTTGTTCATAAGCTCTCATTGTGGAACCAAAGATCATGACCCTTGCCATGATGCGAGTCAATCAAAGAAGACTCCAATTGCAATCACGACCCTTGTGCGATTAAAAAACCATCTCTTGATAGAGTCCATATGCATGCATACGTTCTATGCTTAGCCTCACAAGATCTAGATGGACTTCAAGTGAAGGCTCCCACCCCATGCATTTAGCATGGGCCAAGCCTCAACCAACATCGCAACGCATGCATCTCTGTGGACTCTCCATACAAGCATACACAATTCTTGTGCCTAGCTTCAATGGGCATGGTACTATGTAAGTATCAACAAACATTTCGTATAGGTTGTCCCATCTTGCAACCATGCAGAAATGCAAGCCTACCAAGGTCAATACATGCCAATACCAACCATGGAGAAATACCAGCCTACGAATAAAATCGAGTCCAAGGTGTTGACATAATCTCTCCTTGCTTTGCATCTACCTTATCCTTTATGGAAAGTAGTCCAATGGTGGTGGAATACTTTCCTACCATCTTTCTCTCACAATAGCAAGTCATGGAGGTACTTAGGGCAAACATAGTGATATCCATCAACCAATATCTTTCCTTTGCATTGAAGATGGCAAACATAGTGATATCCATCAACCAATATCTTTCCTTTGCATTGGATAGAGTAATATAGACATAGAACCACCAATTAAGCCAACCTGTGTGGCCCATGACATGAATCCATAACAAAGCTCACTCCTCACTATAATAAGATAGTTCCCCTCTAGTGTCAAAAAACATTGAAGAACCCCTTTGTCCACCTTGTTTGGAACTAAACCATGCTTTCTATTCTTGTATCCTTTATCAACAAAATGAAGATGCTGATAGTCAAATGAAGTCTCCAATGGTCATGCCAAGTACATTGCTCATCTAAAGAGGCACCCACAATGTGAATGCTCAAGTCATTTGATAGCACTAGTCTACATTGGCTAGTCCTCCATCCCTTTGGATATCCTAACTTGGAGTATGAGATTGTATGTTTTGTTTCACATAAAGTATCTTGAGTTTGCCCAATAATGGGTACCCACTAATGTTTCTTGCACATTGCATCCTTATCATGCTGAAAACAAAGACCAAACCATGGTCTCATAGACTCATAATTACAAATCAAAGAAAGCATAGTAAGATCCAATGAAATGCATGATTCTTTGAAAATCAACAGAATATGAGGTGCAAATAACGCGATGAATTGAATGATGAATCACACATAGTGGATGCACTACTTCCTAGATAACCTAAATCTCATGGCAAATACCCTCATGTGACTCTTTAGGATCATAATATGTCACAAGGTAGATGTCATTGGTGAGTCAAGACAAGGAATAAGTCCTCTATCACATGGAAGACCCTATCAGTAGTCATGGAGAAAAAGTCCTCTCCCACTTGTAATTTTCTATTCGATTTCCACCATTGGTCTTGTCACTAGCACTATCAAGCACTTGCCATCATATGTGCAAAACAGAAGCATGTGCATAGGTTCCACTCCGAGGTAGCTGCATGGCATGTTAGGAATAATCCCTGGTGCTTTGACCAAGTGCCTATGGATCTAGTGGGTTGATAAATAAGATATGAATTTCCAAAATATGAGTTGAGAGTCAAGATTCCAAGCTCCAAAAGAATACGTAATGTTTTCCACTCCCCTTGTTGATGATGATCTTGGTTGTGCAATCAAACCATGTATTTTTTGGTTGTAGAAGAGTTCAAAAGCTGATCATAAGCAGATTTTTTTAAGATAAAAAGCTGCATTACATAAGAACTATTAAGAGGAGCTGCATGTATGCTAAGATATCTTTCCCCTAGAAGAATTACTTGATAAAAATTAGCACCGGACCTTTGTTTTTTATTTTTGCTTGGTTTTCTTGTTTTTTAATGCTTTTTGATTCATTTTTAACCAAAATTTGATTGTGGACCCGATTTTTAACCAAGTTAAAATATGATTTGTATTTAGAGAAAGCCCTGAGTATTGTATACTTCTAGATCACTCTCTTGAAGGTTTGTAAGCTTAAGTGAAGGGTTAAAAATGGATTTTTGTTATGGTAGAAAATATTCACCAATGTGACTTAGCTATTGTTCGACCTTGCAATAGAAGAGGCTGAAACTGGGTGCCAAGGAGCCCAAGTGCTGAAATTGAGCGCCAAGGAGCCAATTGTTGAAACTGGGCGCCATGGAACCGAGTTGCTGGAAAGGGGCACCAAGACGCCGAAGAGGACAAGGGCACCAAGGTGCCCAAATTCACCTAGAGGATAAATTCACCGAGGGGACAAGTGGGCCAAGCCATGACAAGGTGAGACTCCCGCAGAGGGTGACAAGGCGGCCAAGTGGACCTCAACCACTCAACACTATAAGACAGTCTAGTATTGGCGGAGACTGACAAAGGAAATTGCCTAATACATTAATTACCACTACTCTTGTATGTTGCACGTAATAGACCCTCCTCTTGTATCCCATCCTTTGTTTGTCATGGACAAAGGAAACCATCTTGAACCTCATATTCCATGTGACCTATATCTCATGATTGGTTCAGAATTCGGAGAAACTAATGCTTCCATTGTGTCTTGAAACATTCAAAACCCTAAGATCGCGTGTCTACTCGCTTGATTTTGATATCCAGAGATCATGTTTCGAATTGATGACATCATCGCCAATTCGTAACCACCATTGGGGTTGGCCACATAGATACTTAGTCTTGCCAATACCAATCTTGGGAGCTCAAGGAGTCTCGATCTCCAAGTAAGTACTTTCCAAGTTCTAGTTCTAGTTCTAGTCTTGAGCCGTGTTCTAGTCTTGTCTAGTCCAGTTTCTTGAACATATTGTTGTGTCTTGTTGTAATCTTGTAGTACGAGATCTTTTCTAGTTACTCCTTGTATCTAATTCATCTTTTTGAAGGGAGTTCTTGTCTATATCATCTCTAGTTGAGTTATCTATACCTTTCAATCCTTGGTTGTGGGACTTCTTGTATCAATTATATATTCTTGTATTATTTTCCTATGTGGGTGATCTTGTAATCAAAAGTGTAATTCCAAAATCTTGTCTAGTCTATAGAGGTCACAATCTAGTGCTCCCTTGACATTTTGGCAACTAGCTTCTATCCAAGACTAGGCATCATGGAGAACACTTATGAACAGATTGTGGCAGCACTTCGGAGTCTCCAATAGCAAACTAAGGACCTAACTCATAGACAATAAAAAATTGAGATGGGGCATCCGGTGCATGTAGGCGCACTCCTCCAAGAATTACAAGAACGAATCAAGAATCTTCTAGCAAATCAAGGAAGTATTCAAGTGAATCAATGGCCTAGTTCATCCTTTATGAAGGAATCCAAGATTTGTATGCCAAAAAAGTTCGAGGGTGATTGCACGAAGTTTTGCGGATTTCTCCAGCAAATTAAATTGTACATTCGTATGCAACCTGATAAATACCTTGACGAGGCATCCAAGGTTGGGTTTATTGGAACCTTGCTATGTGGCCTAGCATTATCATGGTTTTAATCTTGGAGAAGAACATGGAAGTACTTGAGGACTATGAGGGGTTTCTTCGAGAACTCACCTCCACATTTGGAGATGCAGACACGAGTCGAGTGGTAGAAACAAAACTTTGGAAGCTATGTAAAGGTAACCTCCCTGCCTCTACCTATGCATCAGAATTTGCATAAGAATTTAGGGAGTTGATATGTGATCTCACTTGGCATAAAGATTATTTCATAAGAGGACCTTCTGCTCACGATGCCGGAGGTTTAGACATTGAATGAATACAACACTCAAGCTATTCAATGTGATAACTTCCTTTTTGAAAGGAAACAAGAAAAACAAGTAGAAGGAAGACCTCGCCAATGGAAACCCTTCTAGCCCACTCCTAGAGATGAGTCTATGCCCGAACCTATGGAGATAGATGTAACTAGGTTCGAGCATCTAGTACCACAAGAGAGTGGAAATCTTGGCCATATTGCAGTTAATTGTCCCGACATGAGAACAAACTTCAGAGTCGCAACCACCCTTGTAGAGCTTGGAAACGAGGAAGTCCAATTGTAAAAGAGACCATACAGTTGAACCATGATATAAGAAAGGGTCTCATAATTTGAGCTACACCCATAGAAACATGTCTTTCCCCTGTCAAGTTTGAAGTTAGTCATGCCTAAGAAGAACGTTTCCTTTACAACGCTAGTAGATTCAGGAGCCTCTTCATGTTTCATTGATGAAGGATTGGTTAAGAAATATAGAATTCCAGCATTGGAGTTAGACGTCTTCGGAAGCACGCAAACGGCACAAGGAAGAAGAAGAAGCTTGGAGCACAACACACAATACTGAATGTATTACTAGAGAATGTACAAAGATAAATAGCCCATTAGGGCAATAGGCGTATATACGGGGGGGGGGGGGGGGGGAGGAAACCTCCTAAAGAGAGAAAAAAGTGCCCCGGCGGTATGCAATGTTCTCCTGCGTTGGCATATATGCCAAGCTGATCTCCCCAATAGAGAACCTTTCCTTGACATAATGATAATGCACCTCAATGTGCTTAGTGCGAGCATGGAACACAGGGTTCCTCGCAACTACCAATGCTCTCTGACCATCGGTGAAGATGGTGGTGGTAGAAAACTGACCAACAGCCAAATCAGCCATAAGGCGTATGAGCCACGCACACTGAACAGTCTCTGTGAAAGCTTCCCTATACTCATCCTCACAATTGGAAGTGGCCACAGTAGGCTACTTCTTGCTCAGCCAAGATATGCATGAGCTACCAAGCATGAAGCAAAAACCACTAGTGGACACACGAGTGTCATAGCAATCAGCCCGGTCAGAGTAAAAAAAAGCATGCAAATCCGGCGGTAGTGATCCCCCCTTGGGATAAAACAACCCAAGTAGCTCGGTACCACTCAAGTAGCGAAAGATGCGATTAACCGCCCGCCAATGCTTGACACATGGGCAATGCGTAAACGTGCTCATATGTGAGACAACAAATGAATATCTTGTTTAGTAATGCATAAGTAGCGAAAGATGCGATTAACCGGCCGCCAATGCTTGACACCTGGGCAATGCATAAACGTGCTCATATGTGAGACAACAAATGAATATCTTGCTGAGTAATGCATAAGTAGCGAAAGATGCGATTAACCGCCCTCCAATGCTTGACACCCGGGCAATGCATAAACGTGCTCATATGTGAGACAACAAATGAATATCTTGCTGAGTAATGCATAAGTAAATCAAGCATCCAATAGCCTGCTGATAGAGAACAACATCAAATGCATCTCGAGCATCATGAAGACTCAATCTTTAAACCTGTCTCCATAGGAGTGGCAATAGGTTTACAATCTTTAAGGCCAAAACGTTGCAATAATGTGTCAATATATTTCATTTGACACAAAGCCATTCCACCATCAACGTGCATAAACTGAATGCCCAAATAATGATGCAAATGCCCCAAGTCAAACATCTCAAATGAGGCATGCAAATCAGGCTTAAAATTAGCAAATATGCTTCTCAATAGGACCAGTGAGCAGCATGTCATCAACATAGACAACAATGATCAGAAGCACATCATTAGCACGCTTTACAAATAAAGTGCTTTCAGTTGGACTATTCTCAAAACCATGTGCAATCAGATAGGCATGTATCTTCACGTGCTTGCTTTAAACCATATAATGCTTTCTTTAATCTGCTCACCTTGTTTTCATGCCCTTTCTGCACAAAGCCACGGGGTTGAAAAACATACACTTCTTCATGCAAGTCACCATTCAGAAATGCTGTTTTAATGTCCAGTTGATGTACATTCAAACCATGATGGGCGTCAAGTGCGCAGATGCTCCGAACAATAATCATACGACATGTAGGTGCAAAGGTCTCATCAAAATCAATGTCTCTTTCCTACGCATAAACCTTTGCAACAAGCAGAGCCTTATACCTGTCAATCGTTCCATCAGGCTTACGCTTGAGCTTGTAAACCCACTTAGTGCCAATGGCCTTCTTGCGAGGAGGCAAGTCACACAAAGTCCAAGTACCATTCTTCATTATAGCATCATATTTAGATCGCATAGCAGCCATCCAATTTTCTGAATTTTGTACTTCATCAAACGAAATAGGCTCATTCTTATCACAGAGACTAGATGCAACCATAGCATAGCAATCTGATGCAAAAGAGGAACCATGAGAGCCTAAACGAGTACGATATGAAAGAGGTGTATCTAATTTGCTGTCACGCAAGGTTTGCACCAGCCATTTTGGCATAGTTTTTGCCTCCTCAATATCAGCTCTCTCATCAACAAGTGCATCATGTAAATCTGCATCAGAAATGGGATGATCTGCATCATCACATGAAACCTACAAAGGCTGAGAAGTTGCCTCATTAGGACCAACACTAGACTGTCCACTTGTAAAAAGAGGAAGCAAAGTATCATACATGTCTTTGGAGCTGAGAGATGTCTCCTTAGTACATGAAAGCAATAGCTGAATAGCATCTTCCACAAAGACAACATCACGGCTAACCAAAATGCGTTTAGTATGTGGATGATAGAGACGATAGCCTTTACTTTCAGAACTGTACCCAACAAAAATACATTTTACTGCATTATCATCCAATTTTTTGCGATGTTGCTTAAACACTAATGCATATGCCAAACAACCAAAAACACGTAGATGAGCAACAGATTGCCTTCGATCATGCCAAGCCTCATATGGAGTGATAGATTGAAGTGCTTTAGTGAGAAACTTGTTAAGTACATATGCTACACACATGACAGCCTCAAGCAAAAACTATGTGGTAAAGCTTGACTCTTGACCATACGCCTCGCCATCTCCATGAGTTACCTGTTTTTCTGTTCAACAACTCCATTCTGTGGAGGTGTATACGGCACTCTACACTGGTGTTTTATCCCACGTTAAGCCAGAAATGCATTAAAATCAGAAGACATATTCCTCCCCTCGATCAGAATGGAGGGTACCCATTTTACATGCTTACATATTTTAGCCAAAACCAGAAACTATTTGAAGCACATAAACACTTCAGACTTTGCTTTGAGTGGATATACTAATGCATGCTTGGAAAAATCATCATGAAAGTCATGAAGTAAAGATAATTTCCAAAAGAGGGTGTCTACATAGGACCACAGACATTGCTATCGTAGAGGGGTGTGAAGGGAGGTAGACGTTCATCCAACAGATTCACGCTAACCTAACCATGTGACTACACGCAGGGTGCTTCTTAGTATGCTTCGGGTTTTGGGTTTAGTTCTCAGTTTATGGGTGATAAAAGCTAGAGGTTTTTTAATCTATTTAGGTTTAATTTAAGAACTAAGATTCTTATGAAAGTATATTTCTAGCGTTTTGATATGCTGCAAAAATCAATTCCTCTTCAGTAATTCGATTAGGCTTCTCTTCAATAATACAATTTTTAATAATAGCTATTTCGTTGTTTTCAGATTGATTTTTCCTATTAGGGATAGGTGGAAATAAGATTTCTTTTTCGTCAGATTCAAGAAAAGCAATAGAACAAAAAGTTTTAAATCTAGATACTCTATAATCGTAAGGTGAAGCGTATAAAGTTACGGTTACAATAATATCTTTCACTTTTTCTACTTCTTCTATATTATCCTTGTTTTCGTTAATTTGAACAATATTATTTTCTAAAAAGTAGAACACTACGGGCCGTAAGGAAGTACGTTCCTATATCTAGCTAAAGCATCTAAATAAGAAGGCAAAATTAATTCCTCACTAGTTATTTTATCTTTAACTATATCAACTACTATGTTTTCGTTTTGTTTTGAATTAGTATTTCTTTTTAAGTTGGGTGGAAACAAATCCTCTTTATTCTCAGGTTCCGGTAAAACTATAGAAAGTAAAGGCAAAACCCTAGATACGTAACGATCGTGTTCTATCGTATGTAAAGTCTCATAAACTATTTGGTCTTTAATTATTTCTATTTCTTCACTTTCGTTACTAATCGTATTTTCAATAGGTGATGGTAGAAGCGTTGCTAAAACAAAAGAGTTATCTAAATCTTTATTTTCTGTAACAGATCCGCTTGTTGATGCTAAATTCTTAGACATATGAAAACAGAATATATAGATCTTAATTAAATCGTAAAGTGAAAGTATGAAAAACTTTAGGATCAATTCTAAGCCTATACAAATTCTTATAATAAGTTCTAATACAATTACCAGAGAATATTCCTATACAAATTTATATTTCTAAATATCATAAGCTTCCTCAATCTTGTAATCTCGTCCAATCTTCTTCAATCCTTGTTAAAATCTCTTCAAAATGATCTGCAGAGAAGCATTAAGGAAAAAAATAAGTATGCTTTTAATTAACATAAAACACTCATTTGTTAATCTAACATTCAATACATAACTTAAACCTATACTAACACATGTATACATAGACTTCTAACTTCCTAACTTTCATGCATACGCATTTGTGCACATCATACTTAAATAGATATGCACATGCATACATACACATCTTACTTCATATGCATACATGCACATTCATCACTCATGGATATGCTTAAACACATATGTGCTTACCTATCTTAACACATGCATATCTAACTTATGCTCACATGTATACACATGCATATCATTTAGATGCTCATATGCATACACATGCATACTATTCTAAGATATAATATCAACACATTCAAACACACTTATCATGCATAAATTCATGCATACACATGCACTCCATGCACTTCATACATCTCTTATGCATGCATACACTCTTCACTTACATACATGCATACACACACTCCACCCATGCATATGCTCACACACACATACACATGCACTTCTGCATATATATGCATCTTACATTTTTACATGCATGTTTACCTATCTTAACACATGCATATCTAACTTATGCTCACATGTATACACATGCATAACATTCAGATGCTCATATGTATACACATGCATACTATTCTAAGATATAATATCAACACATTCAAACACACTTCTCATGCATAAATTCATGCATACACATGCACTCCATGCACTTCATACATCTCTTATGCATGCATACACTCTTCACTTACATACATGCATACACACACTCCACCCATGCATATGCTCACACACACATACACATGCACTTTTGCATATACATGCATCTTACATTTTTACATGCATGTTTACCTATCGTAATATGCATATGCACACATATGCACTCTATCATACATGCACATGCACACATGCTAACATGCATATGCATACATGCATACTACATGCAGATGCAAAAACTCACATGCAATCCCTCTCTCTCTTTCCCTCTCTCTCTCTCTCTCTCTCTCTCTCTCTCTCTCTTTCGGCCGTCAGGCTGCGCATGTCTCTGGAAGAGGGGAGGTGAGGATTACAGACTCTCTCTCTCTCTCTCTCTCTCTCTCTCTCTCTCTCTCTCTTCCGACTGTCCGTGCGCTGCTGCAGGCCAATGGCAGAGGGGTGAGAAGAAAGACCTTTTCTCTCTCTCCTCGATTTTCTGCGTGCATAGATCCCCAACCTGAGGTTTCTCTCTCACAAACACACAAGATATTTTCTTTCATGTAGTGCAAGATGACGACAACACGCCCAATGCCGCGAGTAGAAACAGGCACGAATCGCTTCGAAGACCTGTGTAGATTAATGGATAAAAGATACCTGTATACACATGTGAAATTTCTCTTTCTGGAACACACGCTCTCTCTCTCTCTCTCTCTTTTGGAGCGCAAGCATATGCCTCTGATGAAGCCGCTTGAGGTCAATGGAAGAAAGGGGAAGATACAAGAGCTACAGGGTTCTCTCTCTCTCTCTCTTTCTCTCTCTGGAGTTAGCATACTTGCAGAAGAACATTAACCAAAAAAAGTATATAAGTATACATATATATACCTTTCTTAGAGAACTTCGTACGCAGTCATTCTCTTAGTTTAGTTAAATCATGCATTCACTTAACTAACACTCACCATGCATACTTGAACTAACTCATACTAACTTAGAGTAGACTAGAGCTTTCACTTAACGTATTATTTTTGTTATTTATTATATTACTTAAAAATCATTTTTTTCTATTATTCATTTAATAAATACTAAAGAAGATATTAAACATTATATAATATAGATTACATTTATATATATATATTATTGAGCCAAATGTACTATAAATATAAATAAATATAAATTAAAAAAAAAAAAAATAAAAAAAAAAAAAAATATATATATATAAACCTATATATATTCGATGTTCTTAGGTCAAATATGTAAGTAGACACTTTGGGTTAGTGCACATGAAGATATACATATAAAGTGCATGTAGAATGAGTTTAATCACATAGAACAATCTCATATCACACACATATATTAAACCTCATAGTTCTAAACACATAGACACATACTTAAATATTAACACATATACATTTATATGTGCATTTATAGAAAATCTAAACAATTCATGGGTTTAAATGTACCCACATCATAGTACAAAAAAATCGCGATTTTTTGATAAAATAAAAATCGTTTAAATCTCTCAACGATTAAAACGATTTATTCGCGATTTTTATTTTTTTCAGATTTTTATTTTTTATTTTTTGGCTCTATTTTGAGATATTATGATGTATTTTAGCCATATGACATGCTTCTTATATAAAGTTTATGATATATATCTATATACTAGAGTGTTTTATGTGTGTATATACAAAAATTTCTCGAAAAAAAAAATCATAAAAAGTGCAAAAGAATAAAAATCGCGATTTTTATTCTCAACCCTAGCGATTAAAACGTTTAATTCGTTTAAATCGCGATTTTTATTCGCGATTTAAACCTCTCATTTTGTACTATGACCCACATATATAATAAATCCATATTTATACCCATGCTTAGGTAGGTAAAACACTTAGTCATAGATGCACACATATATGTATATTAAGTATATATATATATATATATATATATATATATATATATATATATATATATATATATATATATATATATATATATATATATATATATATATATATATATATATACGTGCACATTCATATGACATAAACCCTCATTCACATTCACATTCATAGGCACATAAACACATACATAATTAAGTGCATTTTACATATATAAATATAGATACACAACCCTATAATCATTGGCACATATAATTAACCATACTTAAATTTATGAATGCAGATCTACATGATCTCATAAACATATAATAGACATAAAATGAAGAATTAAAATAAGGATCAATTATCCCTTTCATTTTGA
Source organism: Ceratopteris richardii (assembly GCA_020310875.1). Classification (NCBI taxonomy): domain Eukaryota; kingdom Viridiplantae; phylum Streptophyta; class Polypodiopsida; order Polypodiales; family Pteridaceae; genus Ceratopteris; species Ceratopteris richardii. Next base: position 28,748,441 of record CM035429.1, read on the forward strand.
ATTTATTTTCTTCTTTTTCCTGCAGGTACCAGAGAAAAGGTAACCAATACATTTAAAAAAAATATATATGTGAGAGAGATATCAACTAATAAGCTATAAATCAAAATATTTTTATTTTCCCATATATTAAATCAAGTGAGGAAATCCTTCTGACATTGCTATGAACAAGCTGCAATTTCTGAGTAGCCCGAATTGAACCATCTTTTGGAAATGAGGAACGTTGCATTTTGCCCAAAATACAGCCTTCACATACATGTTTACTGGGAGCCTCAAGTTTGGGCAAAGAGGACACCATTTCAGATTTCTGCATGCGTAGCAAACTAACAAAGTTCATATGACCATAGCGTGCATACCAAAGCTTTGCATCTGACATAGCTTGAGAATCATGTATTGCACATGCCAAATCATTCACCGATTTTTCATAGTCTATGAGCTTATACAACCCATGACATAAAATGCCAGAAGCAATAATAACATTGCCATTTGACAGATCATGAATTGAACATCTATCAACAACAAATTTCACAACCAAGCCAATCTTGGCTAACGAGGAAACTGATAACAGACTAAAGCGTCTGACAAAATGAAAGAACTACCATCGGTAGTAGTTAGAATGATCTTACCAACTCCCATGACAGGATAAGAGGAGTTGTTGGCACATGTGACAGTATTCCTGTAGGGGTAGGCTCGAGTGACGAGAAGAAACTGCCCTGCGAGGTAATATGTTTGGTCGCCCCACTATCAAAGTACCAAACATCTGAGTCTACTGCAGACATACACGGCTCATGAGAAGATGGTTCAAAACTGCAAACAGTAGTAAACGCCCATTCTTCATCCTGCATAAGGTTAGGAGACTCTGCTTTTTGAGTAGAGGCCTCTGCAACAACCATTCTAGCCTCTTTTTTCTTTTCCTCTTTTGCAACAAGTTTAGGACATTTCTTTATGATATGATCATTTCCTTTGTACTTGCAAAACAATTTCTGCTTTTCTGATTTCTTCTCATCTTTGTCTTCCTTCTTCGAATGTGCAGAATTAGCAGATTTCTGTTTACTAGTTGAAGAGCTCCATTTTCCTTTGCCCTTCTGATTAGTTGGGAAGGCTTCATATGCAACATGCATAATGGACTTGTTCTGCCTCTACAGATCTTCCTGCAACAGAACAGAGACTAACTCCTCAAATGACAAGGCATTTGGATTGCCTTTCATCATCAACCGAAGAGTAGAAACAAAACTCTGATATGAATCAGGAAGACCATTTAGACGGTCTGCACAAGTGAGCTATTTGGTATAACTTAATGAGCAGAAATCGACTGTTCCTTCAAGTCTTTGATCTTTGTTAGAAAACTGTCTATAGAGTCACCTTCATTCATGTGCTCACTCTCCAACTGTCTTCGGAGGTAAGCAACACGAGCCTCATTCCTAGCTTGGTACAATGTGGTAAGTGTATCCCAAGAATCCTTAGCTTTTCTGCAAGAGAGAATGTGAGGAATAATGGCACATTTGACAGACAAAGCTATCAATGCATGTGCTTGAGCATCTCTGCCATCCCAACGAATCTTCTCTTCAGTAGGTGTAGAAGAAACCGAAGCACGAACAGGAATCTGCAGAATATCATCATCTTCGACACCATCTCCATCGGCTCAAGCACCTGTATTTGCAGTACCTGTATTCACAGGTGTAACAGGGCTCCTTTCAACACCCTCTAGAATATTCCATCGTCCTTTTGCAACCAATACATGTCGCATCATATAAGCCCATAACGGGTAGTTGGTCCCATCCAACTTATCCTCAACAACCAACGTACGGAATACATCACTACTTTCAGCCATGGCCGGTGACTAAAATACCTTGATGCAAAAAATTGATTGTATCTCAAAAAGTTGAACAGGATTGTCGAGACGAATTCTGCTAAACCTGTAGCAGACTTCGAGACGCATATACGAGCGAGCCAAAACTGGTATATACCCTTAGCACAAGCGCTGCAATAGTGCGTTTGGAGGCCGAAACGAGCTCAAATCGCGATTTCGGCACAACATAGCGAAGCTGTTTTGATCTCTGAAACACTCGAGAATACTCACCAAAATTTGTGCGATTCTGAGACTCCAACCGAAGGAGTGTCGACGACGGCCTAGATGAAGCGGCGACCTGCACTGCTACCAAGTATCGTGTGTTATGCTCCAAGCTCCTTCTTCTTCCTTGTGTTGTTCGCATGCTTCCGCAGACGTCTAATACTGAATGTATTACTAGAGAATGTACAAAGATAAATAGCCCATTAGGGCAATAGGTGTATATACAAGCCGGGGAAAAAAACCTCCCAAAGAGGGAGAAAAGTACCCCGACTGTCCTAGTGTGTTCACACACATCACTACCTAAATACATCAACATCCAGTACTTTGGAAGGACAAACCATTAGTAGCTGAAGTAGTAGATGGACGATCTCTAGCATCTGGGAATATTACCATGGAAACCACACCATTAAGATTACACCTTGATGACCATGATTCCCACATGTTTCAACAGCATATCGAGTCCATTTAATTTGGTTATCATTGGAATGCCCTTGCTAAAGAAACATAATCAAGACATTAATTGGGAAAATAATAAAATCACCCGTCGAGATATCTATAAGAACACGATATATGTCGGAGCCAAAGCCTTCATATACGTAGTAAGGAAGGAACCGACATATATGATCTATGCTATACCAACTCAAGAGTCCAAGAAGGATGATTAAGTGAAGCTACCCGACCAGTACCAAGGTTTTGAAGATGTTTTTGAAAAGAAGAACGGAGATATCCTCCGAGAGCATAGACCTTATGATTGTGCCATAGAACTTCAAGAGGGACCACAAGCACCCTTCGGGCCAATCTATAGGCCATCCTCGGAGGAACTTACAGAATTATGTAAGAATATTGATGAGAATCTAGCCAAGGGGTTTATCGGACACTCGAAGTCTCTTGCAAGAGCCCCTATCCTATTTGTAAAGAAGAAGGACGGGACTTTGAATGTGCGTAGACTATCGCCGGTTGAATAAAGTCGCAATAAAAAAGAGACACCCTCTACCACTTATATCAGAGCTCTTGGAACGTCTCGGAAAAGCAAGTTTCTTCACGAAGATGGACCTTCGAGGAGCTTACAATTTTGTGAGGATCAAAGAAGGAGACGAATGGAAGACAACATTTTGAACAAGGTATGGGCATTTGGAATATGTAGTTATGCCATTTGGTCTCACAAATGCTCCCGCTCTCTTTCAACATATGATGAATGATATCTTTTGAGAGTATTTAGATGATTTTGTGGTAATATGTCTTGATGAAATCTTGATATTCTCCAAAAATATGGAGGATCATGAATCTCACATAAAGATAGTCTTAGAGAAACTAAGAGAAAAAGGTTTATATGAGACAAAATTGGAGTTTTTAGGGTACATTGTATTAGAGAAAGGAATCTTTATGGACCTTAAGAAGGTTGAGACAAAATCACAAGAACTTAGAGTCTTTTATGAACACCCGCATACTCAATAGAAGGCAATCTCGATGGAGTAACTTTTTATCCGGGTTCGACTTTGTCATTACATACCATCCAAGACGTCAGCAATGTCAGGCATCTAGCAATGTCAGTCAGATGCCTTATCAAAAAGATCTTACCTTGCACCAAAGAAAGGTCAAGAGGCCTTTGATCAACAAGAGAGTGTATTACTCAACCCTGCGCATTTCTAGTTACCAGCTATCTCTTCAAGCCATCATGAAGATTCATCCTTGAATCATTTGATCCGTGAGACTTTACCACAAGATGAATTGTTTTGTAACGTTAAACAAAAAAACTCAAGAAGGAAAAGTTCAAGAAGTAAATGAATTTAAGGAAAAGGATTGGTTACTATTCTATAAGAACCTACTGTATGTCCCTCCAGGAAAGTCCAGGATCCAAGTACTTCAACAATGTCATGACAACCTTGCAGCAAGACATTTTGGAGTGAATAAAACAATATTACTCATATCAAGGGATTTTTGGTATGCCTCAAATGTGGAAGGAAGTCAAAGAATATATCCGATCCTGTGACATTTGCAATAGATTCAAGGTACCGTGACATAAACCTCATGGCCTCTTGCAACCTTTACCTATTCCAGAAAGACCATGGGCTTCATTATCTATGGATTTCATCACAGATCTACCAAAGTCGGATAATTATGATGCCATTCTTGTTATAGTGGATAGATTTACAAAGATGGCATGCTTCATTCCAACTACCAAGGCAATCACAGGTGCATCCATTGCCAGACTTTTTCTGAGATACATCTTTAGGCTTCATGGATTACCTGGTGATACTGTTAGTGATTGAGGTCCACAGTTCATATCTAGCTTTTGGAACAGTCTTTGCAAGCTCCTTGGTTCCAAGTTAAAGTATCTAAAGCCAATCATCCACAGACTGATGGACAAAAAGAACGAGTGAATCAAGTCCTAGAACATCATCTTCGTTGCACCATCAACTATCATCAAAATGATTGGTTTCAGCTCTTACCATTTGCAGAGTTTGCGTATAACAGAGTGTTCATATATCTAGTGAAGGAACAACTCCAGAGCCGGTCAAGGAAGTCAACCTAGGAGAAGAAGATAATCCACAAAACTTGCTCTTGGCAAGCCGGTTATGGGACTATCCGCTACTTCTTGTAGAGCTAACCACATCTATGAATAACTTCAAAGATGTCTTTGCATGGAGCTATAAAGATTGACATGAATACCAAAGGAGTTAGGCATACACACTATTCCCTTGGGAGGAGGTAAAATATATAGATTAAATCCTAAGTATGCAGATGCAGTTGAAAAGGAGATCCAAAAAATGGAAGAAGCCGACATCATAATTCATGTAGAACACTCAAAATGGTTGTCCTCCATGGTCATTGCTCCTAAAAAGCATTAAATAAAATCAGGGTTTTTATTGACTCCCGGGTACTAAATAAGGTAACTATTCCTGATGGATATCAACACCTTTTTTGAACAAGTAATAGAAGATGTGGCTAGACACGCACCATACAACTTCATTGATGGTTTCAGTGGATACAACCAACTTGAAATTCATCTTGATGATCAACCAAAGACAACATTTATTACTCCTTGGGGAATATATATCTATACAAAAATGGCTTTTGGCCTTCGGAATGCACCATCCACCTTCAACAAAACAGTTTCTTATTTGTAACAAGTTTCTTCTAAAATTCTTGAGAATTTTTATGGATGATTTTTTAGCATTTTCTGGGTAGCATATACTACTACAATAGAAAATGTACTAGAACATTTAAAGCAATTGGAGCAAGTATTTTAGCGCCGCAGAGAAACACGTTTGAAACTTAAACCCAAACAAATGTCACTTTGTTAGGGCATGTGGGTTGTGCTCAAGGAATGATTCTCGACCAAGACAAGTTAATCTCAATCCTTAAGCTTCCCAGATAGGTCAATGTCAAAGAAGATGAGAGCTTCGTAGGGCACACAAGGTATCATCCAAAATTTATATGCATGTATGCAGAGATAGCACTATCGAAAATCTATACGCATTTATGTAGAGATAGCACGATCGAAAATGTATACACATTTATGTAGAGATAGCACGATCGCTCTCACGTCTCACTAGCAAGAGCTTCTCTTTCCAATGGTTTGAAGAAGAAGAAGCTGCATTAACGTATCTAAAGCAAAGGTTGGCATCTGCACCTATACTCATCTCACCAGATTGGTCTAGAACATTTCATGTACTTGTAGACACAAGTTTATATGCAGTGGGCGTCGTTCTTACCCAACCTAGCGAAGCACACAAACTAGACCAACCAGTTCATTATGCAAGTAGGTTTCTCTCCAAAGCAGAGAAAAATTACAACACCACACACAGAGAGAGAGAGAGAGAGAGAGAGAGAGAGAGAGAGAGAGAGAGAGAGAGAGAGAGAGAGAGAGAGAGAGAGAGAGAGAGAGAGAGAGAGAGAGAGAGAGAGAGAGAGAGAGAGAGGCACTAGCTATTGTCTTCGCCCTCAAAAAATTTAGACACTATCTACTAGGCACTATGTTCACAGTAATTACTGATCATCAAGCTTTAAGGTACTTGTTGAACAAACCACAAGTCGCAGGAAGAGTATGGAGATGGTTGTTGCTCTTCCAAGAATTTGACTTTGAAATTGTACAGAGAAACGGCATGGCAACCATTTGAGCATTGGGGGTTAGACTTTATCGACCTGATCTATCCGGTTGCATGCGATTCCAATGCCAAATATCTCTTAATCGCAATTGATTATGCGATTAAGTGGGCTGAGTTAATAGTAATTAAGGATTGTACTGCTGAAATGATAGCGTCATTTTTGTACCACCACATCTTTTGCAGATTTGGATGTCCCATTGAGGTAATTATAGACCAAGGGTCACATTTCATTAATTGGGTACTAACCCTAATTTTTGAGAAATATGAAATCTTCCATAAAAAAACATGTGCATATTACCCTAGGGCAAATGGCCAAGCAGAGAGTACAAATAAAATTCTTATGCTACTCCTAAGAAAAACGTGCTTATAGTTTCCAAATACATGGGGAGAAGCCTATCTAGGAACATTATGGGCCTACAAAACATCATTCAAGGCCACCACGGGAGTTTGGACATACTCCATTCGAACTTGTTTATGGTATTGAGGAAGTTGATCGTAGTATGTAGTTACTAGTAGTCTAGTATGTACACAATGCACATGTCAAACTTGCCACTTCAAAGTTCAAAGTTCAAACTTATCATTCTAAATTCGCAATGCACAAATAATCATTGTCATTCTAAAATTTAAATTCACATTGCACATGTGGCATGCCACATTCAATCAATTAAAATTCAAAGATTTAGGTCATGACTCATGAGTCATGGCTCAATGTTCTTTAATTTTTAAACTAGTAACTACTAACTAGTTACTTGTAAGTTTGTAACTTTATTCACGAATCACAAATCACAAATTACAATCCACACACAAGTGACAATCATCAATGAGTCATGACATTTGACTCAAAAATCTAGACTCCAATCCAATCATCAATGTCCTTCAAGATTCAAGATTCAAAGCATGACAAATACAATGAATTATGACAAGTCAGTGAGTCACAAATCATATATAAAATATGTCAAAGAATCAACTCAAAACTATAACACTGTCAGAAATGATACTCCATACCAATAAATGTCAAACAGTAAATTGTCAATAATACAATCAATATCAAATAAATCATGAATCATGATCAATTATCGACCATCAAAATCCTTTGAGTCACTATCATCATCATCGTCATGATATGGTGCTTGACTAGTAGATGCCTCCATCCGACTAGTAGATAGGCTTGGTATAGTACATGCACTATGACTAGCATGAGTCCGAGATGCCTTCGTTTCATGTTGTGGCACTGCCAACTCCTGACAAAGCATGTCATGCAGATCAAGGTCCTCTGTCGGAATGGTAGGCATGTCATGGACCCTCTAAATGTCAAGGTCATCAACGCTGACATGTGGCACCTCCGTTGAGTGGCCACCACTCTCCGATAAACGCAAGTTGCAATGGCAATATACAAGCCACTTCAACTGTAGTGTAGATAGCCTATTCCTCTTCTTTGTATGGAAGAGGACCCATGTATTTCAATTCCTTTCACAAGGATGGGCATTACAGTCTTGTGAAAGTATGCGAATGGCTAAGTATGTTTGCGTAATAAAAAAGAAAAAAGAGAAATATTTAATCAATTAAATAAGAAAAAAAGATTAAAGAGGAATGAGTATGAAGTCACAACTTACTAGTTGATAGTGAGTATGAAGTCATGACTTACTAGCTCGAGCGTACCAACTACCAACATTGTATCTCTCCAACCATGTCACATGCATCAATTGCATGCTTCTCAAGCATGTAGTGTCTCTACCAAAAAGTCCTTCCTTATTTTGGAACTGAGTGAGTTGAATCCCTAGCTTCCCACATAGCTCCACATCAGAAGCTCCATACAATCGATCTACATAGTCATTTCAAGCTTTCACAAGCTTCATATCTAATGATTGTTTTGTTGATCTCCATAAAGAATGTAGTAGATTGGCCATTCCATATATAGTGCAATGGAACCAATCGCACCTCTTCCTCCACTCCTTTTATTTCCTCTATCTCATGGATAGAAAACAAATCAAGTTAGAAGCAAAAACAATAAGAATATTGAAAACTTGAATGGACATGTGGCATGCCACATACACATGTCACACACACAAATGTGACATACATAATGAACATATGTTATACACACATGTGACATAGTACATACATATTAAATATATGTTATATTATATTACATAGATTATAATACATAGTGCACACCATGCATATATGTGACATACACATAATACATACATATGAGTCATGACACATGTGACATACACATACGTCACATATTTCATATACAATGCATATACAGATGTGACATGTCTCATGACACATACACAAATGTATTATGTGACATACACATGTGACATATATGATATGTCATGACTCATACACATGTGACATATATGATATGTCATGACTCATACACATATGACATACACTATTACACACACATGTGACATGTGACATACATAGTGCACACATTAAAAAATGAAATATAGTTACCAAGTTCCAACTTACCTCTCTAGTGCCAAATATATCTCTGAATAGACTCTCTGACACTGTCCATGAGCTCATGTACCAGTCAAAGCTTGCAGCCCTCTCTATCTGCTATGCATATGAGTGATATAAGGGCCGTAAAGCTCGCACTAATCCCTCCACATTCCTCCAGAAACTATCATCCAAACATGTCCGTGGTACAAGCTCTGCCTTTGGGCTAGTATGTCCATCCCAAGCTTTCCAATCAGGTGATACAATTGTCTGCATCAATGCTTGTCTTACTCTTGCTAATCTCTCGACGACTATGCACATGTATGCAAATGTTGTTTTGTCAGGCTTCACCAAGTCAATATCACTGAAAAATCTACATAAAGCAAGCAACTTTGGTCTCTTTGTAAACAAAGAGGCCACTTTTAAGCAAGTGTTAAAAATGGTGTAAATCCATGGTGTCTTCCCCACATCCTCTATTGGCAAATCAATGCAATGGGAAGCACACAATATCCACACAATAGAGGGGAGTTCTTCTTCCAAAAGCTTGCCCATAGCCACACAATTACTTCCATTATCTGTGATCACTTTGACTACTTTTTCTACAACAATGTCCATGAGAGCTTGACGGATATGATCATAAATGAACCGACCTTTTTACATATAAAACAAAATGAATCATTAATTAATTGATAATTTATCTTGAAAGCTAGCACATTGCACATGCACATTGCATATGCACATGCATAGGTGACATGCCACATGCACATTGCACATGTAGTATGCACATTGCACATGCACAAGTGACAATGCACATGCACAAGTGACAATGCACATGCACAAGTGACAATGCACATATGTCATGCACGTGCACACACACATGCCACTTGCACATGCACATGCACATGCACGTGCACGTGCACATGCATATGCACGTATCATGCACATCCACGTGTTGTGCACATGCACGTGTCATGCACATGCCACATGCACATGCATATGCCATATGCATATTGCACATTGCACATTGCACATTGTACAATTAATGATAAACTGAAATTTCAGAAATTAGAAATTAGAAGAGACTATAAATATAAAAGTGCAAAGTTCAAACTCACTTGTGGCCATATTACAAGCAAGTGATGCATCTATGGCTCAAAGGAACATGCGCCCTTTGCAACAATGCACCAAAATGTTGTACACATTCCTCTTTCCCATGTCTGTCCATTCGTCACACATGATTGTGCATCCATACTTTGCCCATGTCTCCTTCATGGGCTCAAGCTCTCTCTCTAATGCTTCCTTTGTTCTTTTGAGCTCCGTTGTCCTCAACTTTTCACAGGTAGGCCCCTTGCCACCTAAACCCTAATAATGATACCTTTTCAATGGCATTTCTCTATGCCGGTGTCTGAGCAACATTGAAAGACAACCCACATTGTATAAAGCCTTCATGATGGCTTGTGTGGCTTCTTGTTTACGTTGTTTTTGCAAGCTAGTACGTAAAGAGGCTCCTCCAAGAGAGCCATGTGGGTGCTCTTGATAATCGTGCTCTACACTTGTACTTTTTCTTGGTGGCTCATGCTCTAGTGAGAGATGGACTTGCAAGCTATATAGCTATAGTGGAGCCGGTGGAGTCGATAGAATCAAGACATACCTTGCAAAATTTAGTGGCATAGGGCTTGCATCTTGCAAAGAGAAAATGCCCGAAGCCATCAAGGAAGAGTTATTGGAATGCGTAGCTCAAAAATCCGAAGGTAGAAGGAATACACCTTCACAATCTCAAGCTAGATCATATTTAAGTGGTTCACATGGCTCATGTGATCCCCAAACTCAAGCATCTCAAGCTTATGAGGCTCCTATAGACATTGATACCTGGGGGGCTGAGAAGATAGATTTGTATCGGGATATCATAGCTCTTTTGCTTATATGAATAATTCACGGATTCTCTATCTTGCTTATTTTGTCTTGTCACTCTAGCGTGTTGTTTCCACTGCTTCTATGTCTTCCTCTTAAGTATCCCTCTTTTCTCCAACTGCACTAATGTGAAGTTTATGCAGTTGTATGCATTATATGAGATTACATGGTGTTTCTAAGCTGCTTCAAGAGTAGTGCATTTTGCATTCCTTGTACCCACATATACTACTTCGCCTTCTACATGTGCAAATTTGGCAGGCTTGGTGGGATAGGGCGTCTGGAGATTTCCTTGAGAAATCACTTAGATAGAGTACTAGTAGGGTAGTGCTTTTTTCAACATGTGCAAATTTGGCAGGCTTGGTGGGATAGGGCGTCTGGAGATTTCCTTGAGAAATCACTTAGATAGAGTACTAGTAGGGTAGTACTAGTAGGGTAGTGCTTTTTTCAACAACTTCAATATTTAGGCTAGTCTACTCCCATCTTGCATTCAACATTCTGAGGCTCCGGTACTTAACACTTAAGAGTCATTTTGTGCTTAAAACAACTCCTTATAGTTTGGGTGATGCCATCAACCTCCTCCATATCTCCTCCATCACCACTTTGGGGGACGACTCCATCCATCACTCCCATTTGGGGCATCTCCTCCATCAGTACCTCGGCGACTACTCCATACGTTTACCCCAAGATTTGGAGACTCCTCCATCCACCTTCCCATCCTACTCCCCAGAACTGGGGCGACGCCTCCATTCACCTTCCCATCCTTCATAGTTGAGCGACCACTCCATCACCCTCGTCTACTGAGCTTGACTAAGCTGGGATTGTGGCCCTTCTCCTCTCTAGGAAAAATTCCCAAGATGCTCGATGACACACTCTAGAGCTAGCAAAGAGAATCAATTGAGTCCTAAGAAGACACCAATTAAGAGCTATCATAGGAGGAGGCTAGACCCCTATTTAACATCGGTGAGAGCTTGTCCACCTCAAGGAATAACATCAGTCAGAAGCTTATCCACCTCAAGGAAACTGGAGATAGTCTCGAGATTAGAAGGATTAGAGGATAAATCGAAGACTCATCTTCCCTTCACCCCAAGTTACTTATGCTTCTATAGAATTTCCTAACACGGCTATGGCCGAGGAGCTTTTCGCTCCACTATCAAGGATAAACATTAGATTCTCTTCATTTCATGATGGTGCTAATGAGGATCTGAAGACCACGTTTGGAGATTTCTTTCAACATGCAAAAGTAGGGGTCTACAACAATGACAAGACGTGTTCCTTGCGGTCTTCCCATCAACACTTGAAGGGTTGGCCGACAAATGGTTCAGCCAGTGCGTCGTAAATCATTTTCGAGCATGGGAAGCATTAAAGACCGAATTCACGGAGACATTCCGGCCAGGTAACTCCACAGAAAGGACATTAAATGAACTTGAAAATCTAATATTGCATGTAGGAGAGTCATTCTCAGAGCTAATGATGCGGGCAAGGTCACTAGTTGCAAGACTACCAAATCCACAATGGGACTTCTTGATCAAGAAATGGGTGGAGAAAGCTTTGCCAAGGTCCACCCAACGGAAACTGAGAGAGCTGTTGCGGCCAAATGCCACCTTAAGAGAGGTCGAAGCGGTAGCTATGAGGATTGAGGCCCCATGGGTTCACTTTGGAACTCAACAAGGTAAGACTCCTTCCCAAGATGAAGATGTTGTGTCAGCCTTAAGAAGGAAGCTAGAAGCCTTAAAATTTCAAAAGAACCGAGAAAAAGACAAAAGTACCTCAGAGGGCTTCGCTCAGATACTAGAAGAGTTCGAAGAGTTGAAGACACTAAGGGAGGTAAGAGCTTGGCTATGGTGCTCTCTTTGTACTACTCAAGGACACACGGGCCAAGAGTGTCCAAGGTGACTAACATGCCAATTTTGTGGGAAGGGTGGCCATGAGGCTAAGGACTGTTATTTTTTAAATGGTCTTGGAAACCAGAATATGGTACGAGGACAGCCACCAGAAGCACAATGGGTAAGTACCACTCAATCTTCTCTATTAGGGAAACCACCCATACCATCCACATGAACACCTCTTGTTACTACTTTTTATACTAATCAAGGACAATAGAGGCAAGAAGGTAGGCCTCGTCAAAACCGACCTCCCAGACTCATAATGAGTTATCGTTGTGGGGAATATGGCCATTTTCAAAGTAAGTGTTCCCTACCCGAAGATGCCCCACCATGTAAAATTTGTCCAGAGACTAGGGATCATTACACAAAGGAGTGTTCGAAGTTGATTCCGTCCACAAGCACACAAGGGAACTCTTGTCCCATGCACATGATTAAGGTAATCTATAATGAGGACAACATGGAATCTCCAAGTACCAAAGTAGTCCAACTTGAGAAGATCCTCGGAGTTATGACTAGAGCACAAAAGCAAAAGGCAGCTTTGAAGGATGAAGCCAAGGAAACAAGGGAACTATTTAGTCAAAATAAAGACAAAAGAAAAAAAGTATTGATGGAAAAAGAGAATGAAGCTCCGTAGAAAGTGAAGCCCAACAAGGACAAGGAGAACTCACCAGAAAAGATGAGGGGAAATGGAAACTCTTTGGAACACCCTATTGACCAGGCCTATGTAGTATCCAAGGACTTAAGGTGGTTTCATGAAGGAGCTACTTCAGGAAACAACCAAGAGGGCCTTCTAACTACAATTCAAGTCTTGCAAAACACCTACCAATAGGTATCTCTCTATAACTTGTTGGCCATGAGGCCTGGATTCAGAGGAGAGGTAGTTGCTTCCATAAATGGTCTAGACCTTGGCATCTTATTAAGTGGAAGGCAAGGCTCTACCACACTCATATCTCCACCTATGCCATGCCCTCAACTTAGAGATTTGAGTTATCTAGAATGGCACCTCTTACAGACTACAAGAGTCCTAGGCTAACTGTAAAAATTAAGGGAACCTCCTTCATGGGAGTAATAGTAGATGGAGGATCTGGGATCAATCTTATGTGAGAATACACGATGTCATTATTAAATTTAAGACCAACTAAAGCTGCTCATTTTATAGTTTCGTTGCCAGATCAAAGCAGGGTAAGTCCACTGGGCATAGTGGAAAAAGTAGAGGTCATCATTCAGAATTTAAAATTTGTATTGGATTTTGTGGTTATAACACTTACCAAGGTAAAGGGAGGATTTCCTCCCCTTATAGGGAGGCCATGGCTATGTCACAGTAGAGCCGTGCATGATAGGGGTAGCGATACCTTATGGGCAGCCGGACCGGATAAAGCAATGATGCAGCTCCAAATGGAAGGAGGAATTGACGAAGCCTTAAGAACTTCTCAAGTTTTTCTCCATCCAGAGCAAGCTTTAGAGGAAAGCAACGAGGATTATAGCAAAGAAGAGGAAGAGATAGCTGAACAAGATGGTGCAAGCATTTGGGCTACAACACCACCACCATGGGTCTTGGAGAATGTAGAAACATCCAAAGAGGAGGGGGCGCCTTCACCTCCAAGAAATAGAAATTGGGCGCCTCCACCTCCCAAAAGTGAAATTTGTACCAATTGGGTGCCTCCACCTTCTAAAGATGGAACATGGGAAGACCGGGTGTCGTCCCCTCTAGATTATTGTAGAGATGTTGATTGGGCACCTACACCTCTTAGCACATGGGAAAGGAGTTCTCGACCAACATGTGCTCTACAAAACTTGGCGACTCCAGAGGCCTAGGCTCCATTCTCGGCTCAAGGACCTCCAAGTTGGGCACCTGAATGGGCAACTTAACCTCCTTGGGCTACCCCTACAATCAGTTGGGCGGCCCAATGGGCATCAGGTCAGCTCCATACAGAATTTGAGTCATCAAATAATAAAAGACATGACATCAAGGAGGAAGTTGAAGAACATAACAACTTAGCAGAGGAATTAGCTACAGAAAACCTAGATGGAATAATGGATTGGATTGAAAGCTAATCATGTTTCATACTTTACAATACCAATCAGGGAAGAAGAAGAACTCATTGTGGAGTCCTTAGTCCTAGGAGATCCTTCCAAGGACCCCATAAGAGGTAGAGTTTCAACAAATATTGAAGATAACCAAACAGAAGGAAGGATAGAAGAAAAAATAACAGAGACCATATTTCCAATGAAGGAAGTCCCAGTAGGATGGATGCAAGAGAAGCACGCGTGCATGCACGCGCGCGCGCACACACGCGCGTGCGCGCGCGCGCACACACACACACACACACACACACACACACACACACACACACACACACACACACATGCACAAGTATGTACTCATGCGCGCGTGCGCATGCACACACACACACACACACGTGTACATGTGTGACACACACACACACACACACGTGTGACACACACACACACACACGTGTGACACACACACACACACACACACACACACACACACACACACACACACACACACACACACACGTGTGACACACACACACATGCACACCCAAAAAAAAAAGAAACCTGCCCACCAAAGTAACGTGTGCACATGCATGCATACACATTGCACTTCACATCCTCTATATCTAGCAGGTTTTGTGTAACGTCTGGCCAATGCTAAATGACATGTTTTTTCATTCATAAAAGTAATGTGGAAAGGATAATGCCTTCTTTCATTGGCTGTGTGAGAGGGAGGGAATAGGAAGTATTATATCCATTGACCAGGTTTCTCAAAAAGTGTGTGTATATATTGTGCAGTTGTAGGTCCGGATTCATTAGAGGCATACATCAAGAAGCAGGAGTTTGAGTCTTGGTTTCCCTTCATTGTGTCCAATTATCATGGATATGACTGTGAGGTTGGAACCTTGGGTATCTCTACTAGCAACAGCTGTCCTAGGTGCGGCATTGGTTGCTGTGCCTGCAATTTTGTACCATAAACGGGTTGTAGATGAACTGAAACAACATAGGCAATCAAGAAAAAGCCGGGGTCGAATCAGAGATTTGTCGAAAAATTCCCACCGTCGAATTCGAAGTCGATCATCAAGCAAAGATAGGACTTCTCCAACAGTGTGTGGTGTCACCAAAATACATGATAAAGATGGTTCAAAGATGTGTCTTTCTTCTAAACGGCCAGAACAAGATCGTAGTATAGACCACAAGTCAGCTTTGCAAGTGCCATTTGGTCCATTGAGCTCAATATCCTCTGGGATTCCACGAGTCCAAAGTCCTCATGAAGGTAAAGGTCCTATGCCAGATTTTGCTTTCTGCTTTTCACATGTGTTTGTTGGGAGTGTGTCAGCTAAAGAGTTAAATCATACATTTGGCATGAAATTTAGCCACACTTCAATGGTTCTGATTGGTTTTCTTATATGCTATACTAGCAAGGTAGTAGAGAAGGTCCAAAACATTAATCGTGACTGTTGAAGGCTCAAATACATCAATTACGAATTGAATTTTACATTTGTTGTGTCTACTCATATCCAGTCTCTCATGTATGAAGAAAACAAATCAGAAGGGCCATGAAAGGAGGAATCATCAGATCAGTAAGATATTTTGGAAATATAGATAAAAGTAAAGGCAGAACTAGACGAGGGAGACCTTTTATATAGAAGACATAGCTGTTTATATTATTATTATTATTTATATTCTATCTGTAGTTTTGTCTTAACAAAATGTGTAAGTTGCCCTAGTCCAAGAGCATATCTGTGTCATGCCATATTCTCTCTTTAAGTTTTATTGTGATGAGTACTGACCATTGTGATTCTTGATGTACAAGCAGAAATTCCTGACACACTTGTCAATTACATGAGTCCAATCAAGCTTTTTCAGGTCCTTAATTCTTAGAATGTATTGGGCAGATCTGCCCAAAAAGAAGCTACTCGCTTGTCCCAATTTACCGGTTGAATGAATTATCAAAGAACTTGGAGTTGGACAGATATAAAATCTATGAGATTTTGAATCCTATGGAAATATAAAAGGATGGGTTTTCTGTGAGTGCCACTTCCTGATGGGCATAAATATCCGAGTCAGTGCTTACTCATTATTAAACTGGATCGCACAAGTGAGAATCTACCTGTTTGGTCATTCATTTGAATTGGTCCACCATTGTTTTTTTCTTTTGTTTCCAGAGATGCTGTTTGTAAATTTTGATCTCTTCATTGTTGCCATTTGTGTAGATGCACTGCACATATGCATGCAATTTTTTTTCCAGCTCCAGTGCGGGAACTAGACTTGTGCATTTATTTTTCGTTGAAGGACATTTGTGTTTTTGGTCTTTTTGGCTATTAGGTAAAACAAGAAAGCTTAAAAACATTCTCTGTGGCTAATAATTCTTGAACCAGTTTAAATGGGAAGTTTATAGGCTCTCATCTTTCCACCTTGGGAAAACTTTTGCTCAACGAAACTTTATAGATAATGAACATAGATTTTGTTTGTTATTTTCGTTCTTTTATCTAGGTTATTTTGCTGTAAACAAAGGCTAGCTTTGGTAGTATCACATTTTCACATTGGTTTTTTTTTCTTGCTTTTAACTTTCAGCATCCAGTGTGGGAAATAATACTTTGCTATTTTCCCTTTCTATGTGGATAGAGAGTTCTTTTTTAGTTTTAAGATCCATTGGTTTTTTGTTCTTGTGCTCTGTAAGACAAAAAAATAAAGCTATAGGTTCTTCTCTTTTAGCTTCATGGTAAGCTTTGATTAAGGAAACATGAAAATAAATTAAAGCCTTGTTTAATTAGCATTAATTTTTATATTGATTTCTTAAGAAGGTTCTCAGTTCTTACCTTTTCTCCCTAGGGGAATGCGTGTTTAAGGCAGCATGAACACTGTAAAGTAACTCTTTATTTTTTTAGTATTATTTGTTTCTCATTGTTCTCTTGATGTTGTGTTATAAGTATATTTTTTTCTGTTTATGCGTTCCTTTTCTTTGCTTATACTTTTAGAACCTGTTTGTTCCATGGTTTCTTTCAATAACCTTGAGAGGATGTGTATACCTTGATATTTATAGTTGATACAAGTGTGTTTGGAGATGGTGGCGGCTCTGATGATGACATTGCTAATAATCAAGATGAGCAAACCTACACATATGAAGAAATGAATGAAGACTCCCTTGCATGTGAAGCAGCTATTTTAAAGGTAACAGACATTTTGCACATCCGCTAGTTTTGAAAGATTGGTTTGCTGTTGTATTGATAAATTTTGTGTGCCTGTGTGAAATCACGTGACTGGTCCCATCTCAGTGCCCATACATCCTTCCTCAACCCTGGGCATTTTCTAGTCTAGAGGGTCTTTGAATTAAGTGGCACACATAGTTCGCATCTTCCTCTAGTGGAGCCATAGTCTTTGGGCAAATTTAATCCTCTGGACGGATAGAAAGCAGTTGGCTTCTTATGACCAATATAGTGATACCTTCTTGCCATGAAATTTTTCTCTGCCGGATGATTTCCATATTGAATGTGTCTATATTTGACATTGTGTTTGTGATGCTCATAATTGGAGAACTCTTCTTGTTCATGGGGCTGACTATTGATTTTTATCTTAGTGTTGTTATGCACGAGTCAGATGCATACTGTGCACTTGATTTGCTGAGTTCTGGCTTATACCTGGTAGTGAATATCTTTACCCTGATTATGTATATGATGTGAATGTTTTGAGCAGGAAGACAGCATCAAATCTACAATTTCTGCAGTGGCTTCCAAAGATAATGCAAATATGTCATTAGAAAGAACTGGAAAACCAATAGAAAGAACATGCAATGCTATGAGTAAGTCACACAGCATACCTGGAGAACTTCATAATATCCATACATCAGATCCGGTGACAGCTGATATCCTCAGGAAAGAGCCAGAACAGGAGTCCTATGTGCACCTCCATTTTGAACCATTTGGTATGCATATACTTCTCTTCTTGCACATATCATATTTGGCCTTAAGCACATGCAGAAAAAAGAAACTATCTCCATCTTGTCAATAACGATCTTACTCATGGACCGTGTTTGATCTTTAGCACATTCTAAAGTACTGTTTTCTTATCTCTTGTTTTACTTACATGTTTTCTATTTCAGACTTTATTAGCACAAAATGTATGTCCCAAGTTCAAATCTGTTTTCTTTGTTTAATGTGTATTTGTTACTTTGGATTGGCCTGGTTTCTATTTTACTCATGGACCTTGCTTGATCTTTAGCACACTCTAAAGTAATGCTTTCCTATCTCGTGTTTTGCTTCATATTTTCTATTTCAAACCTTATTAGCACAAAATGTATGTCCCAAATTCATATCTGTTTTGTTTTGTTTAATGCTTATTTGTCACTTTGGATTGGCCTGGTTTCTATTTTAAGTGAATAAAAAAACATGTCTGTGGATTGGCCTAGTTTCTATTTTACTCATGGACCTTGTTTGATCTTTAGCACATTCTAAAATGCTGCTTTCTTATCTCATGTTTTGCTTCATGCTTTCTTTTTCAAACCTTTTTAGCACAAAATCTATGTCCCAAGTTCAAATTTGTTTAGCTTTGTTTAATGGTTATTTGTCACTTTGGATTGGCCTGGTTTTTATTTTAAGTGAATAAAAAATGGTCACATCAGTGACCACCATGGTGAATGTCACAAACAACTTGTGAACTTCTAAATATATATTCAGTATCATTTAAGTTTGAAGATTTGCGATCTAATTTATTGTAATAGGTGCATTGTAGCCTATTTCATGAATCACAAAGGAAAATAAACTGAAGAATGTTTGGTTGCTGCTATTAGGATCCACTTGTCCATGTTGTTGTCATTCCCTTTGTGTTTTGTTCGTTAAGCAAAACCCCCCCCCCCCCCCCCCCCCCCCCCCCCCCCCCCCCCCCGCCCCCCCCCGCCCCCCCCGCGGCCCGGGGGAACACTTATTCGAGGTTTTAGCTTAATGGATTTCTTTGCTTCCCATGATTTTTGTTTGGTTGAATTTTCCTCATATTTTTAGCTGTTCTAATTGACTCATTGTTTATTGCAGTGGACAATTCTGATCTTATGAAGGTGTACTAGATAAACTTAGGCTAGATAGATTAGTTTAAATTCTATTAAATGTGTTTAAGCTAGGTGAGGTTACTACTAATATTATTATTATCACATTGGGACATCTTTATCCATTTCTTTTGTCATGTTTTTGTATTTATGGATTTGTTTGAATTTTATTTATGCTTCCATTTTAATACATGTACTTCTTTTTTTTTATTATTCTTATCAATTTCTCATGTTTTATCTATTGTTATATTCTCTCTTCTTTAAGCTGTTTAGATTAAACCATTCCTTCTTACATCATACATATGTGGCCTGTTGGTTGTATATCCATCAGTCTAGGCTTGGTTAGATTTGATTAGTTAGATCTTGGTTAGGTTAGGCTAGATTTAGGTAAACTGATGTCAGGTGTAAGATCAGGCTCAGAGGATACTAGAGAAGCTGATGTTAAGTCAGATAATCTCAAATCAATGAGAATGTGGAAGTGCTTGGATAGCCTGTTATGATTCTTCTTCCCCCTGCCCAATTATTATGTTGTCTAGTTAGTAATCTGTCATGAATTACAATTTCAAACAGTAATTACGTGAACTGTATTATCAGTTTATCTTTTAGCATATACAATATATGGCTGGATATTTGTACCTTTATCACATTATATACTCTTTAATGCATGCAATATATAACTGAATATTCACACCTACCCTTTGCGTTTTTGATTGCAGAAGCTCCATCTCCAGAGGAAGAGGAAGTATGCAGATTGATGCAAGAGTGTCTTTTATTACGTCAGAAATATGTTTTCAGAGAGAGAATTGTCCCTTGGAAGAAGGATTCCATAGCAGATCATAGCTCTCCTCTTCAGAATCCAGATCCATTTCATTATGAGCAAGAACCGGCTTCGAAGGTTTATATTTGTGCTCCTAATTCCAGCTTAGGCCTGTGCTAGTTTTGGCTGAAACATTCTGATCAAAATCACCTTGTTTTCAGCATACATTCAAAATGATCGATGGAGTGGTTCATGTCTACGCCATTGATGGAGGTATATGAGTGTCACTCAGATGAGACGTGTCTATAAGTGTTAGATGTGCTTCAACAAATTGTGTTCATATGTTACAATTTACAAAGAATTGTGTTCGTCAATTTTCATGTGTTATATTGTCTTCCATGTTCAACACAATACAATCAGGCATGCTTTTTGATTAGAGGGTTGTTTTACACTGAATTTAAGCAGCAGATTTTGTGGTCCTCAAATTAAAACTATGTAGATGAAAGGAAAATGTGACTATTGAGGCATCATGCATGTAATATGTATAAATTTATAATGTATGCAGTATGTACCATGCATAATGCATGTAATATGTATTATGTATGCATCAGTGTGGTTAGCAACGGGATGGCAAAGAGTTAGCAACGTGAAGAAGTTGCAGAACTGAAGTTGCATACAAAATCTTTTTTTTTTTCCTCCAGATTTCAAAATTGTTGAGTTGAACAGCAAAAAGTACCTCTAAACTTAGAGGGCTCAGTATCCCAAATAGGAAATAGAAAAAGATCGTTCCACCATCTTTGAATGCATGGGCATGCCCAAAATGCATGATGTAGAGTCTCCCCATAAGAGGCACAATGTGGACATCGATCTCCTTCCAACCCATGTTTGGAAAGAAAAGCCCTCAAAGTGAAATGACCTACCAAAATCCTCCACATGAAAATCTTCATCTTAAAGGCGAAAGACAATTCCCAAATAGCAAAAAACCTGGCATGCCATGAGAACGGGGTTTTCTTGAGTTTCCAATGCATGTTACATTGAAGAGCAATATCATCCGAATCAACAAGTGAACAATAGTAAGTACTAGCTTTGCCAGTCCACCATCTAGTGTGCTTCGCAAGAAGCCAATCACGCAAAAAGATAGAAAGTGGAACTTGATAACATTGCAAAAAGAGAACTATTTGAATCCACTTGGGTCGATAAGCCGGGCCTACCGCATAAGTTCTCCGAATGATTGGAAAAGATAGAAGCTCCCATTTGGAGTCATAGCACTTTGCAATGGAATCAATCCCCTTATTATTAAAGTACTGAGCCTCTACACCTAAAGAATAGTCCAACAGTGGATTTGTTAAGAAGGACCAATACGGAGACAACAATGCAAAAGAGTTTCCCACATAACGTTGCCTTCCATTCCATTTCAAGTGCGTTGCAGCCTGTTTGAAGCTTTGGAGGACGTAAGCGCAGCAGTTTGCAATGGAGTGTGAGAAAAAAACTTGTTCCAAACATCCAATTTCCATCTTCCCTTATAATACACCATTGCATTCTCCATAAACCTCCAATAATTATCAGACTAGAGGGGTTTATAAGAGGAGGTGATATGCATGAGAAAAGCTCCCTGCCTCGCCATTATATGAGAGTGAAGATGCAAAATACCAAGGCCACCTTTGAACTTAGGTTGACACACATAATCCCATGTTGAAGCCACCAATGCACGGTTATGCTTTTTATCCCACAAGAAGCTCTTTATCAAGCAATCAAAGACATGAAGATGGCACTTCTTCCAATCCAAAAGTAATACATAATACATAACATACAGTTGCAAAAATGCTTGCACTACCCTTATCCCGACACGTAACGGCCACTTCAAAGAGAGCCACAACTCCATTTTACATTTGATTTTATGAAATACCCAATGCAATTTATCCTTGGTGAAGACACTTACTCCCGTCGGATAACCCAAATGTCGAAAAACAGTACCTTTGTCAATTTTAGGTCCCTGCCAAGGAAGGAATTAAAAGTGTCGTGCAGAAACATTAATGAGTGCCGATTTTTCTATATTAACACGCAAGGATCTCCATATGAAAAGCACTGTCTTTGGCTAAAATATAAATCAAGTGACAAAAATTAAGCTCAAATCCAAGTTTCTTAAGAACTAGCACAATGAAGTCCCATAGTATGCGATCAAAAGCTTTCTCAAAATCAATTTGCATAGCCACCATTTCTTGATCGGAGACAACAACATGTTATATCATCATTTGGGTTAGGAAAATGTTGTCATAGATCGATCTTTTATGAATGAACCGAAGCTGGGAGGGATGAGTCATATTGTTAATACAGGATTTGACTCTCAGAGCAAAGATTTTGGCAAATATTTTATAAAAAATGTTCATCATCGTAATGGGTCTCCAGTCCAATTTGGGAATAAGTTTGATTTTCCCCAGCTTGAATGAAATATGGCATCTTTTGATCCCTTCATATTTCATTACACACATCCATAATCAACATTTTAAGAGAAGGTTAGAATGATCACAAATTCTTTGGTGAGGCGATCCATTCCTGGTGCTTTACCATTCTTAAGGGAACGAAGAGCAATTGGAACTTCCTCTTTAGTTATATATTTTTCACATGCATCAACCTTCTGTGAGTCAAGAACTGTGAGTCAAGAACATGCGGAGTATAAGCTAGGAACTCTTGAAGAGAAGAGAAGCATGTATCAAACATTGTATGCATGCAACAAAGAGTTTTTTGAAGTATTGTATACATGCATCAGCTATAGAATTTCCATCACGAAGGGTTTGTCCATCAATCTCAAGTAGGGAAATAGCACTTTTAGCACGTTTAGTAAGCAGGAAGTCAAAAAAACATTCGAAGTTAGCATGAAGATCATTCACTTCTATACATCGAGCTCGAACTTTGGAGGACTGAATAGCATTGTTTTCAATTAAGTGCAAGTATCTATAAGCATCACATAATTAAGTGTAATCGCTCTCAGAAAGCAATGCTCTATAATCCACCCTTTCAGACATTAAGACAATAATGTGAACAGCTCCAACTTTAGCTTTCCTCAATATATTGGCAAAGTACTTTCCACATTCCCTGATCACATCCTGCTTATGTGTTACAAGAAATTCCCATTTCATACTTGCAGAAGTCTTTAATTCAAGCACTTGCTGAATCACGTTCTCAACATTAGCTCTGAATACAAACGTTTGGAGCCAAGAGTGATTCAACCTTCAATGAATTTTGTGAAGCTTATCCGGAATGCTCGAGTTCCAATGTCATTGACGAAGAGATATTAAGATAGGGTTATGATCAGGAAGAAGCATCGTATCATCAATCCACATTGTGGATGTGGCATTTAAGGTAGAAACATGAGAATAATAGCATCTGTCCAGCCTACTCATAGCTTTCCTATGTGATCTGGAGTGAAATGTATATCGAAGTGCATGTCCCCCAAAGCATCCCCATAAGACTTTACAATTCAAAACCTCCAAAATTTCACTCTAGATAAAGTTTTCTTGCGAAGAAATCAAAGAGGAAGTAGTCGTACATTCTACATCCACATCCGCCATATTGAAGTCACCACACATTAGAGCACAAGCATTTCTCCATAGTTGAAGCCATGCACACGAATGAATAGCATGAACGAAATTCTTTCAAGTCTTAATCCTTTCCATCGGAGAATTAGGAGCATATACATTAATACAAACATAAGATATCCCCTGCACTCTGAGGTGAAGAATAAGGAATCTACCTTGAGGATCATCAAACAACACTTTAAAGGCAATGTCTTTTCTGATAATGAATAGACAACTTGACTATTTATTTTTAATACCATTATATCGCAACTAAAAATCTTTTTGTGTCCAAAAGCATTTCAGCATGATCATGTTTTTTATGCTCTTGAATCGCTACCAAGTCCAACCGATGCCTAATAATCCATTGCCACAGTCTTGTTCGCTTTCCATACTGCCCTAAACCTTGAATATTCCATGATGCTAGCTTCATGGCATTGGGGGAGTAGTATGAGAAGAATCCATGTTAGCCAATGCAGGAGCCAAAGTGTGTGTGTGTATATATGTATATATATGTATATATATATATATATATACACATATATATACACACACATATATATATGTATGTATGTATGTATCTATGTATGTATGTATGTATGTATGTATGTATGTATGTATGTATGTATGTATGTATGTATGTATGTATGTATGTATGTATGTATGTATGTATGTATGTATGTATGTATGTATGTATGTATGTCTTCCTTCCTCTTCGCCTTCCTCTTCGCCTTCCTCTTCGCCTTCCTCTTCGCCTTCGCCTTCGTCTGCGCCTTCGTCTGCGCCTTCGTCTGCGCCTTCGTCTGCGTCTGCGTCTGCGTCTGCGTCTGCGTCTGCGTCTGCGTCTGCGTCTGCGTCTGCGTCTGCGTCTGCGTCTGCGTCTGCGTCTGCGTCTGCGTCTGCGTCTGCGTCTGCGTCTGCGTCTGCGTCTGCGTCTGCGTCTGCGTCTGCGTCTGCGTCTGCGTCTGCGTCTGCGTCTGCGTCTGCGTCTGCGTCTGCGTCTGCGTCTGCGTCTGCGTCTGCGTCTGCGTCTGCGTCTGCGTCTGCGTCCGCGCCCGCGCCCGCGCCCGCGCCCGCGCCCGCGCCCGCGCCCGCGCCCGCGCCCGCGCCCGCGCCCGCGCCCGCGCCCGCGCCCGCGCCCGCGCCCGCGCCCGCGCCCGCGCCCGCGCCCGCGCCCGCGCCCGCGCCCGCGCCC
>CM035429.1:28786556-28791556 GCA_020310875.1 Ceratopteris richardii
AACAATGTCTACAACATGAGCTAGTTGAATGCTCACAACTGCCAATCAAGCAGATACCTCACTTCACTCCAGCAAGCTTTCTCAGAGATTATATAGAGAATGAATATCAAACTTTGGTCAACTTTATAGGACTCTAATAGCTACCCAATGACACCAAAATCATAGCAAATGGATACATAGAGAAGGAGACCAGCCCTTACAACAGAGAGCAAAATATTTCAAACAGGAGCCTACACACTAAGAGAGATATCAATCACACAACTTCACTAAAATGAATGTTGCTCCCAGATTACTCAGAGAATGATCCAGAGAAATTTGTGAGCATAAATAGACTCTAATAGCTATTCAATGAGACAAGAATTACATCAAATGGATACAATATGAGGGAGAACCAATGCTACAACTCAGGGGTAGAGAGTTGCAACACTTGCCTGCGCACAACACATAGATATGCCTACTAAAAGAAAACAAACAAGCAAGCAGGGGCTTGCTTATCACAACTCCAGCACTTAGTGCTCACTTTAAATGAGCTAAAACTCCAAGAATATGGCCCAAAAGAAGTCGGGATACATGCTGCTTTTATAGTGAGAAGTGTGCCCCTAAATCTAGGAACTTCCTTTCCAAATCAGCCTCCTAACTTGGAGGAATTAGTTGAGATGACTTGGGGAGTGGTTGAGTGACTTTCTTGATGGAATCTCGTGGCTTTTGGCTTCCTTTGATTGCTCCACATGTCCATAAAAGATTCCCCACGAATTTGTAGCTTGAAGCTTGACTTTTAACACTCCCCCTCAAGCTTCATTCTTCGTCCTCATCCAAGCTCCTTCATGTTGATGCATTGCTTGAATTTTGAAATCTTCATCCCATCCAAAGCCTTTGTAAACATGTCGGCAACTTGGTCCTTGGTACCAATATGATGTACTGAAACTTCCTTCGATATCACCTTTTCCCTTATGAAGTGATAGTACACTTCAATATGCTTGGTTCTAGCATGATAGACAGGATTCGATGCTAGATGAATGCTACTCATATTGTCACAAAAAATTGGATATGTGTCAACCTGCAAATTAAGCTCCATAAATAACTTCTTAATCCACATTAGCTCACATGTGACTTGAGCCAAAGCTCTATACTCAGCGTCGGTGGAAGATAATGCCACCGTGGGTTGCTTCTTTGAAATCCATGAGATGATCTTGCTACCTAGCATGACTAGGTAACCACTTGTACTTCTTCTATCCTCCTTCGAACCGGCCCAATCGGCATCAGAATAAGCTTTGACCTGCATATCATCATCAAATGAATAGAACAATCCTTCATTTATAGTGGCCTTGAGATATCGTAACATTCTTCTTGCAGCTTGCAAGTGTGTAGTCCTTGGACTATGCATAAATTGTGATAACACTCCAACTCCATATGCTATGTCGGGCCTAGTTATTGTGGCATAATTGAAAGATCCTACAATAGATCGATACAAGGTTACATCCTCTAATGGCTCTCCATCAATGGAGCTTAGCTTTACATTAACTTCCATGGGATTTGAAATAGGCTTGCAATGTAGCATCCCAAACCTCTCAAGTAGGTCTAGAATATACTTCCTTTGTATGAGCATAATACCTTCTTCTTTGTATACAACTTCAATGCCAAGAAAATACCTAAGATCTCCAAGATCAGAGATCCTAACTCGTTTTCCAAGCTTTGCCTTGATCTCCTCAATGCCCTTTGTATCATTACCTGTAATGATAAGATCATCTACATACACGCACATGTAGACTACAAGTTCTCCTCTTTGTTTGATGAAGAGAGATGGATCCGCCTTGCATTGATTGTAACCACATTTGATCAAATAGTCCACCAATCTTTTGTTCCAAGCCCTTGGAGCTTGCTTTAGGCCATAAAGTGCCTTCTTCAACCTACAAACATGATGTGGAAACTCTTTATGAACAAAACCTAGTGGTTGCTCCATGTATACCTCTTCTTCCAAGTCTCCATTGAGAAAGGCATTCTTGATATCCAATTGGAAAAGCTTCCATCCTTTGCTAGCAGCCATTGCAATGAGTGTCCTAATGGTGCTCATCTTTGCCACGGGGCCGAATGTCTCTTCAAAGTCCACTCCATATGTTTGTGCAAAACCCTTGGCCACCAATCTTGCTTTGAACCTAGAAATAGATCCATCTGAATTCCTCTTTACTTTATACACCCACTTATTACCTATTACCTTCATGTTATCCTTCTTGGGCACTAGAGTCCATGTTTGATTCTCCTCAAGTGCGTCGATCTCTTCTTGCATTGCCTCTTTCCATTCGGTGTACCTGCTTGCATCTTCATAGCAATCGGGCTCATGATCTTCTACTACTTTGTTCATATATGCATAATGAGTTGCCATGTATGAATCATAAGTAAACCTTTGAGTTGGATACTTAACTCTAGAAGACTTCCTTTCTTCACCTTTTGGAGGAATAAACCTCCTTTGCCTTGGGAACTTGATCTCTTTCTTTGACATGGCTTCTTTCTCCATCATGTGTCCATCATCTTCAACTTCATTACCTTCTTCATCCAACTCCACAAATGTTGCTTTGCCTTTGTTGATTGATTTTGGTTCATAGCTTGATGAAGATCTCCCCCTCCATGGTGAGTTCATGCTTGAACTATCTTCATTGATGGAACACCTTGGGCCGCTTAGCTCTAGGTCGATTTGTTCTTCATCATGTCCATGCTTTTCTTCTTCATAGTCCTGCATACAATCATACTTCTTATACCAAGGGAGTAGCTCATCAAATGCTACATCCCTTGATATCCTCAAGTCCTTTGTGTTTGGGTTGAAGCACCTGTAACCTTTATGATCATTTGAATATCCTAGAAACACACACTTTTCTGCCTTTGGTTGTAGCTTGTGCCTCAATTCACTTGGCACATGTACATAACAAGTACATCCAAATATCTTCAAGTGGGAAAGATCAGGTTTCTTACCATAATAGGCTTGATATGGTGTCAAGCCATGGATCCCTGAGGTAGGAGCCCTATTCATAAGATACACGGCGGTATTTGCTGCATCACTCCAAAACATGTTAGGTACATTCATCTCATTAAGCATTGCTCTAGCGATCTCGGCAATGTATCTATTTTTTCTCTCTGCTACTCCATTTTGTTGGGGGGTGTACCTGCATGTTACTTGCCTCTTGATGCCTTGATCCATTAAAAAATCAGAAAACTCATTGGAGAAATATTCTCCCCCTCCATCGGACCTTAGCTTCTTGATATATGTACCTGTTTCCTTCTCTACCATTGCCTTGAATGCTTTGAAACATGTAAACACATCTGATTTGTTTTTGATGAAATAAACCCAAACCATCCTTGTGCAATCATCTATAAAAGTGACAAAGTACTTGTTACCTCCAATGGATTGCTCTTTGGTTGGCCCCCACACATCTGTATGTATCAACTCCAATGGATGTTGGCTTATGTAGCCACTCTTCTTGAATGGAAGTCTCGCTTGCTTCCCTAGTTGACAAGATTCACATAAATGCTTCATACCTTGTCCTTGGAAGTTGGGAAGACCTTCAACCAGCCTCTTGAATTGCATTTCCTTCATTCTTTGTATGTTGATGTGACCTATCCTCTTGTGCCACAAGTCCAACTCCGAAATCCTCTTGTTTCCATATGTGAAGTAGACATGTTGAGTGGAATGAGAATTTACCTCCAAAGTGAAGAGTCTCCCTTGCTTCTTTCCTCTTGCTATGACCTTGTAACCTTGCTTAGGGTTCTCCACAAAGCATCCACCTTTGTTGAACTTTACTTGATAGCCTCTTTCAACCATTTGCCCAACGGACACCAAGTTCTTTGTGATAGTAGGTACATGCAAGACATCCTTGAGACATCTTCCTTCCTCCTTGTCATCCAAAGCTACATCTCCAACATGGGAGATCTCATGGGCTGTATCATCACCTGTTTCTACATGTCCTTTACCTTTGGGAACATGTAGATTAGTAAACCAAGAAGCATTGCAACTCATATGGTTGCTACATCCACTATCAATATACCAAGTGTTATCTACTTTGCTTGAATTCCCATTCATGTGCATCATCAAGAGATTGTCATTTTCTGAACTTGTAGAAGCATAATTACCTTGGCCTTTGTATGAAGAACCTTGATTATAGCTCCTTTGGTTTCCTCCTTGGTAGCAATCTCTAGCATAGTGGCCAAACTTGCCACATATGTAACATCCTTCACCATCTTGATTCCTGCTTTGTTGATGTCGTCCTCCTCTTCCTCTTGTTCTTCCTCTCCCTCTTTGTGATGAGGTGCCTTGGTCATGTCCTTGATTGCTTGAGTGGCCTTGCCTTCCTCCAAACCTTCCTTTGCCCCTTCCTTGTCCTCGTCTTCCTTTGCCCCTTTGATTACCTGCATAGAAAACTTGTGCATCCTTTCTTTTAGTTGAACTTCCACCTATGTTCATTTCTTCGGTGACCATGAGAGCAACCAATTGCTCAAAATCAGGAAGATTATCCCTTACATATACTGAAGTGGTAAAGGGTTTCCACTTCTCATCATCTCTCAAACCATTGAGAGTATAAGCCACAAGATCGTCATTGTCTACGTGGCTTCCAATGGATCCCAATGCATCTGATAACTCCTTGACCTTAAGTATGTAGTCATTTATGCTACTCCCTGAGCTCTTCCTAAGGTTGTTGAGCTCATTCTTGAGTTGGATCTTCCTTGCTTTGGTGCTTGTTGAATAAAGCCTTTCAAGTGTCTCCCATACCTTCATGCTTGAATCCAAGTCTTGGATATGGCCGATCATGCTATTGCTAATGTGTTGGGAAAGGATAAAGATAACCCTCTTGTCTCTTTCATTCCATTCCCTAAAGGCCCTTCTCTGATCATTGGTTGGATTCTCATCCAACCTAGGTCTTGGTTCACTTCCACTAATCAACCCCCAAAGGCCCTTGCCCATAAGATAGTTGGAGACCCTAAATCTCCATGGTTGATAGTTACCTTTGTCTAGC
>CM035429.1:28796556-28811556 GCA_020310875.1 Ceratopteris richardii
CCAATGCACTCGTAGTGTGGGATGTTTCTCTAAAAATTTTCTCCGCCACACTGGTTGCGCAACTTCAAACTCTTCTTGAGTGTATGCGAATGTATCATGTTTGAAATTCAGCTGCTCATCTGGACTCTTCCCCGTAATCTTTATTATGTAGCGTCTGGTCTTTTCTTTCAAGAGTCCATATGGAGTATTGAAGGGCCTCATGATTTTATCCAGGTCTTTACCTTTGATCTTGGCCTCTTTCATGACTTTGACCACTTCATTTTCAAAATTTTCGGTTAATCGGGACACCACTAGTGCCCGTTCCTTCTGACTTATTTCTGCAGTATATGGCATAGGATGGTCATCATGTATATCCGCCACCTGCTCACGTATTGGAGAATCATAGATCGGGTGAGATAGAGGACTTACCTCTACCTCGTCAGTAGGATTTTCCTTTTCTGGCACTACTGATGTCCTGATCGGTTCTTTGTCTTTCTTCTGATTCCTCAGCTGTTCTATGCATTCATCTTTTTCTTTTATCGTTTGCATGGCTTCTCCGAGTGCTTCTTTAGTTGCCAATAGTTCTTTACCTATGTCAGCTACATGATCCATGTTTTCACTGTAGCTTTGAACCAGTTTGGCATTCACCTTTTGTAATTGACGCTTCAGCTCACTGGTTTCATTGGCATATCTGCTCTTCCATTCTTCTATCTGGGCTTGTTCTTGCTTTAGCAGCTCTTCATATTTCGCGATCTGATCCCGTAATTCTTGATCTTTGGTTTCTGTGGATTCCTCTTGTATGAGTGGTTGATCATATAATAAAGACTTCATTAATTCTTTATTTCTGTTGCGTAGGCTGTCGTTCTCTTCCATATATAGCTTGAGTTGTTGCTCTAATAGCATGCTTTGCATCTTCATTTTCTCTTTCTCAGCCTCGCTTGCTTCGTGTAATCTTTGCAACTCGGTTAGTTGTGTAAGTAGCTATTGATTTTGAGCGATGGATGCTTCATGTTGTGTCTGGATTGCCAACACCTCAGTACTTTTGTTTGCTAATTCTTTTTGTGCTGCAATCAATTTTGCCGATAGCTGTTCACTCATGATTTGAAACTGATTCTTTTCTCTTCTTGCTTGATCATACTCAGCATCTATATCCATCATCTGTTGTTGAGTGTCCATGGCTGTTTGAATCATCTTCTTTACTACAGGTTTCAACTGAGTAACATCCACGTTAAGCCATGTTTTTGGTATTGTCGGCTCTTCTCCGGTATTGACGTCTTTGCCCTGAGCAATGTGTAATGTAGTGTCATGAGGCTGCCTAATCTGAAGCTGGATCCTTGGCTCAGCCCCCATGTCTTCTTTATTTCCTTGAGGTGTGTCATCAGGCACCTCGATCACGGTCTGTTCTTGGTGTGGGAGCTCCTTCGTTTCCTTACTTACTGGAGTTTGATCTTCCTCTTTAATAGGTTGTTTTACATGTGTAATACCAGTGGTTGTATCTTCCTTGATGCTTATTTTTGTAGTGTCATTCAATTGAATGACGTGCTCCGGTTCCATAGATTCTTCGACTTTCTTTTCCTTTTCTTCCTGATTTTGTGGCGTCACTTCCACTTGATCGATCTCGTTCCATTCATCTTCGTGTGTTTCTGTCCGTATATCAGTATCTACTGTATCTTTTTCAGGGCTGGATTCCGTGTTGGTACTAGAATCATCAATGCCCAGCTCTTTGTATCTTCCAGCTTGTTTCGGTGTTTGCTCTAGATTCCGATGTGTCTTCTCTTGACTAGCTTGTGTATAATGATGTCCTTGAACATTTAAATTGACCTGCCCTTGTATATACTGATGTGTTTCCTCGAGAGCAGCGGATAGATCTCTCTTGGTAATAGGCACTTGGGCCGTTGTGATCTTCGGTAAGAGATGCGTTCTCTTTGATTGTGGTGTAGCGTGGGCTTCCTCTTCTCGTAGGCGCTTCGTACCCCTCATGGGTTTCTGTGTGCTGGTTCCAGCCTCTTCCACCATAGCTACTGCTTTCTTCTTCTTAGGGATCGTAGCTGATTTTACGTATCTTGCTAGTCCTTCCGAGGTTGGCATCTCTCTCAAACAGTTCTTCATTTCTAAAGCTTCATAAATCAACAATGTAAGAGCTGAACTGCCATTCAAAAACTTCTTTTGCCCCCACTTCTTTTGTGCTTCAAACAATCTTTCTTGGACATACCCTGTTAGATTGATTTTGTTTCCAATTTGCCTCATGGCATGTGATAATAGTTGGACTACTATCTTCTGTGGAGCTGTATACCTGTGCATGCTGGGAAAGCAAAAGTGTTGATGTACCAATCGCATAGCATCTTCTATGTCAATTCTATTTATCTCCAAGAATGATCTCTTTTTGGGATCATGGCATTCTTCTTTCACACTAGTAATGCCTGCTTGATTCCATCCAAAAGCTCTGTTAATCAACTCATGTGTGAATTGGATGGTCTTCCATGTCCCTACTTTATCCAATACTCGCGCTTCTGGAACTCATATTTTTGTTGCGGCAGGCTGCATGGTATTCATCACCTGTGCACACCTCTGAAAGTCTGGTACATATATAGGCAGTTTAAGAAATGCCTCTATTCCTGCTTGTGTCCATACATCCTCAATATGAGGTAGTCCTTGTATTATTGTCTTGAAATCCTGGGACATGATTGGAAAAGTAATGATCTGTGTCCATAATTTTGATTGTAGCCATGAAGATTAGCTCTGCCACTGGTTGATCATCTCTGAACCAGTGACCTCTTGCTTTTGTTACTGATTCTAATGGAAGAAGTTGCACCTCTTCTTGCTGTGTAGATTCGGAATCAGTGGAAGCCATCTGCACTCAATATAGAGTATGAATTAGTATCCATATGTTCTCAGAAATCCTCCTCTATATGTTGGTTATAAGTTCGATGTTGCTCCGAGTGAATGGTGTCGTCCCTTTCCCGTGTGTGTGAGAAAGGTAATACCTGGATTTTTCTCACTTTTATGTATTTTTATATTTTTTGCTGAAAAGAAAAACAGAAAAGTTAGTTCGTAGTCGAAGCGGTTATTAAATTTTTTTTTGGAGTATTTTCTTAATATATGTACAAGTGCTCTCCTATTTCCCCATTAGGAAAATGTGCTTGACTATCCTGAAATAGAAGAAGGATGTGCCGAATGCTTGGCCTTGTAATGTGGCCCTATCATGCATACTTGGGATCTCGACAACTCCATATGTGTGCAATTGGAAGTAGTTGGCGTATGCATGTTGTTCATTTTTTCTTTCGGTATCCAAATTTGCTTCATTGTGCTGGGCTTCGTTGTATGTTGCCCACTTCCCCTGAATGTGGCTCTTTTCTTCTTGTTGTAGGTCTGCTTGGTCTGATTTGTGAATCTCAGAATGTCTCGGGCGGCCCTTGCAGACTCCTTTTTTCTCTAGTAACTCTTTATTTGTGGTTGTTTTGCCTGTGCGTTACATTGGTTCTTCTTGTTTTGGGGATCATCCTTTCGGTTTATTTTCCTTGGAATGCAAGACTTAGGGACCCATATTTGCGATCGATCCTGTTGAGCGGCTATGACTTTCTTTGGAATCCATATTGTAGCAATTTGTCGATGACTTCGTTGTTCAGACTGAGTTGATTTCTCTTTTGATTGTTCGTTTTGATGTCGGTTGTGCTTCTGTCGACGAAGATACTCCTCCACTTGATCTTTCTTTATCCACACTTGGTTAGAATATGGAATAGGGTATATTTTAATGGGTACAGATTTTGAATCAATCTGAGGCTTAGTCTCTCTAATGCATGGTGTTTCAGTGAGGTTGATTTCAGTTTGACTGATACTCTCAAGACTTGCTAGACTAGGACATGGTGTGCAAGCAGAATTCAATGTGTCCGCACATATAGTACTCGATGAAGGTGTCTCTATAGTGCTAGTGATCATACATTCAGGACTTTGTTCATTAGAGTGAACTGTTTGCTCCATGCTTACAGCTTTGAGTGGTCGTTCATCTAGCAGATTGAATACTTCACGATGTCCTATCCTGGCTGAGATATATCCTAATGCCAATTGAATGGTCACTTCGTATTCGTAAATCCAGTCTTGACCTAACACTATCTCTTCAAGTAAATCTTGGTCATGACACACTAACAGCTTTTGGTCCATAGTATTGTTGCCAAGATGCAACGGGAAGATGATCTCACCTATGCATTGAGTGATTGTTCCTCCTATTCCTATCAACTGGGCCATCGATGGGCGTATTGTCTCTTTGAGTTTTTGGGTCAAAGAAAGCTTAATGCAGCTTACAGCTGCTCTTGTGTCAATAAGAGCCTGATACTCCGTTTTTTCGGCTCCCAAATTTAGATATGGTTGTGTTCTTTGCGATCCTAGGTTTTGAGTGGCTCTAAAATTAGCCATCGGGATGAGTTCTTCGCCTAGACGATATCTTTCATCTCGCTCTCTCATCCACTCTTTTCGTTTCTTTATCCTTTCCAATGCTTCTTGTCTCGCTTCTTCTCGTATTCTTTCCTCTTCTAAGCGTCTATTCTTACCTTTGATTAATCGAGACATAGTTTCTTCTGTTAATGGTTCTAGGTATTTTTTCACTCTACACCCACTGATGTAGTTTGGTAACACGTCTCCATCTAAGGTCGCTAAGCTGATGGCTCCACTTGTAGATATACGATTAATGATTAATGGACCATATCCTCTCTTTTGCAATTTCTTAGCATGTTGTTTCAAAGTGTATACCAAAACTAAATCTCCTTCCTTCAATTTTTTGTCCTTGATATGCGCATCAAAATAGGCTTTTTGTCGTCTTTTAGCAGCATAAATACCTGCTACTGCTTGTAACCTAGTTTCATGAAGCTTTTCTATTTGGTCCAATTGGGCTGATAATTCATGTCCTGTCCACTTGTAAGTAGTTGCTACTCTAAGAGTGGGAATCAAGAAATCAATTGGCAAAATAGCATTTTGTCCGTACACTAAGTTAAAAGGAGTAGTGCCTATTGCAGTTTTATAGGCTACTCGGAATGCCCATAAAGCATGGTGTAACTGCTTATCCCAATCTGATCTACCGTTGTTAACGATTTTGGTGAGAACAGTACACAAGATTTTATTTGAACTTTCTGCTTGTCCATTTGCTTGTGGGTGATAAGGGGCAGATTTCTTATGAATTACTAAGAATTCATTCAATAAGGCTTCTATCACTTCATTAACAAAGTGCGTACCTCTATCACTCACAATCTCTATAGGTAGTCCAAATCTGGTGAAGACGTTCTCGAAGAGAAACTTGGCTGTAGTTCTCGCGTCATTTTTCTTTGTTGCTTTTGCTTCAACCCATTTGGTCAGGTAATCTGTGGCTACAATTATGTATTCGGCATGTGACCCTTTTGCTGGTGGGCTAATAGGTCCTATAAAGTCTATTCCCCACTTCGTGAAAGCTCTAGCACTCATCATGGGTCTAAGTGGCATCTCATCTCTTCTAATAGGATATTTCGTTCGTTGACAAGTATCACACCGTTGCACATATGTTATGGCGTCTTGATGTAGAGTTGGCCACCACATTCCAGCAAAGAGGATCATTTTTGCTGTTTTGTCTGCAGAGAAGTGTCCTCTTGCGGCTCCGGTATGGGCCATCTCTAAGACAGAGAGATATTCATTTTCATGAATGCACATTCTTAATTGGTTATCTTTCCCGCGTTTAAAGAGTTGTTTTCCTATGATGGCATAGTCTTTACTCTGTTCTTCAAGAGCACGCTTCCTTGCTAAAGTAGCTCCGTCAGGGTATTCTTGAGTTTTCAAGAACTTTACTAGAGGCGTGCTCCACCTTGGTGCTATTGTAGAATAGCATAATGTAGAGTTCTCATCTGGGATTTGTTCTTGACAGGTTTGACAGGTTGACACATAGTTATGTGCATCTCTTTGCATGGTTGGCCAATATATGCCAAATCTCTTGAGTGCTTGCCACGTTCCATTTGCATTCAAATGAGTGTTCCATTGGTTTATGTGTGCTTTCTGAAGCCACATTTCTTGTTCCTCTTCTTCCACGCATCTCATCAGTAATCCGCTTGAATCCTGGTGGCACAAACTTCCCGCAATGATGTGAAGGTTTTTAGTCCTCCATAGGTCTTGCGTTTGGTTTGGTGTGATCCCATCTTTAGGTCCATGTGTAAGTATCGGGATCAATTTTTCTGCCCACTGAGGACATACTTCCAGGTTAAAAAGATAAGTATCTGGCAGGTCATCAGGTACTCCTATGGGTGGTTCTCCATGGGTCATTCGAGATAAGTGGTCTGCCCTTATGTGGGTGTTTCCCTTCTTGACTATTACCTCAAAATCAAATTCCATTAGCAATAAAAACCATCGTACTAGTCGTCCTGTATTACAAGTCTTGTTGACTAAGTACAATAGGGCTTGATGATCGATGAAGAATTTGAATTTGTTTGCCAGTAAGTAATGTCTGAATTTCTTGACTGCGTATACCATCCCTAGGCCTTCTCTCTCCGTAGTAGTATAATTGCGTTCCGCTTGATTTAATTGTCTACTGGCATAGGCTATCGGGTGGTCTAATTTTCCTATGTCAGCTGGTTGAGCTAAGATGCAACCAATGGCAAACTTGGAAGCATCAACATGGATGTGAAACGGTTTATTCCAGTTGGGGACTCGAAGGATGGGTGCTGAACTCAATCGATTCTTTAACTCATTAAAAGCTTTTTCGCATTCTTCGGTCCAATTAAATAGAGTCAATAATGCATAAAGAGGTCTAGCAATTATGGCGTACATATGTATGAATCTTGGATAGTAACCACAATGTCCCATAAATGCTTGAACTTCTTTAGCAGTCTTTGGTCTTGGTAAATCCAAAATTACTTTAATTTTTTCTTCATCTGTTGAAATTCCATTCTTAGAGACAATATGTCCTAAGATTTTCCCTTGTCGCACCATGAAGACACATTTTTCAGGATTGAGGCATACTCGATATTGTCGACATTTAGCAAAAATCTTTTCTAGTTCAGGGATGTGCTCTGATCGTATAGCTGAATATGTACAAAGATCGTCCACGTATACCTCCATACTTTTTCTCATAAATTCCTTGAACACATGACACATCAATCTTTGGAAAGTAGCTGGGGCATTCGTTAAACCAAAAGGCATGACTCTAAAGGCGTATACTCCCCATTCAGTTGCAAATGCTGTCTTATGTTGGTCCTCAGGAGCAATGGCTACCTGATTATACCCTGAAAAGCCATCCAGAAAACTATAAACTTCCTTCCCTGCTACCCTTTCCAAGAGATGATCAGTGATTGGTAAGGGATAGCTATCCCTTATGGTTGCGGCGTTCACTTTTTTCAAATTGATGCACACTCTTAACTTTCCATTCTTTTTTGGTACAACCACCAAGGGTGACACCCATTCCGTGTGCTCAATTTCATAGATGAATCCAGCATCTAATAACTTATCTATTTCTTCTTTTATCTTGGCTGAATACACATCATTATAAGTATATGGTCTCTGTTTCGAAGGTTTGGCTTCGGATGTCATGGGGATTCTATGTGCACATATAGATGGATCTACTCCCTTTAAGTCCTTATAAGTCCAAGCAAAGACATCCCGGTATTCTCTTATGAGTCGAATTAACTCTTGTTCTTCTTCCAATGAGACATCCTGTCCTATGAAGGTACATCGTTCTTCTCCTCCTTCCATAGTTACCACTATCTTTTTGGTCTGTTCCTTATTATCATATGCTATTCCAGGTTGTGCTTCTCTTTTAGGCATTTGAATAGCAATTTTCCTCTCCTCCACTTCATATTTTTTAAAATGGGCTGGTACCTCAAATTGGTCTTGGAGTTTGTTTTCTTCATCTTCTAATTCCCTCTCAACTTCTAATTCCCCTTTCTGTGTAAGTTCTTGGTGTTTCTCATTGGTGGTGATATTTATGTTGGTAGTACCATTTCCTAGATCCATGGGTTCAGGTTCCATTTCAATGCTCTCGTAGTCCTCCTTCCAGTCTTTCTCGATCACTTCTCCTTCTTCTGCCTCCTGGAGGACTACCATATACAGGCTAACATCATAACCCTCCTCATCGATACATTCGTTCATGGTCACCACTTCTTCGTTTACACAGACATCGAGGGTAGCTAAGATTTCCATCCAACCGTGAGGTTCAAATTCTTCATCCGGAAAAACTTGTGGCATATAGGTTGGATCTTGTACAGATCTCACTATTCCTTGTTTCTGTTGCCATCCTTTTCTTCTCTCCTCTTCCTTCTTTGCAGCTTGACATATCCACAGATGAGTGTCCTCGTTCATCCAGGATTGATCACTAGAATCTGCATTATGAACCGATTGATCGTCTTCCTCTTTGTGGATTTGATTCCATTGTAGAGGTGGCACATCTTGATACGTGTATGTATGTAGGTTTATCCTAGTGGTGGTTCCTGCGTGTTGTAGGTATACTGCATCTTTTCCCCAATCTTGTATGACCTTTAGCTGTCTCATGAAAGGCCTTCCCAAAATCATTTCATAATTGCTTGGCCTTTCAAAGTGACATATTGCTAAAGTATGTTCAAATTCCACTCCACACGTAGTGAAGACTACTCGTTCCAACAATCCTAAGGGTCTTTCCGTATGTCCATCTGCCATTTGTATTTTCATGCGTGTTGGTCTTAATGCTGGTTGTCCCCATTTCTCCCAAATTTCTTTGGTAGCAATGCCAACACCAGCTCCTGAATCTAGTATGGCTTTAGTAGTGTAACCCCTATAGGTGATTGGAAGACAGGTATTTCCTTCATCTCCTTCACTAAAGTCTCCTATCTTATCCACTGGAATTCTCACTGTTTTTACTTCGTCAGCTATCTCTTTCTTTTCCTCCTTGACTTCCCATTGATTGATCAATTTCTCTTTTAAGTGTGGTTTTACCTTTAACAGTTCTTCAAACGTTAGGGTACATGGGATTTTTACCTCTCTAAGGCGTTGTATGATCTCAGATGTTTGGACTGATGGGTTCGTTTCCCGTCTCCTTATTGATGGAACGCGATACAATTCTGAATTGTGCTCATACTCCCCTGTGTAGTTGGGCAGTTCCTTTACATCTTCCTCTTCTTTGTCACTCGCATCCATTGGAAAAATTTCTTCTGAATTTAGTTCAGGTATTGAACCCTCTATTTCATTTTCTGCTTCTAATTCTTCAAAGGGCGGTTCCATTCCTTCTACCTTTTTCCATTTGTCCACTTGAACTCGTGCCCATAGATCCTTAGTCCAGTCTCCTTCTACTTCAGGGACTATGGATCCTTCCTTTCTCTCAACACCAAATTCATCATTCTGTATACGCTTAAGCGTTAGTTTTCTTTAGCCCGATAGGCCCTCGCACTAATGTTGACTTTAATATTATTTATTGGATTGAACAAGATTCAGATTTTGTAAATTTTTTGACAAACAAAATCGTCCATTGTGTCATATCTAAGTCTTTGGGGCGGTTAGTTTACGTTTACCTAACGATTAAGCTATTACGTTTACAACTCAGTATTAACTAATTTTTTGGAAGTTCAAATTTACCTTCCCCTCCCTTTTTTTTTATTTTAATCTGGGACCATCGAATCAGGAAGTCTACTCGTATCGACACACTCTTGGAATTCTCCTTCAGAAATTCGGGTATTTGGTAAAGGCGTTGCAGGTTTTTCTAAGGTTTGTTGTGCAATTTCTATCAATTTCTTGCAGATTTCTAACCTTTCTTTTTCTAAGTCGCCTCTTGGATATTCTCTCTCATGTTGCTCTATGGTAGGTCCTGCTTTTATTCGTGCCTTATATGCCTGAATCCACATGGCTAATTCTTCAGGCATAGGATCTGCTAAGACTGATCCTACCTCCTCTTTCTTACGCTTCTCATTTTTGTTTCCTTCGTCCTTCTTCGGTTCTTCTTTTGGTTTTTGTTTGTTTTCCTCTTTTTCCTTCCTCAGTAATAGCTTCTTTTCTTTCAATCTCTCTCTTCGGTGCTTCCATTTTTGTGACCTTTTA
This sequence comes from Ceratopteris richardii, assembly GCA_020310875.1. Lineage (NCBI taxonomy): Eukaryota > Viridiplantae > Streptophyta > Polypodiopsida > Polypodiales > Pteridaceae > Ceratopteris > Ceratopteris richardii. Next base: position 28,806,544 of record CM035429.1, read on the forward strand.
CTGGCAATACTTTTCTTTGGTTCTTCGGAGTCTTCAACTCTTTGAGGGATGGGTATATTCCCCTCTTTGTCACTTTGATTATTCTCATCAGTTTTATCAGGGTTCTCTCTGGCTTTGGCTCTTGTTATGGCCTTCAAGGGTACAGTGTACTCTTTATCGCTCCCTGATGATTCAATCACTTCTATCACATTAATCTGCACGTTAGATGTGACTTTGTTGGGGTTCTTAGGACAATCTCTGAAAAGATGTTCCTTACCACAATCGCTACAGTAGCCTTCCCAAATTCGTTGTGGTGGTGGTGGGTTTGGTAATGTACATTCTCTAATATAGTGGTCACCTCCACATCTGTAGCATGGTCCTCTGGGTACAGGCGGTCTATTCATTGGTCGAGGTGGCATGGTTGCTCTAGGAGCTGTGTACATTAAGGACACATAATCCTGCTCATAATTGTATGAACCATCTGGTATTTCCATGCCATAAGCATATGGTTCATACAGTTGCCCATATTCCATTATCGAGCTTTCATAACTAGGGTATGTTCCTTGACTAGGGTCATAAAATGAGTCATATGGTTCACTACTAGTCAAAGGTGTGGCTGGCACTATAGCCCTCTCTAGATTTTCTTCTGGTTGTGCAATCTTGACGGGGACAACGTTCTGAGGGTGGGGCGGTTGTTGTCCTAGTACTGGCTGTGGTTGTGTGTGTCCTTGATATGCGTATGGTCGTAGTACTGGTGCCTGCGGCTGATAAGAGGGATATCTAAAAGCTTCACCTCCTTGATCTCTTTGGGGATATCCATACGGTTTCACATAAGGCTGGGTGGGTCTGGTTTGCCTATTGTAAGGGCAATTCTCCGTGCTATGGTTTGTATATCTTTGCTCTATACTGCAATATTGTAGAGGTCCGGGGACAGAGGGTCTATGATGAGCATAGGCAAGTAGTGGGACTACTCCCCTAGTACACAAATGAGAAGGATGATCACCTCCGCACTGCATACATCTTCTAAGCATAGGCAGTTTCATAGGATTAGTGGGATAATTCCTCTGTCCTTGAACATTCAGTTTTTTTGCTACTAAATCTGCTATTTCCTCCACATTGTTTTTAGAGTTTGATGTGCTACTGGCTGACTCTTCGCTTTTCAAACTACCTTGAGGTATTTTCAAGTCTTCTGCAAGGTTGTCTTCTAGGTCTATACATTCCTTCATACACTCTTGCAAAGTTTGAACCCTCTTTACATACACTAATGACCTCAAAGTTCCGTTCAACAATCCTTCCAAGAATAATGATACCATTTTATTTTGGGTAGGCCTCTCCTCTACAGGGCATCTATCCACATACTGCTTGAATCTTCTTGCAGCTAATCTCACTGACTCAGTAGGGAGTTGTTTGAAGCTGTGGATTAATGACGAAGAATTGTTTTTAATTCCTGATTTGGTAAATTCTTCAATCATTTCTTGATATACTTGCTCCATGTTCTGAAAGTTATTAGGGTCCAATGGTTGAAACCATGCCAATGCTGTGTCCGACAAGGTAAGACCAAAGGACTCATATTGAATCAGAAAGTCATCTACCTGTTCGGCTCTGATTACTTGTTTGAATTCTGCTATATGATTGTAAGGTTCACTAGAGCCATCATAGTGATTTCTCATGCACTTGGCAACTTGGATCGGCCTTAGTCGTCTTCCTGCTTCAGGTTGTCTAGGCATCACTGGGAAAATTGGTCTTCCTATTGGTATGCCTGGTCCTCTTACTACCTGTGGTCTGACTGGAGCATGAACTCCATGTCTTGGGTCAATAGCTGGTTGAGGCCGGTAGTTAGGGTTAATTGCAGGCATTGCAAATTGCACATGTGGTCTGACTGGGATCTGGGTTTGTTGTGTTTGTTGTGTTTGTCCCGACTATTGATATGATTCGTTCTGGGGTGTTCCAAGTGGGTTCCGTGAAGTAGTGGCTTGGTCCCTAGGGGGAAACACTGGGATATTCTGATATTTCAACTCAGCCCTCTCTAATTCTGTTAATGGCCAATATCTTCTCTGATTTTTATCCAAATATGTAATGATGGTGGGGAACTCAGGATCTTGTAACTCATAGATGGTAACTGGATTAGGAGCAGCTTCCCATATAGAGGAATGGGCCCTAAGCAGATGCTCCATCCCATTGATCAGATACACATCTATTAGAGTTTCATCCTGGGGAATCAGGTCTCCTCTCCAAATTTTAGTAATCGTAGATCTCCCTCTAGGAGTAGTTACTTGCTCTTCGATTCCACCTCCATTTAAGCTTGAAGCATTATTTTCTTCACCATGCTCATTAATGTTTTTCGGGTGTTCTGTGACCACGTATTGAATATCTTGTTTGTCCATGTAAAAACCTCCTACGTATTTGACTGCTGGTCTAGGCACTATGTAAGCCTCTGAAGCCTTCTTCAGTCTGGCCACTGATCTGTTTAGACCATCCAAATAGATAGGGATCTCATTGTGGTTGGTGTTCACATACTCCAAGGAGGTTCTGTATTCTCCCTCGATGATTGACATCATGCCAATCATGGGTACTGTGTTTTGCATATCCTCTCAAGCCATGGGAATTTCTCCTTCTGACTCACTGGAGGTCTCCGAGTAATGTGAACGGTTACTTGGCTCTGCTACACTACCTACAGAAGAAATTACGCTTCTTCGGCCTCCTAGGGTTCTTCCGGATCTCAGGTTCATCCACTTAAGAGCTCTGATCAGTCTTTGATACCCTTGGGCCTTTGGCACTCTTCTCTATAGGTCAAAAATGTCTAGAAGACTTGGGTTGGAGAGAATTAACTGAAGAAGAATTTTCTACAATCACGATACTTGTTTCCAAAAATCCATGATACACGATCTGTGTTCAGACGATACACAATCTCTGACAAATATCGCGATACCTGCCAAACGATACCGATCGCTATGTGAAACGATACCGATACCTGAAGGCGAACGATACACGATATTTGGTCACAGGCGATACACGATACTTGGAATAGACGATACTCGATATCTGGTAAATATCGCGATCTTTGATCTAAGCGATCTCTGGGCCAAACGATACTTGGCTGGAAACGATATACGATACACGATATTTGGTAAGTATCGCGATCTCTGAGAAGCGATACACGATACTTGAGCCAAACGATACTTGGCTCTTAACGATACACGATCTTCAAATAAAACGATACACGATCGGCAACAAGTATCGCGACCTTGAACACGACGATACACGATACTTCAGCACAGACGATACTTGATCTCTCATAAACGATCGCTGGCAAAACGATACACAATACCTGCTAGGTATCGCGATCTTTGACCAAACGATACTTCTCAAGTATCGCGACCGGCACGAAACGATACACGATCCACGATACTCAATAGACGATCGCTGGCAAACGATCTCTGACCAAGTATCGCGATCGGTATGAAACGAAACACGATCGATGGGAAATATCGCGATACTCAACCACAGGAGGTCACGATACTTGTGAAGTATCGCGATACTCGACCGCGGGAGTAAGACGATACTTGACCCTTAGACAATTTTTAAGAAAGATTTTTTAAGATTTGGTTTGAACCCCTTGATCTCCTAGCTCCTCTCTCCTCTCCTCACTCTCTGTATTCAACAAAAGACACCTTTTTACCCCCTGTAGCCCTCAGACGATACTTGGCGCAGATTGTTTTTCTTTCCTAACTTGATTTGCTTGAGAAATTTTGATTAAAAAGGTGGGCTAGCTCACCTTGGTAACTCCTGTGAGCTCTTTGTCACTTCCCCTAGCTCTGTGCAACCCTAGCTTGCCCTTTTGCTCTCTCACGATCTCTGGCGTAGCACACGATACTCGACAGTCTCTCTCACGATACTTGCTCAAAAACAAGTGATTTTCAAAATGACTCTTTTTGGCTTTTATACTTGGGATTTTCTTGCTTACAAAAAGGAAACTTTTCTGAACAAAACTAAACTCTACCCTAATGACTTGGTCCACTCTCTAACCACTCCTACTCTACTCCTTCTACTCACTTCCCTAAACTAACAACTCACTACACACGCTCCAAGAATGAGAAGTAGCAAGTGCGGCTGAAAATGACTTACCAAAGAAGAGAAGATTTCCACTCCTCCACTTACTTCAATGCAAAAAGCTACTTACCATCACACGAATGCCTCGGTTTGATTCGTCACTCCCCGGCAACGGCGCCAAAAAGTGTGTTGACCTAAGTATCAACTTAGGGACTTGCGGAGAAAGAGACTATACCTCAATCCCCTCACAAGTGCATATAGTGGGGATACACACCTTTAATTATCAATCCAAAGAGTATACAAACCTAGCCGAGTGTATGAAGACATGCAATCATGTAATGGTCAATACAAGTGAACTACTCAAAGAATGTAAATGAGGCAAAGACTTATCCGAACAAGCTCCAACTGTTGGTCAAGGCGAAACGATACTTGGTGCAGCAGCCGTCAGTATTTTGGACTTTTCTCCCAGCTCCGAACTCCAAATGTAGCGAATAGCATATGCGTTTGGAAGCTCTCGAGAAGACGCATCCAATGGCAGTGGTTTCGCTCAATTCCGACGCTCCTACTTCAAGTTATGAGTGAAATACTGAGTCGCGGGAATACTTTCCTACACTTCAGCACTTCCTACACTTCGCACACACCTTTCCTACAGCAAAGAAACACTTTCATGGATAGACAACACTCACAAGCATTCTTTCCAAGCAATACACATGCATACAAGCTCACGAAGAAGAAGATAGGGAGGGAAGAAGACACAAATTCGAATTTCTGTGCTCTCTATTCTCATAATGGCAAAAAGTTCTTTACAAAGAGTCACATTTGACTTATATACTAGTGCCCTAAAAATGGTCCTTTCACACAAGAGACCGGCACTTTATTCACTAAAAGACTAATTCCCTACTATTGTACATGGGTAAATCACTAATCTTCTGTGGGGATGCATCTAGAGGACTCCTCTAGTGCCTTTACAACGGAAAATATATT
>CM035429.1:28816556-28826556 GCA_020310875.1 Ceratopteris richardii
TCCCGAGATATAGAAGGAAACCCTGAACCCTTCACAATGAGCGGGCAACACCAACAACAACACCATCAACAACAACAGCTAGGACCGCCAAGGCCACCTCCAACAGGAGTAACCTACGCGAAATTCGGTGGATTCCCAGGAGACGACCCAGACGCTCACGTACGAACGTTCGAGATAAGTTATGCAGTTCTTAACCACCCACCAGATCAGGCGTATAAGGCCATTGTTTTTCAATCGACACTGATCAATGAAGCGGCGAGATGGCTCACGGAATATGATATCAATCATTTCGGTACTTACGATGCAGTACGAGACGCCTTCTTACAGCGATTCAGACTGAAGAAGAATCCCGCTGAAATCTTTGAGTATCTACAGAACAACAGACAGAAGGTAAATCAGACCGTCCAGGAGTACGCTACCCTCTTTAGAACACATTTACGGCAGATACCACAGGCTCACGCTAATCTACCTAACGATGTCATCTCTCAATGGTTTATCAATGGATTAACCCCACAACTAAAGCAGATCATGATCATAAGATGTGTCGGAGCTATGACCTTGGATGCCGTCATTACAATGGCTCTACAGCTAGAATCCAAGGTTGGTGGATTTTCGGAAGACTTGGAATGGTTAAAAACAAACAAAAATATGGCTGAAGATATCACCAGGCAAGTATATTGCACCACATGCAAAAATTCGGGGCATACAAGTGCCAACTGTGCACTGAACCAAGTGTTTTGCGCTATCTGCAACACTACCGGACACACCACCGGAAACTGTATCTACAACGCTAGAATACAGGGGACCGCAACCGTCAATGCAGTCATCCAAGAACATGGCCAACCAGTAAATCGCTATGTGCCTCCGCAACAGAGAAACAATCAACAACAAGGATATCGGAACTATCGAGGACAGAGAAACAACACTTATAATGCCAACCGATGGCAGAATGGACCACCACCGGAAAAACCTGAGTTACCACCTCCACGATGTCATTTTTGTGGCGAATTCGGCCACATTAGAAGGTTTTGTAAAGACGCAATAGAGTATGATCAAAGAAGGAAGGAACGCCAGAACCCAATGGCCAACATGGTAACAATTACACCGATTGAGACACAGACTGCTACAGTCCAGACCCGTTCCGGTAAACAACTTCAGTCGGCAGCAGAAATCTTTGAACCAGGGATACAAGAACAACGAAGGATGTATAACAAAGCTAGTCACTGGACCACAACAGAACCACCAGTGTTCCCCGAACCTATTCCGGTGACTCAGGCTTCTTCATCAAAGGACGAAACAACACAAAAGGATGCATCAGTAGGGCCATCATCATCAGCAGAAACAACAGCAGACACTTCTGCGTCAGTAGAAACTGCAAGTCCAAAAGAACAAGACAATCAAGCTCAACAGGCCTGGGAAATTTTGTCCAAGGCATCCATCACGCTACCTCTAGGCCAACTTCTGGCCTTAGTGCCTGGGATCCGACAACAGTTTCAGCAACAATTCAGTCCAGTACCTTCTTGCATTCCTACGACAGCCGCAGTTCAACCGGAACCTGATGCTGCGATTGACCACGCAGTGCCCTTGATCACAGTATGGTATAAGAACCAGAAGATCACGCAAGTATTGATTGATGGAGGCTCAGGCGTAAACATTGCAACCGCAGCCTTATGCAAAAAGCTAGGCTGGACCGAAATTGAACCAGTACAATTCTTTGTTCGAATGGCGGATCAATCGAGAGTCCATCCTGTAGGACTTGTGCGGAATGTACCAATCACTCTACAAGGTACAACTTTCAAGATGACTTTTGTCATACTAGATCTACCCGAATCCACTTTGGATTACAATCTTCTTTTCGGCCGACCTTGGCTGAAGCATGCGAAGGTGATACAGGACTGGTCTGCACAAGAGCTTACATTCAAGGATGCCCATCGTAAATATGTGGTGAAACTAGATGCTATGCAATCTTGCGAACCTCACGCCCGACCGTACTTTGCTGAACCAGTTCATATATTAGATGGACTGTCAGATGATGAAGAAGAGCAATTTCTGAAGAGTAATGCCGATTTAATGACTCTAGGAACTGTTGACCTACAATCCGTCATAGATAACCGGAACACGTCAGTATGTACAGTAGTAGCTATCACCGGAAATTCGGTCTAGGAAGATACTTCCTCAACCCATGACGACGAATTACAACCACTGTTCAAGCCAACAGATGATACAGAGAAACCTCAACAATTTTATGTTCCAGAAGACCAGCTGATCACGTACAATCTAGGAGATAGAGACCATCCACGACCTGTGAAGATGAGGCAGAACTTACCGGAAACATTTAAGGAGGATTTGATTAAACTTCTTCGCGAATTTGCAGACGTCTTTGCATGGGATTACAAAGACATGAAAGGATTAGATCCACGCATCTACCAACACAGGGTCATGTTGAAACCAGAAGTGAAACCGAAAAGACAACCCAGCTACAGAATGAACCCCCATTATGCATCACAAGTAAAAGCCGAACTTGATAGACTACTAAAAGTCGGATTCATTGTACCAGTAGAACACGCTGAATGGATCTCGCCCATAGTGATCGTGCCAAAGAAAAACAAGCAGTTACGAATCTGTGTGGATTACCGGAAATTAAACGCAGCAACAGTACCAGATCCTTTCCCGATCCCTTTTTTTGATACCATGCTCGATAGGGTCGCAGGTCATGAAATGTATTTATTTTTAGATGGATACAACGGGTACAACCAGGTTAGAATGGCTGAAGAAGATATACCAAAAACTGCCTTCATTACCAATTGGGGTGTTTTTGCCTGCACAGTGATGTGGTTCGGATTAAGAAATGCGCCAAGCACATTTCAAAGATGTATGCAGGAGATATTTTCTCCTTATCTCACTTCATTCATGCAAGTCTACCTCGACGACTTCTCAATCTTTGGGAAGATGATAGCCCATTTGTTTCATTTACGATGCTGTTTTCAGAAGTGTAGAGAATATAGACTCTGCCTTAATCCCAACAAATCCGTGTTTGCCGTTTCGTGTGGCAAACTACTTGGGCATATTGTATCTGCTCAAGGTATTCGAGTGGACCCAGATAAGATTTCAGCGATTTTAGAAGCCCCGATACCCACAACTCCGAAAGAAGTAATGCGTTTTATGGGTCAAATACGGTGGCATGGCAGACACTTACGGTGGCTTGCTCACCTAGCAGTACCACTGAACAGACTAATCGCAAAGACTCCCAGACAGTTTGAATGGACTGAAGAAGGTCAAACTACATTTGATCGACTCAAATATCTCCTGACACACGCTCCAATTTTACAACCACCGGACTGGGACAATCCGTTCCATGTGTTTGTCGACGCTTCAGATATTGCAATCGGCAGTATTCTGACGCAGCAAACAGATAAGTGGTTTCGCCCTGTTTATTACACCAGTAGAAGACTTGCGCCTGCAGAAAAGAACTACTCCACCACGGAAAGAGAATGTCTAGGACTGATTTACTCAATCAAAAAGTTCAGACATTATCTACTAGGCCGAAAATTTACCTTTCATGTGGATCATGCTGCCCTTGTTTATCTAGTAAGACAACAGCACTTAGGAGGACGATTGGCACGATGGGTGCTACTTCTACAAGAATTCGATTATGATGTCATTCACCGACCCGGAAATGCACATGCCTTAGCAGATTTCTTATCACGCCTAGATTCCGGTGAAGCTCCGGTAGGGATAGATGACACGACTCCTGCGATTTATAATGCTGAACCACTACCTGATGAGTCGCCCAACTTACAAACACCACCTACATACTATGATCAGATTCTAACTTTCCTCACCGAAGGTCGCTTTCCAGCCGAGACTGCCAAGGCAGTTCGAAGAAAAATCGCAGTTTTTAGCCGCCGATTTCGGTTAGTTGCTGGAGAACTGTATTATACAGATCATACCGGAATCTTACTTCGCTGTATTCCACCACATGAAGTTAACGCAGTTATCACTTTGACTCACTCAATTCCTTCCGGTGGCCATTTTGCAGCAGACTTAACTCACCGGAAAATTCTGCAAGGAGGACTGTGGTGGCCAACTATGTACAGAGATATCTCACAGTTTGTTAAACAATGTGATGCTTGCCAAAGAACTGGTCAGCCTCTTCAACGACATCTTTTTCCCCTGCAACCCATCTTGCCATTAGAACCTTTTCAGAAATGGGGTTTAGATTTTATCGGGCCAATTACACCTCCAGCAGTATCCAGTAACAATCGATACATACTAACTTGCACAGATTACGCAACTAGATGGGCAGAAGCTTGGGCTTTGCGGTCTGCTACAGCAGTTACGGTAGCAAAATGTCTACTCACGGATGTCTTCCCACGATTTGGTTTACCACTGGAAATTGTCTCAGATCAAGGCACTCATTTTGTAAACAATTTAATGAAGGCTATCACACAGTCCTTCCAAGTCACACATAAATTTAGCTCTCCTTATTATCCACGTGCCAATGGATTGGCTGAAAGTACAAACAAATCTCTGTTAAACATCCTCCGGAAATTGATCATGGAAGCACCGGAAACATGGGATCAACTACTACCTGCGGTATTATGGGCATACCGAACCACATATAAAGTAACAACAGGCTTGACACCTTTCAAGCTAGCTTATGGCTTAGAAGCAATCGCTCCCATGGAAGTAGTCATCCCAAGTTTGCGGGTAGCAATCACTCAGAAGATGCTACCGGAATCTTCACTGACAGAACGAATGGACGCACTCAGAGAACTCGATGAGCACCGTTGGCTCAGTTTTTTAACTATGCGTGAAGTTCAACTAAGGCAGGCTAAGACACACGATCGATATTTGAAGACGCCAATCTTTTCGGTAGGACAGCTTGTACTCTTCTATAACGCAAAATCGGACAGAGCAGCAGGAAAATTCAAACTACGATGGTTCGGCCCTTTCAAGATCTCAGCACAAGTAGGTCCGGCAACTTTTCGGTTGACTACGTTGACCGAAATTCCACTTCCAAAAGTAATTAATGGATCGAAGTTGCGGCCGTATTATCCCACTACCAGTACGCCTTAATTATTCGGCGACGAGCCACGTTTTTGTATAAATTGTTATGTTTTGCTTTTTAGCCGTCTTTTGTACAGACATTTATGATACCAGCCGCCTCTCCCTACCGGTCACTCAGTACGCACGCCAGCATGCAAACCGTATCATTCCCGCACCACACAATGATCCTCTCCTCCACACCATGTTCTCCATATTTAAACCCCTGAGTTGCACCAAAAACCCCTATTGTGTTTTCGTGATTGTGTATTCTGTGTTTTCTGTAAGTGTGCACTGTGAACGCCATGGAAGCTCTAGCCAACTACGCTTCTTTCCGCGAAGGCATCCCTACAGACGTAGGCGAATACCTGAGATGCAGAGGGTTGGCCAACTTCGCTGAGTTGCCTTGGCACTCAGTGGAAACCCATCCCTTCTCCGCACAGATCATTCAAGCCATTGCCCAAAGCTCCGCCACCGAACGACAGTGGGCCTTCCTTTCCCTCCCACACAGAACCGTCATCACCTTCCAAGCCTTCGCCGACGCCTACCGCCTCACCCCGCAAGGTCGCGAAAATGGCCCTACCATCACTGTAGCCCGTATGACCGAACTCTTTCCCCGTTCCTCATCAAACGAATACGCCATTCTATGCCGCCCCGAACCCGAGCGATCCGCCCTCCAGTTCCTTGTAGCCATCCTTAACCTGCAGAAACGAACTTATGGAATCTCTCGCCCCTTCTACTCCGCCTTAGATTTAGCTGCCCGCGAACCGGTAAATTTTGCCTCCTATTTCTTCCATAGAATCCATAAAGAATGTGTAGCTATTGTAAAACAGCTCCAAAAGGGTTCTACCCCCCGCTCTCGCCTTCCACACATCATCTCCTTCCTCTTCCCAACCATCCTCGCCGCACAACCCCCACCCGCAGGCCCCGCACTTCGACACAAAGAGTCCGCACAACCAATCGAGGACAGTGAAGAAGAAGACGAAGAAATTAATCAGCTCTTCCGTACCAAGCGAATTCGGATCAGCTCCTCGGAAAGTGAAGTCCAAGGATCCGCCGGAAAAGATCAGGAGACCAAGCCAGACGACCAAGAGGAAACGTACCACGACACCACCACACACATCGAAACATCGACAGAGCAACCAGACCAGCAGGATCAAGCCGAGACGGAACTAGTATCCACAGAAAAAGAATCGGAGCAGCACCAGGATGAACAGGAATCGGCCACCAAAGCCCTGGATCAACTCATCGACGCCATCAACCAGACAGAAACACTCGCCAAGGTAAACCCCTCAGACACCGTCCTCCCTACACCACCTCCTGCCAAACCCCTACTCCCACCGGAACCACCCCTTCCACCCACCGATGAACCCACAGCATCTTCCTCTTCCTCCCCTAACTACTCTCCACCAAACTCCCAGCAACTCCTCACCGACACATCCTCTCAACCTCGTCGTCCTCCACCACCACCGCCACAGAACGCATTCTCGGAACTTGCCGCCATGGGGCAGTACCTCATCCAGTTATCACACCAGCTACCGACCCAATTTTCGGCAACCACGGACCACCTGAAACTCGAATACCAGCACAAGGTAGACATCCTGGAAGCCGACATCGCTCCCCTCCAGGAAGAAATTGATGCCGTAAAGACCGAAAATCATCAACTCCGGGCACAGCTAGCAGAACTCGAAGCACGCTTTTCGACAGAACAGACGCTAGTACAACAACGAGATGCAGCCCTGGACCAGATAACTGCTAAAGACAAACTCATACACGATGCACATGAGGAAATTCGGACACTGAAGGCCGCCCTTCAAGAACAAGAAAATATCAACGTCTCTCTTGAAGAACTGATCGCAGACACGAAGCGTCAATTACAAGAAACCACCCAGACGATGCAGGAGCAACAGAAAGAAGCTGCCGAAGTTCAAGAACGATTACGGCGAGCCGAAGAATGTGCCGACGCGGTCAACAGCATTCTCAAAAAACAATTAATAAAGGAAGGCCAATACCAAAAGGATATTGAAAGGACGCGCAGAGAACGAGATTCACTGCAGAAAAGTCTGGCATTCCAAAACCAACAGTTTGAACGCAACGACAACCAGATACGCAACCAGAAGGAGTGCATCAGAGAAATGCAGACCAAACTGGTGGAAATAACGACAGCCCGAGATGCGGCACTAGCCAACGACTTTTATCTCCAGGAGGCTTTTCTTCAAACCCAAGCCGAAATTTTGTTAAACCAAGCCATAGCCCTCAGTGCAGTCAGAACCGACGCCCAATTATTAGAACCTACCACCATAGTACAAATGTTAGAAACCCTCAAAAAGAAAATTACCCGAACATTTAGGCTTGCCAGAAGCATGTACTTAGAAGGTATAGTATCCGAACCGTAGGTACTTACGGGTACGAGTCCCGAGGACCCGATAATACTAAGTCCGAAAGTTAGTAGTAAAAGTCATGATTTTTTGTGCATAATACTTTCACACATGTAAAAGACGTTCCAAGTCCAGCACCAATCTCCAGAATGATGATTCTTGATTCTAGAATCTCGGTAAGCAGCCTGAAATGTCATATCAGAATGGAATACCATCATTCTAGCGACTGGCAGCTCAAGGTCTAGCACTTATAAATACGAATACCCGGGAACGCACACTTACACCGAACCGTGTTGTGACTACAACCGCTACTACATTACAGTGGCTTCGATCGAGCTGGCAAGCCACTAGGCTTGCGCTGTGCGACTTAGTGGGGAACAGGACTGAAAGACAACGCTCTTCATGGTGGCCGGAAAGGGTGATGAAGCAAGGTAGCGTCAAGGATGGTGCCGATGCAGACGGGGAGCGACGAAGTGCGAATACGACTTCGGGGAAGAAGTGATCATTTCTAGCGATTCGGAAGACGAAAGGCGAAACAACAGGATAGTGACGAGGATTTGGTGGAGAATGTCAAAGTAGAGGATGTGAGTGAGGATGTCACTGATGAAGATAACGCAAGAACTTCAACAAACATCACCAGAGGACCGGACTCCTACAGTTTGCTAAGTTACCCTGGAGACAGTGGACTTGTTCCGCCACTAGAACAAGTGCGATCAGAAAGGATTGGGGAGTTAATTCCTGGCATGGACCAACAGACACTATAAACGGATATCTTAGCCAGGTGGTGATAGGATACTGTATGGTTACATGACTTCTGCAGAAGACATGGATTCAACAGCACAGAGGGTACTTTGATTCCATAGACGAAGCGCTTAAAGCACAAAATCAAGAAGGTGGGCCCAGGTAACAACGAAATCAAGAGTAGATTCTTATTATATGTATAAATTGACATGTTTTTCAGAAGGGCTTAGATGTTCACAAAGCTATTTAAAGGAAGAGCTGCAGCTGAAGAATACGAGTATGTATAGTATGAGTCTTTGAAGCAACTAGACCAGCTATACGAGTTTGAGGAAATTCTGGAGAAAGAGACGACCTATCACATACAGCGACACATTCGGGATTGAAAAGATATTTACTGAATCACCAGCAGGATATGGACATTAGGAACGATTAGCCTGCGTCTTTCTGATGCATAGCCCCAGGCAAAAGGATATCACCTACAGTACTGCACTTGCGGGTTCGAGTCCACCGTGCGTGCCAGTGTTAGACGGCCGCCGAACAAAGGACAATTGTACTTAGACAGAGGTTTTTAATGTAGAAAGAACCCTTCTGAAAGTACGCGGTAAAGAAAGATTCGCGTAAAGCCTTGTAACAAAACTCTATTTAAAGCAATGAAAAGGGACGAGAGGGTATCAGAGAGAGTCCCCGTTTTTTGGGAAGTTGCGAGTATATTGTGAGAGTTCCCGTTTTTGGGGTTACTTCTTCTACTGTGTGTAAACGAGTAGAGTGTCTTGGTTCTGTCCTGTTCTGTGCGCCTTCTCTGTGTAATCATTTGACTGCGTATGTGTGATACACTGTGGTGCTACGAGTCGGTACTACGATTGTGAGATTCTGTTCGGTAACGAGTTGAGGTGTCTTGATTATGCGTAAGGTGTTAGGGTGTTGTCTATTTGCTATTTCTGCGGTGGGATAAGTAAGTGTGTAGGATGGACATGAGTTGGTATGATTCTCTGTAAGTGACTGAGTTGGTATCGTAGTCTGTGTTCAAGGTAATGCCGGTAATATCTGAGTACGCGTAGAATGGTAACACGGTTGCGATGCGTCTTACGATATTACGGATTGGAAGGTAGACACCCGGTAAGTCTGTGAACTAATAAGAAGAAGTGTGTGTTAAGTTACTAAAAGTGTTGGACTGCAATCTCGGACTACTGCTCAACTACTATGGCAGAAATAGCCTGAGAACTCTGAGTCCAGTACGTTAGTCTAATTGAAGTTGTTCAGGAGCAAAGACTGAGCTAAGACGGAAAAGGCCACAACTACGGTTGAGTGAGAAGTTGGGAAAATAGTACAGGGCCTCTGTCTAACAGACCCCTACCACTCCCAAGGACCCACATGGCTCGAGTCAGTTTATTTTCTGCGGTAAGATTGAATACAGAGAAAAAGGGAGAGACTCAGAAATATCTGGTACGCAGGTGTGGAACCAGATTCTGGAGTCTCCGAAGGGTTGTTGTGTTGAATTAGTAATTAACGTCCGCGGTAGGCAATTAACAGTTACGTTAATAGTAAACGACGAATTAACCTTTAACAATATACATATACATATACATATACATATACATATAGCAATACATATACCAATACATATACATATACATATACATATACATATACATATACATACATATACATATACATATACATATACATATACATATACATATACATATACATATACATATACATATACATATACATGTACATATACATATATATATATACATGTACATATACATATACATATACATGTACATATACATATACATATACATCTACATATACATATACATATACATATA
>CM035429.1:28834056-28879056 GCA_020310875.1 Ceratopteris richardii
TTTGTACTGACTCCAATCGCAAAGTGTGGTGGATGGCATTGTTGGTCACATGCTTGTGGATTCATAGTCATGGCGGTGCCACAGATCATATTTTTGGCCATTGAATATGAAGGTCGAGGGGTAGTTGTAACAGCTCTGACGAGCAAACAGAAAAAAAAGAGGGATTTTTGTTTTTGCCTCCCCATTGCTCTGACAAGAAGAACGGAAAAAAGGGGGGGGCTCTGACAAGATGGGCACTTTTTTGTTACATGCGACCAGGGGCGGCTCGAAGAAAAAGGGGGCGACAGCGCTACTCTAAAAGACGGATTTTTCTCTTTCCTTCTCCTCATCGTAATACATAGCAAGCTCACGAGGTTTATTGACACGGTGCAACTACCCAAAACTTGGGATTTCGGACTTCTACCGGCCGCACCTACATATGTCAGCCTTCCCAATTATAGTGAGAACCATCAGGCCCAAACTTCTCGCTATCTGGAAGGGATAGATGTCAAGGAGACAGTAGTTCACAGTGTTTGGGAACACATCAGTTGTGAAGAGCAGATATGGGTCTACTTTTATTCCCTGGAAGTAGTGAAGAATCTTCACTTGATACATAGTTACAATTTGCTGCCTCAATTGTTCCATTTAGAGTCAAATACAGAGGCTGGTTCTTCTTCCTGATCAAAGTTCTTCCTCTTATGAGTAAAGTATTCATGCTGAGCTCAAGTTTTGTGGGGCAAAATGAGAACAGACCAGGTGCTGTAGGATGTGGTAGCTCACTGTCACAAGAAGCGACATCATCTACTTTTTCTTGGGGACTCTTTCCCCCTTCTCCTACTACAAGGGAACAACAAGGTGCCTCCGAATTAAGGTCGATTGGGTTTTCTCCACACAGATCTCTAGAGATTGAAAGAAGCATCAAACCTTGCAAGTTGCAAAAGATGGTGGATGTGTTTATGGCTTGTGGATCTGCCTAATGATGGGTTGTACTCCATTTTCTATGCACAAGGGTGGCAGGAAGCCTCACAGCTACAATCGATTTTAGTGAAGAAGTGGCCCTGGTATGACATTGGCAGCAACCATTGTGGGCCAACAAGGGGTAGATTGATAACAGGACTTCCTGTTTGCATCTCGACTGAGGATGGAATTTTGAAGACTAATCGTTGTCTGCGGGCATGTCTGAGAGGCTTGGATGTGGGCATTGTTCCATTCTGTAGCACAGCAATATTGCCGAACATCCCAAAGAAGGGCGTAGCTTTGTAAGTCATACCTAAAACATTGTTAAAATTGCCTCTGCAAATTCATCGCTCTGTTTTATTGCAAACCTTATATCTGATCTCAATTAGATGTCGTCATCCACTGTTGGAGAGTATGAATATGAGCACAGAATTGAAGCTTATGGACGTTGGCAGTTGTTTCATTTGTGGAAATGATCTATGAACAGGTTACGTTTTAGAGGAGCTAGGTCCGAATCTAAGTGAGAAAAAAGTTGTAATAGAACTTTTCTATTCTTTAGCCAATCGCCGGCGTGCAGTTCTGATTTGGATGATAGCCTTGCCATATGTCGTATTCTGTTCGCAATTGCCTGTGATGCTCTGTCCCGTGTGTTTATCTATCATGGTGGAGCCTAGTATCTGCTCAGCTCGCTCAATGCATCGTTCTTGAGGCTTGGATTAGTACAAGAAATATAGGCCCTCCTTGGTTTTTTCGGATGTTTCACTAGTATGAAATACCCCCTATATTTTGTAGCGCGAGGATCTGCTCAATACTCAAAGTGGATGACATCTTGGCTTGGCTGATATATTCGTACATTTACCCATTCTGATGTTGCACTAGTCTATCGTGAGGGCACATTCTTTTGGCTGTGATGTGTATGTGAGAGGGTAAAAGAAGTGGGTAAGTAGAGTGTGGAAACTCGCGGGTATGAGAAGGGAGGGGGGTGATTCGTTGATACAGGAAGAGAGGGTGAGAGCAATTGAAGGATGAGTAGGAAAAGGGAAAGAGAGAAAGGAGGTTAGGAACTAGGGTGAGAAGGTAAGAGAAAGTGCACGAGTGTGTGTAAGAGCGAGAGAGAGAAAGAGTGACCAAACGGAGCAAGAAGGGTGAATAAGGAGAGATTGAGGTCGTGAAGTTCAACCACCTAAGTTGGATTTTTGTTAGCATAGGTCTTCAGATTCCTATGCCTCTTCCTCTTGGATAATCATATTGAGGTGCAATTGGGAACTTGGAAGCAACATAACTTGACAAATTTCAGGAAGTTTGGGTAAGATATAGACATCTATCCGCATCTTTTCCTTGGACTCAGAGGCTATTCATTTGGTGCGTCTGCCGGGAATAGCTTGGTACGTCTCTATAAGAGAGTGCCATAGGTTCGCCTAGCGCCACAGGTTGGCCGAGCTTGCGGACCCACGATCTAGTACATGAGCGAGGGAAGCTCATCGTCAGGAGCAACACAAACTCAAAGAGAGGAACGCGCTCAGAGAAGAGCCCTTGAAAGAGAAAGGAGAAGGTGGGAACCGCCAGGTGAGTGGACCTCAATTGGCTCGAAGAAATCAGCCAAAAACGTGTATTCCCGTAGGAGGGTCGCGAATCAAGTACGACAATTTGAAGGAGGGATCCTGAAGCCACGTGTGCTAAATTTTTGGGATCGAAGTGATATCGACATCACACCTCTGTTCGAAATGGCTCAGCGGATTTCAGTTCACTTGGGGGACTTCACCAAGTTTTCGGGTACTTGGGACGAAGATCCGGATAGTTTTATCCAGTTGTTTGAGGTTACTTGTGAGGCCAATGACGTAGTTGACCAGGATCAAAGGTTGAGAATTTTTCCGGCTATTCTCCGTGATGAGGCAGCCAATTGGTATGGGAATCTGACACCACAAGAGCGTGGAACTTATCAGATGCTCAAGGAAGCCTTCTTGGCAAAGTTTCGACGACAGGGCTTCCAAGATAGATTGGCCCAACAAATGGATTATTTGCGACAAGGAGTCAATGAGAGCATCGACAACTATATTCAAAGAATGGAAACGTTGGTAAGAAAGATGGGCGCGAACGCCCCGAATGATGAGACATTGAAATGCAGATTCATTTCAGGATTGCGAGATCCTACGGCACAGCAGCACATCAGCCTGACAAGACCTGCAACTTTAATGGATGCTAAGGAACAAGCGAGGCTGTGGGAGGAAGTACAATTATGCCAACAAAGGAAGATGGAACTCTTATACGAGCCTATGGGAGGCCCAGGAAATATACCGATGAAAGATCCGGGTCAAGGAAGTCCCACCTTGACGACCCCAGCTTTTGTAGCTGCCACTAGCACGCCAGGCGAGGTAAAGCCTGCGCTAACCGAAGAACGAATATTAGAATTGGTCACGCAAGCTATAAAAGCTGCCACGATAACTCAAGAGACGTACACAGTAAAACCAGAGGTCACAACAAACCCGAATCAAGTGTTTCGATCAAATACATGGTGTGGAAAGTGTCATGGTTACGGCCATTTGGCTTCAGAATGCCCCACAGTCTCGAGAGTATTCACAGATAGGTCGCCACCTAGGATGCGTTGTACTTTTTGTGGAAGAACAAATCACACAGAGGACCGATGTTACAACAAGAGAGCCTATGAAGAAAGGACTATGAAATCCGGAGATACACGAGAAAGACCTTACACGGGATTGCCCGCTCAAAGTGTACCACCTACATCTCGTTGGGAAAACAGACCGACTTATGGATATGGTGCCCAGGGTCAAGGAGGAGACTATCCAAGAGGAGCTCCACGTGATCAAAGAAGAGATGGTCCAATCCAGTGTTGGAGATGTCATGGCTTTGGCCAGACTCAATCTAGATGTCCAAACGAAAAGAAGCCAATCGATTATACCCCACTATGTAGGTACTGTAGTGGGGAGGGCCACTTTGATGAGGATTGTCCAAAACGAAGAGCTGCCGCCGGCAAGGAAAAAGGACCAGTAGGGTCCTCGAACTATGTTGATACTCAGATGCATCCCACATCGAGAGCTCAAGAGCACGTTCCTACGATCGGAGTAGTGTTCAAGACACCGAACCCTCAAGAAGGCTCTAGCTCGTCAATGCACTTTGTGGATGCTTACGAGACCAAGAAACCACACAAAGATCCAACTGTGGCAGTAGTCACAAGGACTCAAGAGTACTCGAAGAAGAATCCAGGAGGTGAAGGTGAAGAAGGGAGTCAAGAGAGGATAGCTGAACACGAAGAGGTAGGAAACCAAGTTGGAGGATTTGTTGAGCAGCAAGAGCTTGAGGATGGGGAAGAGGTTGAGATTCTTCCACCAGTGACCAAGGAGTTTGTGCCAGGCATAGCACCATTCCCTGAAAGATTGAAAGCTCCTAAGATTAGAAAGGAAAGACAAGGTTTGGAAGAAGTAGATATTGTAAAGTTGCTCGCTGATACGGAAGTTACGCTGGATATTGGCACATTGCTAAAATGTTTGCCTATTTATAGGAAACAATTCTACAACGAATATATTAAAAAGCTGAGGAAAGCTCGAGATAAAAATAGACAAGATAAGAATGTCCAAGGAATCATTCAAAGTATTACGACGCAAATTGATTCGAACGCTCCAGCTGTGACGGTCGAAATTAAAGGATATGTAGTCCCTGGTGCTCAGTTAGATAGTGGAGCTGCAGTCAACCTTATGACTGAGTTCATGATGAAAGCTTTGGGCCTTAACCACATGGAAGAAACGCCGATGTCTTTGAGAATGTTGGATCAAACACAGGTGAAGCCTGCGGGTCTTTTGAAAAATGTAAGTACAATTGTGGGCGGTTTAGAGTTTAAAGTTGATTATCTGATAGTAAGACCAAGGACCTCAGAGGCTACCTTCTCGATCCTACTTGGACGGCCATGGCTGGTGCAAGCCGAATGTGTGCATGACTGGCGCACAGGTTTTATTTCAATAGGGCCAAAGTCTGATCGGATTCAAATACAAGTATCCCCACCCTCGAGCAACAAGAAGAAGACAATAATAGTCGATGAGATGGAAAAGAAAGAAAAGGAGAAAGCAAGGCACGAGAGTGCACGAGCTAGGTTTTCTTTGAACACGGACACCTACAAGAATCTGCTTCAAGACGGGTTCAACTTGCAGCTCTTTAAGAATCAAGACACGAAGATGGGAGAGTATCAAAATCCATTGCTCTATAACGACGATTCGGATCAGGAGTTGCTAGGATGGTTGACGCATACAAGTGAATTTGATTGTTATATGTTGAGTATAGACTCAAGTAAAAACAAAGCTACTCAATCCCTGGAGAAGGGAACTTCAAAAGAAGAATTGAAACTAGAGTTAGCTGCGGCGATGGAAGTGCAACAGTTGAGGGAAAGAGTTAGAATGCTAGAAGCAGAGATTCTAAAGAGAAGTCGAGAATCGGAAAAAGAATCGAAGAGTAAGACTAAAGTGTCAGAAGCCATTGCAAAAGCTGAATTGAAGAAACTAGGTTCAATTGAAAGAGAACAAGACAATGATTTACTGGCCAACCATGCACGCTTGATCGGAGAGCTCATTCCAATCACAGTGTCATCGAGAAATAAGGATTATTCGTGAGAAGCTCAGTTGGAAAAATGGGAAGTCTTTCCAGAAAAGTTCTTGAGTGTAGGGTCAGAGCTACCAGATGGAGTACGAGACTGCATTAAAACGACACTCAAAAATTTTAGCGAGGCCTTTGCATGGTCATACAGTGATTTGAGAGGAATTGATCCCCAAATCTGCCAACATTATATAGACTTGGAAGAAGGCACACGACCAATATGCCAACGAGTCAGGCGAACGAATCCAGTCTATTCGGAATTGATCAAGCTGGAACTGACTAAATTATTGGAGGCAGGATTTATATATCCCATCGCATCCAGCGAATGGGTATCACCAATTGTAGTTGTTCCGAAGAAAAACAAGAAAATCCGTATTTGCATAGATTATCGGAAGTTGAACGAGCGCACGAAGAAGGATCACTTTCCCTTGCCATTTACTGATCAAATCTTGGATAGAGTGGCTGGCCATAGATTGTACTCATTTTTGGATGGTTTCAGTGGGTACAACCAGATCCAAATCCATGAAGAGGATCAATCCAAAACTACTTTCACGACAGAATGGGGTACGTATGCATATCGGGTGATGCCATTTGGATTATGCAATGCACCGGCCACATTCCAGAGAGCAATGATAGCTGCATATCAAGATTACCTGCAGGATTGGATGGAGATATTTCTCGATGACTTTGCAATCAGAGGCGACGATGAGAACATGATGGAGAGGATCGAAGCAATTTTAAGAAGAAGCATCGAAAAAGGCATCGCATTGAATCCTGAAAAGTGTACATTTGGAGTACGAAGAGGATTGCTTTTGGGTCATGTCATTTCCGAAAAAGGGATTACGATCGACGAGGATAAAGTGGAAAAAATTAGACAACTTCCACCTCCGCAAAATTTGCGACAACTCAGAGGATTCTTGGGTCATGCGAATTATTATCAACATTTTATATTAAATTTTGCATCTATAGCGGCACCACTGACGAATCTCTTAAGGAAAGACCAACAATACCAATGGCCTCGAGAGTGTCAGGTTGCATTCGACTCGATCAAAGAGAGGTTAATAAATGCACCGATTTTGGTAGCACCTGATTGGACGAAGGAATTTCATGTACATACCGACGCTTCTCATACTGCAGTTGGAGTAGTACTATGCCAAGCCGACGAAAAGAAGTTGGATCATCCTATTTACTATGCAAGTCGCAATTTGAATAGCACTGAGAGGAACTATACGACTACGGAGAAGGAATGTCTCTCAATGATCTTTGCAGTGAACAAATATCGGCATTACTTGATGGGAAAGCATTTCACTTTTTATGTGGATCACGAAGCCCTTAAGTACATCATTAATAAACCAGAGTTATCAGGGCGATTGATGAGATGGATGCTACTTCTTCAAGAATTTCAGTTTACAGTGGTAACCAGACCAGGCAAAGCACATATATTGGCTGACCATTTATCTCGAATTGTTAATGAGGAGCCAATCTCTGGTGTGCCCGACGATGCTCCTGATGGACATCTATTCCAGGTTGAAGCTAAAGTACCTTGGTATGCCGACTTGGTGAATTTCTTGTGCACTACTAAATATCCGCCAGGAGCAAGCAAGAGAGAGAAGCAAAAGCTGTTAGCATTGGCGAAGCACCATAGCATCATTGGAGGGAAACTCTATCGATATTTTGTTCATGAGAGCATTTATCGGAGGTGTCTCGAGGAAGAAGAAGCAAATCTAGTGTTGAGGGCTTTGCATGACGAACCTTGCGGTGGACATTTTGCTGGTGAATTGACGGCAAGAAAGATTTTATTAGCAGGGTATTGGTGGCCAACATTGTTCAAGGACTCACATACATATTGTAAGAAATGTGACAAATGCCAACGAATGGGCAAACCCACATTATCACATGCTGCTCCTCTTACGCCGGTGTTGGCTCTTAAGCCGTTTGAGAAATGGGGAGTTGATTTTGTGGGGCCTATTGATCCTCCCTCACGACGAAGATCCAATAGGTATATTTTGGTCTGTACTGACTATGTTACCAAGTGGTTGGAAGCCAAAGCTCTGAAGACTTGACCGAGCTGTGGATGTAGCTAAATTTTTGTATGAGCAAATTATCACTCGATTCGGATGCCCGTTGGAAATAGTAAGTGATAGAGGAACCCATTTTGTCAACGAATTAATCGAAGAATTAATGGAATTATATAAGATCAAACATAGAAAGAGCACTCCATATTACCCGAGAGCAAATGGACAAGTGGAGGTCACCAACAAAATCCTGGAACAGATTCTAACAAAAACAGTAGCTGTGCATAGGCGAGACTGGGATGAGAGACTTTTGGAAGCCTTGTGGGCATATCGAACATCCTACCGAGTGACAACTAAGAGCACTCCGTTCTCTCTAGTATATGGCGAGGAAGCCATCTTCCCTATCGAAAAAGAAGTGCCGACATTAAGAGTAGCCATCGAAGCCAGGTTGGGTGAGGAAGAGTCATTGAAGGAAAGGTACATACAATTGGTCAAGCTGGAAGAAAAGAGGCTCATCGCACAACAAAGCTTGGAAGCTATTCAGAAGAGACGTAAGGAGAGACATGACAAAAATCTCAAAACCTATGTGATTCAGGAAGGGGATTTGGTACTAGTCTATGATAGTAAATATTATAAATTCCCAGGGAAGTTGCAGACAAGATGGGCGGGACCGTTTAAGGTGGTGGAACTCAATTCCAATGGTTCCATGCAAATTCAAGATTTAGGAGAAGAATATGCTCCCGTGAAGGTTAACGCGCTACGAGTTAAACCATATTTCAAGTGATGTTAGGATGGGAGAAGCCAGACGAGATCCAAGTGAAGTGATGAAGTAGACTCCTTGTACATACATGTATAGTATTATATATATATGCGCATATGTAAGCTATGATTTGTGTGTCATAAATATTCTTCCTTGTTAGCTCTAGAAGCTTTGGACTTCTAACTATTTTTCTTGTGTTGCGCAGAGACTGTTAGGAGTTAAGTAACAAAATGGTAGACCAAATTACGCAGCTCTACTTGTACGAGCTAAGGATATATTTCTCGGACCAAACGTTCGCTCGCATGGACATAGATGTCGACGACTTTGAGACGGAATACGAGGTTGAGGAAGCGCATTGGCTGGTATGCTTTATAAACCAGGATTTGGGTGTTGCATTTTATATTGAGTGTTTTGAGGAGTACCTAGCTCGACATGTAGGATGGGTGGGAGATCGATACTACTATTTTGATCCTTCTAGGGAAATGCCTAACGAGGAAAACGATATCACATGGGCTTGGGCAGATGTGCTAACGCTAGGAAGTGATGATGGAGCTCCCAAAGTTGAGCCTGACTCGCCTTAGAGAAGTTGTCAGGATTCGAGTCCGATGTGAGACTACATGAGACATTCCGGGGACTCACATTCTAGGACACCTAGGGATAGGTATACGAGGGACTAAGGCATAGCTGGTTGTAGTTACCAAGTGAAAAGTCAACTCAATGAATACATATGTAGTGTCTGTAATTGAGAGAATGGAGTGAAGAGGTGGTTGATCTGTCAAAAGCTAGTGTGTACCTGTTTTGCATGTATGTGTGGGAACAGTGGGAAAAGTCCCTTTCTTCCTCTCCCTAATTCTCAGGACTTGGGTGAACTAATTAACTATGAAAAAAAAAACGAAGAAAAAGAAAAAAGTAAAGAAAAGAAAAAATATTGTGTTGTTGTGATCATACCAATGCGCTATGGTGGGCTAGTAGGTGGGTGGATTTATCCTCACCGGGTGGTTAGGACCACGAGCCGCAGCTAGTTTCGCCATAGGCTTGGAAGTATGTGATTGTGTCTTAGCTACGCGCCATAACGGGTTGGTAGGCAGGTGGAGCCATCGTGGCTGGGTAGTCACGACCACGAGCCGTATCCAGTTTCGTTATGGGCTAGCTGGTATATGTTATGTGTTATCATTGTGTGTTTGTGTGTTGTGCGCTACATTGCGTTGGTAGATGGGTGGAATCAACTTGATCGGGTGGTCAGGTCCACGAATCGCATCCAGTGTCAATGTAGGCCAACATTGATTAAAATAAATTTTCATATGAAGTTATTCCCCACTCCTGAGGGGGAGAGAAAGAGAGGAGAGGGCGATCATCGCCTAGAAGGGAACGTTATTTTGTGTGATTGGTATGTGTTGGCTTGCGACAGATAAGCCCACTTTGAATCAACATTCTTGAAGGCACGGAGACTCTATATGTACTTATGGATGAGGTGATGCAACGATAGTGCTTTATAACTCGTGTGCTCTATCTGAGGGTTTTTCTAGTGTGTGGGACACTCAAGGGTTCTGATGTATGTCTTGACTTGCACTCGAGTTTCGATGATTTTTGTAGGACGACGATGGGGATTCTTCGGGAATGTCTAGTCATGGAAAGGTTGTACATAGCGAATAGTAGGTCAATAATGGAGTATGCATTTTGGGTATTTTTTGCATCTCCGATTGGATTCATTTCAGTTGTCGTTGTTCATTTCGGTATTTCCGTTTCTGTTTTCCGCAATGGTAGTTGCATGTAAAGGTGTGCATGTATTTTTTGGTTGAGACCATTTTTCATAATGGAATGTATGAGCAAATTGATGCATGGCTGAAATGGAATTGCATATATGTGCATGTTCTTGGATCATTTTGGAAGTGACTGATTTGAATGTATTTATGAGTGATTTCTGAGCACTAATAGCTTCAATGAGTGCAGGTTCAGTGGAAATGGCGGCTCGATGGAAAGGTATGTGAACTAATTGAACATTGACAAGTTCATGGTTGTTTGGAATTTATTGCAGCAATAGTGGCTCGTCGAGGACGACTTCGCAAATAAGAAGAGGGAAGTATGTTAGCCCCAAAAATGGTGGATTTTTATGCACTAATGTGGTTCTATTTAGCAGGAAATACGTTTGATTTCAGGTACTTGGAGAGTCAAGCAATTGGTTGATAGGAGGTATTTGGGGACTACATAGCACTTTCTTGGTTCAAGAGGAATGCCGTCAACATTTGGATTTCAGCCATAAAAATTATTAAGCTTCAGGATGATCTTGGAGTAGGAAATCCATGATGACATAGTGGGAGTCTGATTGGTCTCAGGGTTTGGTATTATGTTTCGGTTTGAGCAAAGCATGTGAATCATGCGGTTTTTGTTGAGTTTTGTTGCAGATGACCTAGTGAGGATTGGACTTAAAATGGAGTCTCAATTTTGATTTTAGCCACGCTTGCTTCTGGAGGTGGTCTTGCTGGATATGTGGTTAAATATATACAGGACTTGTTTTGTATCAAAAGATGAAGAGGATTCGGTCGAATAGTACTTCTCGTGACTTGAGAAAACTTCTATGATTTCCTTGGATGGATAAATTCCAGCAATCCTTAGCTCCTCTTGCGAAAGGTGAATGCCTAGATGTGTCATTGGAAGCCATTTATGCCACTTTGACAGCTATCGACACCACCGTCGTGGCCATCACACTCTTTCAGTTATTGAGGCTTTTTGTGAGGTGTGACAATTGGATTTGGAATCGGCAGAAGGTTTTCCTTTGTCTGATGGGCATATCGAATCTTGGTTATGCTATTTTCTTTGTACTGACTCCAATCGCAAAGTGTGGTGGATGGCATTGTTGGTCACATGCTTGTGGATTCATAGTCATGGCGGTGCCACATATCATATTTTTGGCCATTGAATATGAAGGTCGAGGGGTAGTTGTAACAGCTCTGACTAGCAAACAGAAAAAAAAGAGGGATTTTTGTTTCTGCCTCCCCATTGCTCTGACAAGAAGAACGGAAAAAAGGGGGGGGCTCTGACAAGATGGGCACTTTTCTGTTACATGCGACCAGGGGCGGCTCGAAGAAAAAGGGGGCGACAGCGCTACTCTAAAAGACGGATTTTTCTCTTTCCTTCTCCTCATCGTAATACATAGCAAGCTCACGAGGTTTATTGACACGGTGCAACTACCCAAAACTTGGGATTTCGGACTTCTACCGGCCGCACCTACATATGTCAGCCCTCCCAATTATAGTGAGAACCATCAGGCCCAAACTTCTCGCTATCTGGAAGGAATAGATGTCAAGGAGACAGTAGTTCACAATGTTTGGGAACACATCAGTTGTGAAGAGCAGATATGGGTCTACTTTTATTCCCTGGAAGTAGTGAAGAATCTTCACTTGATACATAGTTACAATTTGCTGCCTCAATTGTTCCATTCCACTCTAACCACAGGTCAAATACAGAGGCTGGTTCTTCTTCCTGATCAAAGTTCTTCCTCTTATGAGTAAAGTATTCATGCTGAGCTCAAGTTTTGTGGGGCAAAATGAGAACAGACCAGGTGCTGTAGGATGTGGTAGCTCACTGTCACAAGAAGCGACATCATCTACTTTTTCTTGGGGACTCTTTCCCCCTTCTCCTGCTACAAGGGAACAACAAGGTGCCTCCGAATTAAGGTCGATTGGGTTTTCTCCACACAGATCTCTAGAGATTGAAAGAAGCATCAAACCTTGCAAGTTGCAAAAGATGGTGGATGTGTTTATGGCTTGTGGATCTGCCTAATGATGGGTTGTACTCCATTTTCTATGCACAAGGGTGGCAGGAAGCCTCACAGCTACAATCGATTTTAGTGAAGAAGTG
Source organism: Ceratopteris richardii (assembly GCA_020310875.1). Lineage (NCBI taxonomy): Eukaryota > Viridiplantae > Streptophyta > Polypodiopsida > Polypodiales > Pteridaceae > Ceratopteris > Ceratopteris richardii. Next base: position 28,846,225 of record CM035429.1, read on the forward strand.
GCCCTGGTATGACATTGGCAGCAACCATTGTGGGCCAACAAGGGGTAGATTGATAACAGGACTTCCTATTTGCATCTCGACTGAGGATGGAATTTTGAAGACTAATCGTTGTCTGCGGGCATGTCTGAGAGGCTTGGATGTGGGCATTGTTCCATTCTGTAGCACAACAATATTGCCGAACATCCCAAAGAAGGGCGTAGCTTTGTAAGTCATACCTAAAACATTGTTAAAATTGCCTCTGCAAATTCATCGCTCTGTTTTATTGCAAACCTTATATCTGATCTCAATTAGATGTCGTCATCCACTGTTGGAGAGTATGAATATGAGCGCAGAATTGAAGCTTATGGACGTTGGCAGTTGTTTCATTTGTGGAAATGATCTATGAACAGGTTACGTTTTAGAGGAGCTAGGTCCGAATCTAAGTGAGAAAAAAGTTGTAATAGAACTTTTCTATTCTTTAGCCAATCGCCGGCGTGCAGTTCTGATTTGGATGATTGCCTTGCCATATGTCGTATTCTGTTCACAATTGCCTGTGATGCTCTGTCCCGTGTGTTTATCTATCATGGTGGAGCCTAGTATCTGCTCAGCTCGCTCAATGCATCGTTCTTGAGGCTTGGATTAGTACAAGAAATATAGGCCCTCCTTGGTTTTTTCGGATGTTTCACTAGTATGAAATACCCCCTATATTTTGTAGCGCGAGGATCTGCTCAATACTCAAAGTGGATGACATCTTGGCTTGGCTGATATATTCGTACATTTACCCATTCTGATGTTGCACTAGTCTATCGTGAGGGCACATTCTTTTGGCTGTGATGTGTATGTGAGAGGGTAAAAGAAGTGGGTAAGTAGAGTGTGGAAACTCGCGGGTATGAGAAGGGAGGGGGGTGATTCGTTGATACAGGAAGAGAGGGTGAGAGCAATTGAAGGATGAGTAGGAAAAGGGAAAGAGAGAAAGGAGGTTAGGAACTAGGGTGAGAAGGTAAGAGAAAGTGCACGAGTGTGTGTAAGAGCGAGAGAGAGAAAGAGTGACCAAACGGAGCAAGAAGGGTGAATAAGGAGAGATTGAGGTCGTGAAGTTCAACCACCTAAGTTGGATTTTTGTTAGCATAGGTCTTCAGATTCCTATGCCTCTTCCTCTTGGATAATCATATTGAGGTGCAATTGGGAACTTGGAAGCAACATAACTTGACAAATTTCAGGAAGTTTGGGTAAGATATAGACATCTATCCGCATCTTTTCCTTGGACTCAGAGGCTATTCACTTTTCAAGAAGCTCTTACAAGTTTGTTTCAATTACAATCTAACCTCAAAAATGAGCTCTCTAGCTCCTTTTATAGTTTTTGACTAGCTTTGGCCCTATTCAGACCTAGTGTCCGGCCTAGTTAAAAATTAGGTTCCAGGGCTTATTTGAGGGCTCAAACGAGATCTAAAAATTACGAAAATTGGCAGGTAGATACTTCTAAAGCTCCTCAAGCTCAAGGACTCCTTGGCTTGCACAAAATGGAGCTACAAAAATATGGAATGGTATTTACAATGGTGTTTAGTGATGAGAATCACTTTTAATTGGTGTAAGGGTTTTTGAAAAGTTAAAGGGTTGCCTAAGTGCTAGATTTGCGTGAATGCTCATACTTGTTTCTTTATGAGAAAAATTACTGGCCTATTTGCCAGATCTTCTTTGACTGCCATGTCTGCTTGTGTTGTCCCTTCCCTCTGACTCTCTTCGTCTTGTGGCTCCTTCGGTTCCCTGACTGCTGCCAACACCCCCCCACTCTCGCGTCTGTCGCCCCTGACAGACCCTTGTCTAGAGGATTTTTGAACATAGTATTGGACGACATCGGAGGCTAGGTGGTGTTCTTCGAGTCGCAAGCCGCGTGCTAGATCTATGAGCAAATCATCCCAATTCACAGGTCCGGGAACATCTGGATGAGGCACCCTCAATTGTTCTGAGTAAATAGTTCTCTCCACAGCAAATAATTGGAGGAGATGTGATGGTCTGGGTATAAAGATTTCGGAGTGGTATTCCCAGAATCCTGTGATGAACATCTCCTCAAATGTCTGTTTAAAGCAGGTTGGGAGGTACTTGATTCTGGCGTGCCAAGCATATATTACTTCAATGGACGGGGTGGTACTCATATCGTACACTAGATCCTGGTTTCCTGTCACAAAGCCTGCACCTGAGAAGTGAGGGTCCTTAATGTTCTTAAACATCCTGAAAGTGATCAGCATTAGTTCAAATATTTTCATACACATCTGGGCCATCACATCAGGATTATTGCGTAGCCGAGTACTCCAGTGACGGATTGTAGAAATCATATAGTTGACTGTGGGGGGTCCTCGTGGAGGTGCCAGATAAACATAATTCAACCATTTTGCGCAGGCTTTGATGTCTCTGACGGCAATAGTGAATTCAGGCCAAGTGCGTCTTCGAAGAACTGGAATGTAACAAGGATTGTATTTGATAAACAACGGCATGTTGTTCCAGGTTCGGACCATTTCAGGGTACGTTTCCAACAGCCTGATTCTCCAGGTGGGTTGATGGATGGACCCACGCTGAGCACTTTCCGGTATATCATCTGGACCAAATTGTGTAGCAAATGTGGGAGGCTTGCCACATTGCCGTTGAATCTCCGCATTGTAATCGGCTAAAAGTATACAGAATGGCACATACTGGTCATTATTGGTGCCGATCCATCTATGGTGAGACATGCTTCTGAAGTATTCAGACTTTATGACAGTGTCTTCTAAGTTCGCTAGTGATTGGATCTGAATGGCCACCCGTTCTTCATGAGTGTTCGCTGTCCTTTCCAGTGTCTGAAGCCACTCGGGTGCTTCCACTTCCAATGTGTCTAGTCCCTCTGAGGTTCGCCGCCTGCCTGGCATTGGCATAGGAACATACGGTTCCTCGTAAGAATCATCTACCTCAATAGGGACTAGCTCTTCTTGCTCTGGTTCTATCACTGGAGATGGCTGCCTTTCATATGTCAGTAACCTCTGCTGTAACTCTGCTACTTGCTCAGTTAAGGCCTTTACTTCGTCTGAGGTGGAGGTTGATGGGACACTCTTCGGTTGTTCTTCCTGTTCCTTAAGTCTGCTCTGAAGTGTGTCACGCTCTCTTTCCAAGTCATCATGGGCTTCCAGGAGATCTGCATAGCTTTCCAAAATGGTTTTCATCGTCTCCGTGGGAACTGCTTTGAACTGCTCTGGATCTATCTCGTGAGGGGAGCCTTCCATTGCTGCTTCCAGATTCTCTTCATTTTGTTTTTGCAGTCTTTTGTTCTCCTCCAGTGCTGTGGCCATATGTTTCCGTAGTAGCGCCAAGTTGCGTCTGACTCGTAGGTTATCGGCCTGGTATACTTCGAGCAAAGCTTCTAGTTGTTTTACACCTGATTCTGTCGATGGTTGGGGTGCCTCCAATAGTGTTTGGTGAGCCTGCTCAAGCGTTGAATAGCGTTGATTCACTTCTGCATTTTCCTCTTGTAGAACGTGAAATTACCTCTGTAAGTTTTGATGGTGTGTTGTCAGTTGTTGATACCGGCCGTCCAGAGCTCTGTACTCATTCTGGAGCTAATATACACATTGATTTAATGCTAAAAATATGCTATTTACATTAAATAATGCTGGGAGGGGTGAAGATGCAGGGGGAATGGGGGCGGGGATGGGAGTTGTGAATGATGTGGATGCAAGTGGAGATGTGGGTGGAGGGGGTATGGGAGATGAAGGTGGCATGGGGGGAGGGAGCGGTGCTGTGGCAGGGGATGTTTCCATAGTGTCAATTGTTTGAGTGACGGTGTAGATGGGGATTATGGGTGGAGTGGATGTTACGTCAGTGAAAAGAGTGGTGAAAGTGGGCATGGTGACTCCCCCGAATTGGATTCCCGGAGAGAGTGGGATACCCATGACAATGGTGGTGGTAGTGGACGTGGTGGTGCTAGTGTCATGTGGTGGAGTGAATTGTGTAGTGCGAGGTGGGGATGGTGGTGACAGTGGTGCTTCCTGATGTTCGTCTGCTTGCGTTGTCTCTCCAGGTGCTGATACATTGATATGAATTTGTTTCCCGGACCTCCTGGGACAAACGGGAACCCTTTTCTCAAATCTGTGAATGTAGGCCATTGCCTCATGGATGGCCTCATCCAATCCTACTGCATCGGCATGAAGGTTTATGGACTCAATGAACATCTCGTCCACACCTTCCTCAGCTAGCAACTGGTTCATGAGTTTCTTGCCCGATTCCAGTGACATCTTATGCTGTTCTTGAACTAGTTGCATGGTTCGGTATAGTCTTTTGATTTGTGCCGAATACGCGGGGGCACTTGCCAGCTCTGAAAGCTCGTCATATTCTTGTTCCTCGTAGGCTTCTTCTTCTTGTTCTGTCTCTTGTTCCTCGACGTCGACTTCTACCATTTCTGGTCGGGTGGGGGCTGCTGTTGTTGTCTGGGGTTGTGGTTCCTAAGTACGTTCTGTTTCCGTCTCGAGCTTAGAATCATAGATCAATCGGGCTACTTCTTCATCCGTGAGATCATTTAGAGTAAAACCCTGTGGGAATACCAGATTAGGTCCATCTCTGCTTGGTCTTGGTAGCCGGATTGTGAATGGCCTGACGTGTCGTGTCTGGGGAGGGGTAATTTCTGGTGTAGTGGTGGCTCCCCTTGGTTGAGCACAGGGTAATTGTACTCCCCCCCTCATCTTCTTTGATGGGGGACCTGCTGCTGATAGTCTTCTTTGGAATTCCTGGGCGCGGGGCCATACGAGTGCCCTCTGAATAGGCACGTCATAGGCCAGACATCGGTAGATTATTTTTGTTAGAGTGCAACATCCATGAAGCACATTTTTCTGCTTCTTGTTCCACCTTTGATGGGCTAGGTGGATCTGATCTATGATCCAGTGTGGCACATTGATGGGAAGGCTTTCTGTCTCTGCTAGATACAAGCTGAACCATATTTTCTTCGGGGGCATTGTGAATCGTTCCTGGGCAGGGAAAGCAAAATGTTGCATGATGGTCCGCAGGTGAAGCGCAATGGTAGGTGTCATCGCTACCATATCCTTCAGCTTATTAAGATCTTTGTGTTTCATTCGACCTGGAACCATTGTTTCCTTTTCCGTGGGGATGTGCATGCCATACATACCCAATGCTTCTCTTACCAGATTGAGGGTCAACTTGAATCTTTTAAGCTCATGACCCGGCAGCAGTGATGGCAACACAAAGGTGTTGTCGCCTCCCTTGGCCCTGCTTGGCGTGATGGTACTGATCAAATATGAACATCGTAAGAAATCCGGCTTTGGTAAGTGGGCCCTGAAATAACTGTCCACACCAGCTTTGGTCCAAACTGATCGCATGACTTCGGCGTTTTGATAGCTTTCAAACTCGCGCGTGAAAAAGTGGTATCGACCCTATTTGCCATTAAATTCCAATTCTGCTTCCCAGAAATAGGTTCCATCACCCAATGGTCCAGCGACATCACTGAACCAATGCGCGTGCTTACCTACTTGAGAAGTGTGCCCTTGAGGAGGATCCTGAATGGGGAGCACATGCACGGCTTGAAGTTCTTGTGGCCTTGCGGTGAGATGTGGCTCGAGGAGGAGTGTCTCTATGTCCACAATCTGGGCACCGGATCCGGCTTGAGAACTGGCACCTGCTTCTGCCATGGCCCTGTTTGCTGGTTGGTTCTGTGAGAATATAGAACCATGTGTTAACATTGTAATGGACAGAATAAATCCGTTGTTGTCCCCGTTACAACATTAACATGAGGTGGATGGTTAGTTAGTGGTTAGTAAGTGCACGAAGACAGTGTGTGTAGTTAATGCTTGGGTAGTCCTAGGAGACTAATGAAGTTAGTAAGTGGGGACGAATTTACAAATTGGGGTCGGGGGGTTTATTACAGGTCTTAGGCTGCCAAATGCAGTGGATGGGCTTTGTTTTTGGTTTCGTAGAGACTCCAGGGAGCTTTATAGTTGTATCAGCTTGAAAATGAGGCCTTTTAGGGACCCATTTACAAGCGATTCTGTTCGTGCTCATGGGCCTTAGTGAGTTCTTGAGTGTTGAAAACGAGTGAATGCTGGCTGTGCGAGTGAATGGGTTACGCTATATTGGTTGTGGCTTCGGCGTAGCTATTTGCGCCCGCAAGCAAGCCTTAGGCACCCAAATTTGTCTTGATTGTGGGCTAGCCTTCATCGACTTCTTGGGCATCCAAATAGATTTCACGTTAGCAGAAGAATTTCCGAAAGACTTCTTATTAGTGACGTGTTGTTGGTTACTAATAAGAGGCTTTGCCCGTGTGGTTGGCTTGAGTGCAACCGGGTGTACGCCTTTTCGCACCCACACTTGGTTTACTTGCTGAGATATTTTGCTACGCAGGTACTTTTGATTTCCAGCATAGGTAGTACTCTGCTTCTTCTGCCTTTGATCCACCTTTGGTTACTGCCTCCTTTTGGCCTTTGGAAAAGAAGGGAGTTCCGTTGCATCCCTGACTCCTTTTTTGAGAATATCATTCCTCTGCAACACATAGTTTTGGACAAGAACAGCATGGTCATCTTCATGTGTACCCCTGGAGGGACCAGGAGTCTGTGCCTTTCCTAGTTCTTTGAGTGCTCCATTATCTAACTCTATTGTAATTCGACTATGATTGACCCATGCCTGAAGAAGTCCACTTCTTAGGTTTAAGTTGACTGCTTGGTCGTAGATCCAGTCTTGACCCAAGACAAGGGGTTCAGTGAGATCCTCGTCTTGACACACTAGTACTTTAACTGTCATTGCCTCATCATGAATGTAGAGGGGAAGTTCCACCTCGCCCATGCAAGGGGTTTCCACGCCTCCCAATCCTATGAGATATGCTTCACAGGATGGACAGTTAACTGCAACTCTTGACAGTAAGACACTCTAACAGCACTAGTGGCCGCACCTGAGTCAATCAAGGTTCTTACGGTCCTTGCACTCTTTCCTTGTCCTATATCTAAGGTTACGAAAGGACGTCGATCAGTTATCCTATGTGAGCTTGTTCCTGCGACTTCACACATTGCCATATGATATCCTTGATCTGCATAATCATTTGTTCTAGGCTGATCTCTACCTTGCCTTCGTAATTTCATCCTTCTGATGCGTTCTAAAGCTTCTGCTTGAGCTTCTTCTCGAATTCGCTTTTCTTCCTCTTTGCGTTTCTTAGCAGTGTTGAGTCGGCTGAGCATTTCCTCCGTGAGGGGTTCCTGATACAACTTGACTCTACAACCGCTAATATAGTTTGGGAGAACATCACCCTCTAACGTGGCTAGTTGTACTGCTCCACTCGTGGAAATCCTATTGATGATCATAGGTCCGTACCCTCTCTTTTCTAGCTTCCTCACGTGTTGTTTCAGTGTATAGACTAAGACTAGATCTCCTGCTTTCAAGCCTTTATCCTTCACATGGGCATCAAACTATGCCTTCTGTCTCTTCTTGGCTGCATATATTCCGGCAGCGGCTCTTAGTCTTGTTTCCCCTAATCGTTCAAGGTCAAAGATCCTAGAGGAGAGCTCATGACCCGTCCATTCGTGCTCTTGTGCTACTTTCAACGTAGGTATTAAGAAGTCCAAGGGTAGCACAGCGTTTTGGCCAAATACCATATGAAAGGGGGTGGCTTGGAGTACAGTTTTGTAGGCAACTCGATATGCCCAAACAGCATGGTGCAGCTGGTTGTCCCAATCAGAGCGTTTAGTGTTCACTAATTTTGTCAGTACATTGCATAAGATCTTATTAGTGCTCTCAGCTTGTATCACTCTAGCACAATGGCGAGTACCAACGTGAGAAGATTCACCTCATAATTGTCAATCCGTGGAGACGTGAGGACTAGTATGAAGACTATGAGCAAGTGAAGGCACAAGTGCGTGAGTGAGAAGCACACAAGCATGCACACACATACACACACACGCGCACACAAGGCAAGAACAAGGAGAGGAACAATGGAGTTCTTTGCATTAATCAATAGATCTCTTACATAAGCTCAATTCACAAACAATCTACCCTCCAAAATGAGCTCTCTAGCTCTTTTTATAGTTTTTTGACTAGTTTTGGCCCTGTCCAGACCTAGTGTCCGGCCTAGTTAAAAATTAGGTTCCAGGGCTTATTTGAGGGCTCAAACGAAGTCTAAAAATTATGAAAATTGGTACGATGGTACTTCTAATACTCCTCAAGCTCGAGGACTCCTCGGCTTGCACAAAATGGAGTCTATTCTACCAAAAACGGGATTTACAATGTTTGTGTAGTGATTAAAATCACTTGAGTTGTACATAATCCATGGGAAAAAATGATTTGGCCTTGTTGCCGTATTGTGCATGACTCCTCTGTTGCTTTGTATGCCAACACTCCCCCCTTCCTAGCGTCTGTCGCCCCTGACAGACCTTTGTTCTCTCGGGTGGTCGATGTAATATTGGATGACATTGGTGGCCAGTTCATGTTCTCCTATCCTTAAGCCTCTTGCTAGATCAGCTTCCAATGCATCCCAATTTATTGCACCAGGGTTCTCTGGTTGCGGGGTGGTGTAGTACTCTGAGTACATTGCTTGTTCACAAGCAAACAGTTGGAGCAGATGTGTTGGCTTTGGTGCAAAAATCTCCGAGTGATACTCCCAGAAACCTGATCTAAACATTTCTTCGAAGGTCTGTTTGTAGCAGGCAGGGAGGTATTTGATGCGTGCATGCCAAGCGTAAGCCACACGAATACTGGGGGTGGTGCTCATGTCATACACCAAGTCGTAATTTCCATTGCTAAACCCCGGGAGACGTACCTGTGGTGCGGCTTCATTTCTAAAGGTCTTCAGGACTACTTGCATCATATCTAAGATTTTAAGCATCATTTGCGCTGCTACATCTTGCATGGGCTTCAAGCGCGGCATCCAGTGGCGAATGGTTCCCATCATGTATGCTACCGACGGTGGTCCCTGTGGTGGCGCAATGTACGGGTAGTTCAGCCATTCCTTGCATTGCGCGTTGTTCTGTACCTTGATATTGAATGCCTTCCAAGACCTGCGGCGTGGGACTGGACCGTAGCATGGATTGTACAGGAGGTGTAAAGGCGCGTTGTTCCATGTGCGTAGCATTTCTGGATATGTCTCTAGAAGTTTCTGCCGCCATGTGGGTTGACGAATTTTGCCCTTTTGCACCTATGGAGGAAGGTCTTCGGGTTGAAATTGGGTCGCAAAGGTAGGAATCTGACCCGTGACTCTTTGTATTTCTGCATTATAATCAGCCAAGATAATATAATACGGCCTGTATTGGAGTTCAGATGAGAGGATCAGGCGTCTCGATGACAGGTTCTTAAAGTAAGCCGATTGTAACACAGTTTCCTCTATGACCCTCATGGCCTGATTTTGCACTACTGTGCGCTCTTCGTGCGAACTCCCGATTTCCTCCACTTGACGTAGCCATGGGGGCCGTGGTGCCTCGAATGTGTCCTGCGCTTCTTCTGTTTGTTGGCCTCCTGGGAATGGTTGCGGATCGTATTCTTCGTCAAACGTTTGTTCCACAGGAATTTGCACAACTTCTTTGTCCGTGGGAGCCTCTGGAGGGGAAGATGGTCTCTCATATTGTAGTAGGCGTGTTTGCAATTCAGTGACCTGTTTCTGGAGATCTTTTATGGCCTCTGCGTCTGTGAGAAGTGAAGCCGCGGAGGGGGTGGTTGGAGAGGCTGATGTTGGTCCTTGTTGGTGTTCCTGCTTCAATTGTCCCAGTTCCTCCGATAGTTTATCATGTGCTTCAAGCAGCATGGCATAGTCTTCCAATATGATCTTGATATTATCAGGGGTCACTGCTTGAAACTTGGATGGGCTGATGGGTGCCCCCGGTGTGCTCTCAATAGCTGCCTCCAGGTTCTCTTGATTTTGTATTTGCAGGCGTCTATTCTCTTCATGAGCAGCCGCAAGATGGCGTTTGAGTAGTGCCATATTTCGCTGAAGTTTTGAGTTGCGTTCCAGCTGTGTCCGAAGGTGACCTTCTACCACCTGCACCGCTTCCTGATCTACGTTCTGTAACTGTACCTCCAATATGCCATGAGCTTATTGGAGAGTGTGGAACTGTGTGTGGAGGCGAGCATTTTCCTCTTCTAGTGCCGCAAGGCGGTGCTGTAGTGTCTCTGAGTGCTCTTGCAGGCGTTCGTTTTGTTGCTGGAGCTGAATGTAATCTGTCCGTAAATTTGATATACAAGCCAACATGGTGTCCAATGCATTTCCTATAGATGAGTGGGTGGTGTTTACAGTGGGAGATGCATGGGAAGGGAATTGGGGAAGGGAAACAGTGAATGATGTGCCTACGGAAGTTGTGTGTGTGAGTGTAATTGGTGGAGGGGGAATGGGAGGAGGTGAAATTGTGGGGGGAGGTGCCGTGGGTGGTGAAATGTCCATACCTTCAGGAGTGGGTGTGAGTGTGGGGTCTGCCATATACATCGGGATGGTAGGTGGTGTGTGTGTGGAAGTAGTGAATAGATGCGAAGTGGGGTGGGGAGCTGAAAAGACAGGAAATGGTTGAGACCCTGGTTGAAAAGCTCTAGCAAGGAGGTCATGGAGGGATTGTAGAAATGGAGAGAGAGATGTCGGGGGTTGAGGTCGTAAATTTGAGGAGGGCTGGAAGGGTTGCGTGGTAGCAGGGAAGCCCATGAATGTGGATCTAGGGTCAGGATGACCCATGGCTGAGGGCATGGGGGATGGTTGCCCTAGGGCAGGCTCTAGGAGTGGTTCGGTGGATTGTGTAGTGATGGGGTTTGCTTCAAAGATTGGGTTATCAGTGGTAGAGAATAGGGTGGAACTAGAGATGGGAGTACGGAAGATGAAGGTTGGGTCAGTGGGATGAGTGGTCGATGTGATTTCCACTGTTTCTGCTCTAGGAGGTGATGGTGGGGGTGTGGGTGGTAGTGGTTCGGTGGACTCCTCATGGGTGACTGGGTGCTGTTGGCTAGCTGTTTCGGTTGCTCGGAAGGTTGTCCTGATAGGTTCAGATGTAGTAGTTGGCTCTTCTGCAACTATAATGGGAATTTGGATATTCTTACCTGAGCGAGGTCGTGTCTGGAACCTTCGTGGGTCATATTGAATTGGAGACCTCTGAAGGGCAGTGCGCACTGCTTCTACTACCCCATATGTTTCTGCCATCAGTATGAGACCTTCCCTGTACTCTGAGTCAACCCCTGCTTCTTCCAACAACTGAGTCATGAGTACTCTGCTACTCTGTTCGGTGAGTAGTTGTTGCGATCGCACTCTTTCCATAATCTGATACAGCCTTCGGAGTTCTGCTGTATAGGCTGGGGCTTCAGTGGTCTCCTCTTCATACGCACCTTCTTCTTCTAGGTGTCCTTGTTGTTGACTTTGCTGAGCGTCACTCCAATGTACATGTCGACCGTCTGTAGACTTCCTTCTTCTTCGTGAGGATGTGCCTTGCTCCTCTGCCTCTGAATAAAACTCCACATCAGAGAATTGTGTACTTTGTAGGAATGCTTCGAAGTCCTGGGGGTCCAGTCCTTCAGCATCTCCAGTGGCAGCAAATTCGAATTCAGGTGGAACAGGAGGAGCCGATGGGGTAGCTTGTGTCGTAGTGTCAGATTCCGACCTGGGTATCCTGATGGTAAAGGGAGGTACAGTGGCCTCCCTTAGTGGTGATGCCTCAGGAGTAGTCAGAACTTCCCTTGTCTGGACACAAGGGATCGCACCCCTCATGCGCTTGGATTGATGTGTGGACGTCTTGAGCCTTTTAAACATTTGTAATTGTGCCCAAGTTAAGGCACGTTCAATGGGGACATCGTATGCTAGGCACCGGTAAATAATGCGTGTGATTGCACAGCATCCGTTCACCACTAATTTCCTAGAAGCCCGTTTGTTTGCTTCATACAACTGATCTATAATCCATACCGGTAGCTTAATGGGAAACGCACCTGCTTCCGCTAAGTAGAGAGTGAACCAGATCCTCTTGTGTGGTTGTGTGAATCGATCTTGGCCGGGGAAGGCGAAATGTTGCATGCACATGCGGAGAGGGATGGACACATTTGGGGTGAGTGCTGCCATGTCTTTAAGCTTCAATAGTTTCCTATCCTTCATGTTAGTGGGAACAAGAGCATCCTTTTCGGAGGGTACATGCGTGCCGTGCATATTCAAAGCGTCGCTTACCAACTCCACAGTAAGTTCAAACCTCTTTAACTCGTTGTTGCCCAGCAATGAGGGAAGAACAAATGATCCGGGTTTGTCCTTTTCTTCATTAGCTTGTAATGTGGAGACCAAATAGTAACATCGGAGGAGATCGGGTTTAGGTAGTGGGGCTTCAAAGTATTCTGCCAACCCTGCTCGTTGCCATATGGTCTGGAGATCCTCGGTGTTCTGTAAGGTCTCGAACTCCTTGGAGAAAAATTGGAATCGCACCCATGATCTATCATACTCGCACTTAGACTCCCATATATACTTGGCCTCGCCTAATGGACCTGGCATGCCATTGAACCAATGAGAATTGGCATGGACTCTTTCTGTGATCCCTGTGGGTGGATCCGGCACCGGGATTTGCTGAAGGTGCTGCAGCTCCACTGGTCGTTCAGTTGGTGGCACATCCACAGGTAGACTATCCACATCAATTCCTGCAGTAAGTATCCCTACTTGGGAGCCCGAACCTGTCGCTTCTGCCATTTTACTTCTTGCCTTCTGATTCTGTGAGAATATAGAATCATGTGTTAACATCGTAATGGACAGAATAAATCCGTTGTTGTCCCCGTTACAACATTAACATGAGGTAGATGGTGAGTTAGTGGTTAGTAAGTGCACGAAGACAGTGTGTGTAGTTAATGCTTGGGTATTCCTAGGAGACTAATGCAGTTAGTAAGTGGGGGTGAATTTACAAATTGGGGTCGGGGGGTTTATTACAGGTCTTAAGATTCCAAATGTAGTGGATGGGTTTTTGCCTTGGTTTCGTAGAGACACTAGAGAACATTATAGGTGTATCAGCTTGAACATGAGGCCTTTTAGGGACCCATTTACAAATGATTCTGTTCGTGCTCATGGGCCTTGGTGTGTTCGTGAGTGTTGAAAACGAGTGGATGCCGGTTGTGCGAGTGAATGGGTTACGCTGTATAGGTTGTGGCTTCGGCATAGCTATTTGTGCCCGCAAGCAAGCCTTAGGCACCCAAATTTGTCTTGATTGTGGGCTAGCCTTCATCGACTTCTTGGGCACCCAAATAGATTTCACGTTAGCAGAAGAATTTCCGAAAGACTTCTTATTAGTGTCGTGTTGTTGGCTACTAATAAGAAGCTTTGCCCGTGTGGTTGGCTTGAGTGCAACCGTGTGTTCGCCTTTCCGCACCCACACATAGTTTACTTTCTGGGACATTCTGCTGCGCAGGTACTTTTGATCTCGGACATAGGTAGTACTCTGCTTCTTCTGCCTTTGATCCACCTTGGGTTGTTGCCTCCTTCTGGCCTTTGGAAAAGAAGGGAGTTCCGTTGCATCCCTGACTCCTTTTTGGCGAATATCATTCCTCTGCAACACATGGTTTTGGACAAGAACAGCATGGTCATCTTCATGTGTACCCCTGGAAGGACCAGGAGTCTGTGCCTTTCCTAGTTCATTGAGTGCTCCATTGTCTAATTCTACTGTAACTCGACTATGATTGACCCAAACCTAGAGAAGTCCACTTCTTAGGTTTAGATTGACTGCTTGGTCATAGATCCAATCTTGACCCAAGACAAGAGGTTCAGTGAGATCCTCATCTTGACACACCAGTACTTTAACAGTCATTTCCTCATCATGAATGTAGAGGGGAAGTTCCACCTCGCCCATGCAAGGGGTTTCCACGCCTCCCAATCCTATGAGATATGCTTCCACAGGATTGACAGTTAACTGTAACTCTTGACAGTAAGACACTCTAACAGCACTAGTGGCTGCGCCTGAGTCAATCAAGGCTCTTACGTTCCTTGCACTCTTTCCTTGTCCTATATTTAGGGTTAAGAAAGGACGTCTATCAATTATCCTATGCGAGCTTGTTCGTGCAACTTCACACATGGCCATGGGATATCCTTGATCTGCATAGTCATTTGCTCTAGGCTGATCTCTACCTTGCCTTCGTAACTTCATCCTTCTGATGCGTTCTAAAGCTTCGGCTTGAGCCTCTTCTCGAACTCGCTTTTCTTCCTCTTTACGTTTCTTAGCAGTGTTGAGTCGGCTGAGCATTTCCTCCGTGAGGGGTTCCTGATACAACTTGACTCTGCAACCGCTAATATAGTTTGGGAGAACATCACCCTCTAACGTGGCTAATTGTACTGCTCCACTCGTGGAGATCCTATTGATTATCATAGGTCCGTAGCCTCTCTTTTCTAGCTTCCTCGCGTGTTGTTTCAGTGTATAGACTAAGACTAGATCTCCTGCTTTCAAACCTTTATCCTTCACATGGGCATCGAAATATGCCTTCTGTCTCTTCTTGGCTGCATATATTCCTGCAGCTGCTCTCAGTCTTGTTTCTCCTAATCGTTCAAGGTCAAGAATCCTAGAGGAGAGCTCATGACCTGTCCATTCGTGCTCTTGTGCTACTCTCAATGTAGGGATCAAGAAGTCCAAGGGTAACACAACGTTTTGGCCGAATACCATCTGAAAGGGGGTGGCTTGGAGTACCGTTTTGTAGGCAACTCGGTATGCCCAAACAACATGGTGTAGCTATTTGTCCCAATCAGAGCGTTTAGTGTTCACTAATTTCGTTAGTACATTGCATAAGATCTTATTAGTGCTCTCAGCTTGCCCATTAGCTTGAGGGTGATAGGGGGCAGACTTCTTGTGTATTACCAGGAATTCTTGGAGTAGATTTTCAATCACTTCGTTCAAGAAGTGAGTGCCTCTATCACTTACTAGTTCTATAGGTAGCCCATATCTTGTGAACACATTCTCAAACAAGAATTTAGCAGTTGTTTGAGCATCGTTCTTTGTCGTAGCCTTTACCTCTACCCACTTGGTGAGATAATCTGTTGCAACAATGATGTATTCCGCATGAGAACCTTTAGCTGGGGGATTAATAGGACCTACGAAGTCTATTCCCCACTTAGAGAATGCACGTCCACCCATCATAGGTTTCAGTGGCATCTCATCTTTTCGTATAGGGTACTGAGTTCTCTGACAGACATCACATCGCTTCACATAGGTATGTGCGTCCATGTGAAGGGTAGGCCACCAGAAGCCCGCAAATAGTATTGCCTTGATCACCCGATCCGGTCCAAAGTGTCCTCCTACTACCCCTTGGTGAGCAGTTTCTAAGATCTTAAGATACTCACTTTCATGGACACATAGCCTCAGGTAACCATCTTTACCACGCTTATATAGATTATCACCAATGAGTGAATCATCCTGGGCTTCTTGTTCTAAACTCCTTTTCCTAGCTAGAGTCATGTCTGGAGAGAATGTGTTTGTCCTCAAGAATGATACTAGAGGTTCACTCCAATCTGGCACAATGGATACTTGATAGAGAGTGGCATGTTCCACAGGTGGTTTAGTGCAACAGATTGGGCATTCCTTGCACAACTCTTGGACATCAGCTTCCATAGTTGGGCAATGTACTTCAAGTCTCTTTAGGGTCTGTAAAGTTCGTTGCTTTGAATGGTGTTGCTCTAGTGCACCTACATGTGCTAATTGCAACCATTTAGAGTACTCATCCTCTTCTATGCAACAAGCCAAGATCCCTTGATCTGTGTGCTTGTACATACTCCCTGCCATGATGTGGTACTTTTGGGCTTTTACAACCTCTCTATTCCGTGTGTTTATCACTGGATGATTAGGCCCGTATGTCAATACTGGTACCAATGGCTTAGCCCACTGCGGCACCACTTCCAGATTAAACAAGTAAGCATTAGGAAGGTCATCTGATACTCCTTGTGGGGCTTCTCCCGATGTGAGCCTAGAAAGATGATCAGCTCTCAAATGGGTCCTCCCTTTCCTTACCACAACCTCAAAATCATATTCCATTAGCAAGAGAAACCATCTCACTAACCTTCCTGTATTGCATGGCTTGTTTACAAGGTATAGAAATGCCTGATGATCAGTAAAAAATTTAAACTTATTTGCAAGCAAATAGTGTCTAAATTTCTTAACTGCATATACCATGCCTAAGCCTTCTCTCTCCGTAGTGGTGTAATTCCGTTCAGCCGCATTCAATTGTCTACTAGCATAGGCAATTGGAAGATCCATATTACCTTCACCAGTAGGTTGTGCAAGCACACATCCAATAGCATAATTGGATGCATCCACATGAACATGGAATGGCTTATTCCAATCTGGTGTGGTCAAGATTGGTGCTGAACATAATCTTCGTTTAAGCTCCTGGAAGGAATTCTCACATTCATCCGTCCACTCAAAATTAGTCAGAAGTCCGTACATGGGCTTTGCAATGACAGCATACATGTGTATAAATCGTCGGTAATAACCACAATGCCCCATGAAAGCTTGTACTTCCTTGACATTCTTTGGCCTAGGTAGCTCTGCTATGGCTCTCACTTTTTCTTCGTCGGTAGATATGCCATTCTTTGACACTATGTGTCCTAGAATCTTGCCTTGCCTGACCATAAAAACACATTTTTCTAGGTTCAGGCAGACCTGATATTCTCTACATTTGTCAAAGATTTGTCTGAGTTCAGGAATATGGGTTTGTCTAATATTGGAATGAGCACAAAGATCATCAACATAGACTTCTAAACTCTTCCTCAGGAACTCCTTAAACACATGGCACATCAGCCTCTGGAAGGTAGCTGGTGCATTGGTAAGCCCAAATGGCATTACTCTAAAAGCAAAAATGCCCCATTCTGTGGCAAAGGCTGTCTTATGCTGATCCTCTGGAGCTATGGCTACTTGATTGTAGCCCGAAAATCCATCAAGGAAGCTGTACACTTCCTTGCCTGCCACTCTTTCTAAGAGATGTTCTGTGATGGGAAGCGGATAGTTATCTCGAATAGTGGATGCATTAACCTTCTTCAAGTTAATGCACACGCGCAGTTTGCCATTCTTCTTGGGCACCACTACGATGGGTGATACCCACTCAGTGTGCTCAATTTCATAGATAAATCCAGCTTCGACCAGTCTATCTATCTCTTCCTTGATCTTAGCAGCGTAATTATCGTTATATTTATAAGGCTTTTGCTTAGAGGGTTTGGCATCTGAGGTCATGGGGATAGTGTGTGAGCATATATCAGGGTCGACACCTTTCAAATCCTTGTAACTCCAAGCGAATACATCTCTGTATTCTCTTAGCAAGGCAATCAATTCGTGCTCTTCTTCCTCTGTTAGGTCATGACCTATGTACGTGCATCTCTCCTCTCCTTCTTCTAGGGCCACTACTATTTTCTTGGTGGTTTCTTTGTTATCATAGGCCTCTCCTGATTGTGCCTCTCGTTTAGGCATTCTTATCATGACTCTCCTGTCATCTATCTCATACTTCTTAAAATTTTCTGGGACCTCAAACAAAGATTCTTCCTCTTCTGGTGAGGCTTCTCTCTTCTTTCGTTTCTTCCCTTCTTCCTTCTGGGTCACCTGTGTTGCTAATCTTACATCGTTTGTAAGCTCTCCATGCCTCTGGGGTTGAAATTCTACTTCATGGAAGTATTCTTCATCTGATGCAAATGGTGGGTCCATAATGATTGACTCTAGGTCGGAGTCACTTGCATCCTCAAATGCATCAGGGCTAGGTTCGCATTCTTCTAGAACTGCCTCTCCCGTGATTGGCTCTATGGAGAAGACTGAAATGTCATAGCCATCCTCATCACAGTGAGGTGTCCATTGTTCTTCATTGATGGCTACATCCATTGTTGCTAAAATTTCTGCCCAGCCATGGGGTTCAAATTCCTCGTCTGGAAAAACTACAGGTGCATAGGCTGGGTCTTGAATGGGTCTATGGGTTTCGTTTGCACCTATTTCTCTGGCCTTTTCTCTCTTCTCTTCCTCTACTGCTACTTTGCACATCCATAAGTGGGTGTCTTCATGCATCCATGAGGATCCTGACCCTATGGAATGCACTGATTCTGTATCATCTTTGGCTCTATGGATGGGATTCCATTGGATAGGAGGGACATCTCTATGAGAATAATCCTTGAGATTGACTTTGGTCGTAACACCTAAGTGTTGCAGGTACAAAGAATTGGTCCCCCAATCCTGTACCACTTGCAATTGTCGCATAAAGGGTCTTCCCAAAATCATCTCATAGGCATGATTTTTGCTGAAGTCACATATAGCAAAGCTATGCTCGAACTCAACACCACATGTGGTGAGAGTTATGCCTTCTAGCAATCCCAAGGGTCTTTCAATATGACCATCGGCCATCTGCAATTTCATTCTCGTTGGCCTGAGTGCTGGCTTGCCCCAACGCTTCCATAAGGAGGTGGTGGCAATTGCAACTCCTGCACCTGAGTCCAAAATTGCCTTGGTGGTGTACTCCTTGTAGGTGATGGGAAGATAGGTGTTCCCTTCTTCACCTTCACACATATCTCCTATCTTATCCAAGGGAATTTCTGGCACTGTCCTATGGGGTCCTACCTGGGAACGAGGTTTTGCTATCTCTGGTACTTGTTTGGCTACATGTTTCCATAATTCAGGTCTAACCTTGAGTAGCTCTTCTAACTTGAGGTTACACTGCACGTTAGTGTTCTTCACTACCTCTGTGTTCCTAGGTATGACTGAATCTTCGTTCCTTACCATGACTGTAGGTGCTCTCATGCAGGTGGACCTTGCTTCCCATGGGCCTGTGAAATGGGGTAGTTCCTGTAAAGAATTAGACTCAAAGTCCAATCTCTCGTGAGATTGAGTACTCTCATGTTCCCCGTAAATAGATGGGATGTCTTGTGGGAATTGGTCGTGTGCATCATCCACAAGTTCAAAGGGAGGGGCGACTTCACTTTCGTTGTCCCATTTGTCTTCTTGAATCTCTCGTAGGAAGTCTGGTGCAAACCGATTCATAGAAGAAGGAGTGTCTGGCTCCGTAGAATTAGGCGCATAAGCAACCTGGGAAGGAGGGCTTATTCTATCGTTGGCTCTCTCCTCGTTCTCATAGATGGCTGGAGCACCAGCTTCCTGGGGAGGGTTACTTATTCTATTACTTTTCCGAACAGACTCATACGCTCCCTGAGAACGAATGTAGGCAACTTGTGGAGGTATGCAAGCTTTCGAGGGAGGCCCATGTGCCTTTTGGGGGGGAAGATAAGCTTCTTGAGGAGGCACATGGGCTTCCTGAAGAGGCTTGCTTATCCGTTCTCTTGCCCTTTCCTTTCTTTGAGGGGCAGATTCCTTTTCTGATTGTGCAATTAGCCTCTCTATTCTTTCTAAGGAGGGGAAGTTGTCTGGTTTAGTGGAATTGGCCACATAAACTTCCGATGGGGGATGGTTCATGTTTTTGCTTGCTTTATCTTTTTCTTGATTTTTTTCTTCCTTGGCAGATTTTGCAATTATTCCCTCTAACTTCTCTAGGAATCCATCCAAGTGTAATTGCGTCTTGGCTGAGCCCGAGTAATTGAAAAGGCGACTGGCTTCAAACATAGTCTGAGCCAATGCGACCATTTTCGCGCACAGCTTGGTTCTTTCTATCTCCAAGTCAGCTTTGGGATAGCACTTGTCATGATCCGTGACGTTTGGCCCTTCTTGGATTCTGGCCTGATATGCCTTAAGCATCATGTCTATGTCTTCAGGAGTGGGATCAGCTAATACTGATCCTGTTTGGGGTGGTGGGTGGGTTACGTGGGGTGTCTTAGAGGGTGGAGGGATGGAGGGTGATGGGGATGGTAGCGGTGGGAATGTGTGAGAGTGCGGTTGAGATGTGATCTCTATGATTTTAGCCTTGGTTTCTCGTAGACTTTCCTCAAGTTCACTCATCTTCTTTGCCCATTGCCTTTTCATGCGTTCGCAGCTATCTCTCCAAGCTCTTGTTCTCTTTTTATTTTGGCTCTCAGTATCGCTAGCGTCTGGGCTCTTTTCCTTGCCTACCCCTTGGTTTTGCTTCACTGCTTGAGCTCTCGTGACTACCTGTACGGGTGCAGTGGAAGTAATACTTCCGCTGGAATCTACCACTAACTCAATAACGTTGATGGGCGTGATTTTTGGCATATTATTGGGGTTCTTTGGACAATCTCGTAAGAGATGCTCTTTTCCACAATCTTGGCAAAAGCCTTGGATCATCACTGACTGGTTTTGTGTAAGTGGAGGTAAGGGGCAATCACGAATGAAGTGATCTCCTTGGCATCTGTAGCACGGTCCTCTTGGGAATGGAGGTCTTACTTGCCTAAATTGAGGCCTAGGATTGGGGTTTGCATACATGACGTTCGTGTAATCTGACTCCCAACTAGGTTCGTTTGTCTCTTCGCTATAATAGGACTCACCATGCTCAGGAGACTGCATGTAGTAGGCCTGGGGGCTATCAACATGTGTAGAATCAAAGCTATGGTCACTCGGGTCACTTTCAGAAAGCAAGGATGTTACAGGGACTATAGCTCTATTCAGGTTCTCTTCTGCAGCAGTATACTTTATCGGAATCACATTAGCTGGGGCTGGGGGTTGTTGTGCTAGCACAGGCTGAGGCCTTTGTTGGTTTTGATATTGAGGTTGGAAATTTTGTTGTGGCCTGCCATATGGTTGTGGAGGGTACGGGTTCTGGTATCTTCCCTGCTGAGGATATGGCTGAGGGTGGGGTTGCCTAACTGCCTGCTTGTTGTATGGGCAATCTTGTGCGGTATGATTGGTGTACCTTCGTTCTATGGTGCAATATTGGCTATTTGGATTGACCTGGGGTTGAGCCATAATGGGACACACGTTTGCCATATGGTCACCACCGCATGTATAGCACCTCTTCGCTGGGGTAAACCTCGGAATTTGTTTGCTAGAGACGCCTAGTTTTTGGGCCACTTTCTCTGCGAGTTCCTCAATTGATGTGGATTGCGTGGAAGAGTGACTAGATGCATTATCTGAATCTTTGTAGATTTTGGAAAGCTCTAGTTCTTCCCCTAGGTTATCTTCAATGTCAATGCACATGCGTACACACTCTTCTATAGTCCTAGGGTCTTTCAGATACACATAGGATCTCAATTTCGTACTCAGCAATCCGTCAAGGAATAAGGCTACTTGTTTGGCAGATGTGGGTAGCTCTGAAACAGGACATCTTTCAAGGTATTGCCTAAATCTTCTTCCTGCAAGTCTCACAGTCTCTTGAGGGGTTTGCTTGAAGTTGTGAATCAGTGAGGAGGTATTGTGTCTTATGCCACTCTTGGAGAATTCAATAATAAATGCTTCTAGGAGTTGGTCTATGCTCCTGAACTGGCGCTCATCCAATGGCTAAAACCATGTAAGTGCTGTGTTCCTAAGGGTTAGACCGAAGGCATTGTACTGCGTGAATAGATCCTCCACTTGTTCAGCTCTCAAGACTTGCTTGAACTCCGCCACATGATCATAGGGATCTCCTGTGCCATCAAAGTAATTCTTCATGGACTTAACTAGCTGAGTCAGTCTCAGAGTTCTTGCATGCTCTCTAGGTCTCGGCAGAGGGAATCCATCCACATTTCTTTGGTTCCTTGAGCTCTAAGCACCTCAGGTTCTACCCTATTCGTCTCCGTCCTCGTTCTTTCTCTGCTCACTGGATTGGCAAAGCTTACTTCTGGTCTATCTCTATTTCTGTCCCTTTGCATTCCATGAGCTTGGGATGTTCCAGCCCCAGGGTGACCATAGGATACATTTGATCTTGGTTGGGGGAAAATGAATTCACCCTTCCAAGTGTAAGCATGCCTATCATTTTCCGTAACCGCAAAGATCCGTTCTGAAGCGTGATCTAAGTAGGTCACTCTGCCTTGACTATCAGGATCCTTAAACTCGTAGATCATGATATTTCCTATATCAATTGGCTGATTAGATTTATACCTCCAAAAGGCTTCGTCAGTTTCTCGATTGAGGAGCAACTCTATGCTCTTGTTGTCTTGGGGAACCCATTCAGGTGTGATAATCCTAGTGAGAACAGATTTGCCTCGAGGGGTTCTAGGTTCTACACCCATGTTTCCTTGTTCCAAGTCACCTAAGTCCGCTTCGGAGATTACATTCCCAAATTCATCTGTCCTATCTGGGTGACTGGTGACTACGTATATGGTTCCTTCTTTGTCCAGGTATGCACCGTTTTCAAACTTGACAGCTGGGTGCTCTAGTCCTATGGATTGGTCAGGGTTTTTAATCTGGACCACGGATCTTCCTAGGCCGTCCTCATAGATGCTAGCACCTAATCGGTTGGTCCTAAGGTATTCCAACTGTGTTTTGTAAGGGCCTTCTACCCTGTACAAGTAAGGCACACCTGAACTTCCCGTAGGTCTGTCCATGCCTTGAGACATCTCTGACTCACTGGTCTCAGAGCTAGGGTAGTACGAGTGGTGGCTCAACTGTTGGGCCCAAGACCTAGCAGTGTGGTTAACACTAGCCTCTGAAGATCTAAGGCTTTGTCTCTCCCTTACTAGATGTCGTCCTGATCTAAGGTTCATATGCCTATCTAAGTAGACCAATTCTTTGCCCAGAGTACAACCTCGTTGCTGGTTACTTTATATTAGTCGCTTGGTTCTTTTTAGGTATTTTATCGTGTTTAAGGTCTTGTCTGATATCACGTTGTCAAGAATATTTGAATGTTGTTTCGCACTTACAGTTGATCGTTCCACGTTAAGTTCTTTCCCTTTAAAATTCTTGACAGTACAAGGATTATGCCCTTAGCTTGAGCTTGAAAGTTTAGGTATGCTTCAACTTGATAGTGGCCTATCGTCACCCTGACTTACTCCTACTTCTAATCGTTCTTAGCCTAAGCTAGGAATTGACGAAGAGGAGTTGAGAGTATTCCGACCTTTCTTGCCGAACCTTGCTCTTTAGTGCTTGAGAAGTTGATTCTCAAGCTTGCGCAAAACCCTTGCTTGGGCGCTCTCAATTGCTTCTCAATAGACCTGCATAAGTCCCAAGATTAGCTCCAAGTAGACCTTTCAATTGACAGACAATTTATTTCAGACACTTTTTTAATGACCCTTGTTCCCCCTTTTGTATTGCTAGAAATTTCCTCTAGAGCTCCCTTGGTGTTTCTACCCCTCTGTGTGTCAACTTCCAAATATCCTATCTGAAAATCAACGCGTTATTCTTATAAAAAACAGTTGAGGGCGTGTAGTATATGCCACGAGCTTTCCGACAAGCCCTAGAGCTCAGAAAATGGATTTCGTATGAAAAAGTTATGACCGTTCAGGGTTTAGGGGGTTAACTTAGACAAACAGAACCTTTCAGGGTTCTAATGCATTTTTCTAAGGCCTTTGCAAGTGTATGAGTATTTGAGAGTGCAACTAAGCCCAAAGTTTAGCCTAAATTTCCAAAAAATTTACCCCCTTAATTTTTGCCGAAAATGTCTGTCTGTCGCGATAGACGGTGTCTGTCGCGATAAACACAAACTATCGTGGGGGCTGTCTGTCGCGATAGACAGTGTCTGTCGCGATAGACGCTGTCTGTCGCGGATTTCTGTCTGTCGCGATAGACGCTGTCTCTCGTGGAATTTCGGTCTGTCGCGATAGACAATGTCTGTCGCGATAGACGGTGTCTGTCGCGATAGACGGTGTCTGTCGCGGAATTTCGGTCTGTCGCGATAGACGGTGTCTGTCGCGATAGACGGGGTCTATCGTGGATTTTTGTCTGTCGCGATAGACGGTGTCTGTCGCGATAGACGCTGTCTGTCGTGGAATTTCTGTCTGTCGCGATAGACGGTGTCTGTCGCGATAGACAGTGTCTGTCGCGATAGACGGTGTCTGTCGCGATAGACGGTGTCTGTCGCGGAATTTCGGTCTGTCGCGATAGACGGTGTCTGTCGCGATAGACGGGATCTATCGTGGATTTCTGTCTGTCGTGGAATTTCGGTCTGTCGCGATAGACGGTGTCTGTCGCGATAGACGCTGTCTGTCGTGGGTCTCTGTCTGTCGCGATAGACGGTGTCTGTCGCGATAGACGCTGTCTGTCGTGGGTCTCTGTCTGTCGTGGGTCTCTGTCTGTCGCGATAGACGGTGTCTGTCGCGATAGACAGTGTCTGTCGCGATAGACGGTGTCTGTCGCGATAGACTGAAAAAACGCAAATTTTTGAGAAACTTGTAGTGATTTAGAGTGCCCTAATGGTGTAGGTTACCGTGCTAAACATGCATTCACAAAATTTTAAGTTTTTTTGTCTGTCGCGACAGACAGAGGTCGTCGTCCCGGGACCTGTGCAGAGCCTGTCGTACCTGCGCACACTGCTGGAGGAGGTGGTACAGCAAGTTCCTGCAACAAAAGCTCAAAAACACACCAAACCAGATAGCATGCAAGCTCTCTCTCGCTCTCTCTCACAATGAAATGAGGGAAATGAGGTGGGGTGTAATATGACCAAAAAACTGAAATTTTTTGTGGAGATGGAGATGGAGGTGGGAGATGGTGGAGATGATGATGGTGATGCGAAAGTAAGGAAAAAATGAAGAAAAATTAAGAGAAGGAAGGATGTTACCTATAACTCCAATGTCTCAACTCGACGTCTTACCATCACACGCTCGTCCTCGAAGCTCTCTCCCCGGCAACGGCGCCAAATTTGGTGTCACTCTAGCACAATGGCGAGTACCAACGTGAGAAGATTCACCTCATAATTGTCAATCTGTGGAGACGTGAGGACTAGTATGAAGACTATGAGCAAGTGAAGGCACAAGTGCGTGAGTGAGAAGCACACAAGCATGCACACACATACACACACACGCGCACACAAGGCAAGAACAAGGAGAGGAACAATGGAGTTCTTTGCATTAATCAATAGATCTCTTACATAAGCTCAATTCACAAACAATCTACCCTCCAAAATGAGCTCTCTAGCTCTTTTTATAGTTTTTTGACTAGTTTTGGCCCTGTCCAGACCTAGTGTCCGGCCTAGTTAAAAATTAGGTTCCAGGGCTTATTTGAGGGCTCAAACGAAGTCTAAAAATTATGAAAATTGGTACGATGGTACTTCTAATACTCCTCAAGCTCGAGGACTCCTCGGCTTGCACAAAATGGAGTCTATTCTACCAAAAACGGGATTTACAATGTTTGTGTAGTGATTAAAATCACTTGAGTTGTACATAATCCATGGGAAAAAATGATTTGGCCTTGTTGCCGTATTGTGCATGACTCCTCTGTTGCTTTGTATGCCAACAGCTTGTCCATTAGCTTGAGGGTGATAGGGGGCAGACTTCTTGTGTATTACCAAGAATTCTTGGAGTAGATTTTCAATCACTTCGTTCAAGAAATGAGTGCCTCTATCACTTACAAGCTCTATAGGTAGCCCATATCTTGTGAATACATTCTCAAACAAGAATTTGGCAGTTGTATGAGCGTCATTCTTTGTCGTAGCTTTTACCTCTACCCACTTAGTTAGATAGTCTGTTGCAACAATGATGTATTCCGCATGAGAACCCGTAGCTGGGGGATTAATAGGACCTACGAAGTCTATTCCCCACTTAGAGAACGCACGTCCACCCATCATAGGTTTCAGTGGCATCTCATCTTTGCGTATAGGATACTGAGTTCTCTGACAGACATCACATCGCTTCACGTAGGTATGTGCATCCATGTGAAGGGTAGGCCACCAGAAGCCCGCAAACAGTATTGCCTTGATCACCCGATCTGGTCCAAAGTGCCCTCCTGCTACACCTTGGTGAGCAGTTTCCAAGATCTTAAGATATTCACTTTCATGGACACACAATCTCAGGTAACCATCTTTACCACGCTTATATAGATTATCACCAATGAGTGAGTAATCCAGAGCTTCTTGTTCTAAACTCCTTTTCCTAGCCAGAGTCATGTCTGGAGGGAATGCTTTCGTCCTCAGGAAGGATACTAGTGGTTCACTCCAATCTGGCACAATGGATACTTGATAAAGAGTGGCGTGTTCCACAGGTGGTTTAGTGCAACAGATTGGGCATTCCTTGCACAACTTTTGGACATCCGCTTCCATAGTTGGCCAATGCACTCCGAATCTCTTTAGAGTCTGTAAAGTTCGTTGCTTTGAGTAGTGTTGCTCTAATGCACCTACATGTGCTAATTGCAACCATTTATTGTACTCGTCCTCTTCCACACAACAAGCTAAAATTCCTTGATCTGTGTGCTTGTACATGCTTCCTGCCATGATGTGGTACTTTTGGGCTTTAACAACCTCTCTATTCCGTGTGTTTACCACTGGATGGTTAGGCCCGTATGTCAATACTGGTACCAGTGGCTTAGCCCACTGTGGCACCACTTCCAAATTAAACAAGTAAGCATCAGGAAGGTCATCTGACACTCCTGGTGGGGCTTCTCCCGATGTGAGCCTAGAGAGGTGATCTGCTCTCAAATGAGTCCTCCCTTTCCTTACCACCACCTCAAAATCATATTCCATTAGCAAGAGAAACCATCTCACTAACCTTCCTGTATTGCATGGCTTATTTACGAGGTATAACAATGCCTGATGGTCAGTAAAAAATTTAAACTTATTTGCAAGCAAATAGTGTCTAAATTTCTTAACTGCATATACCATGCCTAAGCCTTCTCTCTCCGTAGTGGTGTAATTTCGTTCAGCTGCATTCAACTGTCTACTGGCATAGGCAATTGGAAGATCCATATTACCTTCACCAGTAGGTTGAGCAAGTACACACCCAATGGCATAATTGGATGCATCCACGTGAACATGGAATGGCTTATTCCAATCTGGTGTGGTCAAGATTGGTGCTGAACATAATCTTCGTTTAAGCTCCTGGAAGGAATTCTCACATTCATCCGTCCACTCAAAGTTAGTCAGGAGTCCGTACATGGGCTTTGCAATGACAGCATACATGTGTATAAATCGTCGGTAATAACCACAATGCCCCATGAAAGCTTGTACTTCCTTGACATTCTTTGGCCTAGGTAGCTCTGCTATAGCTCTCACTTTCTCTTCATCAGTAGATATGCCATTCTTTGACACTATGTGTCCTAGAATCTTGCCTTGCCTGACCATGAAAACACATTTTTCGGGGTTTAGGCAGACTTGATATTCTCTACATTTGTCAAAGATTTGTCTGAGTTCAGGGATATGGGTTTGTCTAATGTTGGAATGAGCACAAAGATCATCAACATAGACCTCTAAATTCTTCCTCAAGAACTCCTTAAATACATGGCACATTAGTCTCTGGAAGGTAGCTGGTGCGTTGGTAAGCCCAAATGGCATTACTCTAAAAGCAAAAATGCCCCATTCTGTGGCAAAGGCTGTCTTATGCTGATCCTCTGGAGCTATGGCCACTTGATTGTAACCCGAAAATCCATCAAGGAAGCTGTAGACTTCCTTGCCTGCCACTCTTTCTAAGAGATGTTCTGTGATGGGAAGCGGATAGTTATCTCGAATCGTGGCTGCATTGACCTTCTTCAAGTTAATGCACACGCGTAGCTTTCCATTTTTCTTGGGCACCACAACGATGGGGGATACCCATTCAGTGTGCTCAATTTCATAGATAAACCCAGCTTCAACCAGTCTATCTATCTCTTCTTTGATCTTAGCAGCGTAATTATCGTTATATGTATAGGGCTTTTGCTTAGAGGGTTTGGCATCTGAAGTCATGGGGATGGTGTGTGAGCATATGTCCGGGTCAACACCCTTCAAATCCTTGTAACTCCAAGCGAATACATCTCTGTATTCTCTTAGCAAGGCAATTAACGCATGCTCTTCTTCCTCTGTTAGGTCATGGCCTATGAACGTGCATCTCTCCTCTCCTTCTTCTAGGGCCACTACTATTTTCTTGGTGGTTTCTTTGTTATCATAGGCCTCTCCTGATTGTGCCTCTCGTTTCGGCATTCTAATCATGACTCTCCTGTCATCTATCTCATACTTCTTAAAATTTTCTGGGACCTCAAACAAAGATTCTTCCTCTTCTGGTGAGACTTCTCTCTTCTTTCGTTTCTTCCCTTCTTCCTTCGGGATCACATGTGTGGCTAATCTTACATCATTTGTGAGCTCTCCATGTCTCTGGGGTTGAAATTCTACTTCATGGAAGTATTCTTCATCTAATGCAAATGGTGGGTCCATAATGATTGACTCTAGATCGGAGTCACTTGCATCCTCAAACGCATCAGGGCTCGGGTCGCATTCTTCTAGAACTGCCTCTCCCATGATTGGCTCTATGGAGAAGATTGAAATGTCATAGCCATCCTCATCACAGTGAGGTGTCCATTGTTCTTCATTGATGGCTACGTCCATTGTTGCTAAGATTTCTGCCCAGCCATGGGGTTCAAATTCCTCATCAGGAAAGACTACAGGTGCGTAGGCTGGGTCTTGGATTGATCTATGGGTTTCTTTCGCACCTACCTCTCTGGCTTTCTCTCTCTTCTCTTCTTCTACTGCTACCTTGCACATCCATAAATGGGTGTCTTCATGCATCCAAGAGGATCCTGACCCTATGGAATGCACCGATTCTGTATCATCTTTGGCTCTATGGATGGGATTCCATTGGATAGGAGGGACATCTCTATGAGAGTAATCCTTGAGATTGACTTTGGTCGTAACACCTAAGTGTTGCAGGTACAAAGAATTGGTTCCCCAGTCCTGTACCACTTGCAACTGTCGCATGAATGGTCTTCCCAAAATCATCTCATAGGCATGATTTTTGCTAAAGTCACATATAGCAAATGTATGCTCAAACTCGACACCACAAGTGGTGAGAGTTATTCCTTCTAACAATCCTAGGGGTCTCTCTATGTGACCATCTGCCATCTGCAATTTCATTCTCGTTGGCCTGAGTGCTGGCTTGCCCCAACGCTTCCATAGGGAAGTAGTGGCAATTGCAACTCTTGCACCTGAGTCCAAAATTGCCTTGGTGGTGTACTCCTGGTAGGTGATGGGAAGATAGGTGTTCCCTTCTTCACCTTCACACATATCTCCTATCTTATCCAAGGGAATTTCTGGCACTGTCCTATGGGATCCTACCTGGGAACGAGGTTTGGCTATTTCTGGTACTTGTTTGGCGACATGTTTCCATAATTCAGGTCTAACCTTGAGTAGCTCTTCTAACTTGAGATTGCACTGCACGTTAGTGTTCTTCACTACCTCTGTGTTCCTAGGTATGACTGAATCTTCGTTTCTTACCATGATTGTAGGTGCTCTCATGCAGGTGGACTTCGCTTCCCATGGGCCTGTGAAATGGGGTAGTTCTTGTAAAGAATTAGACTCGAATTCTAATCTTTCTTGAGATTGGGTACTCTCCTGCTCTCCATAAATGGATGGGATATCTTGTGGGAATTGGTCATGTGCATCATCCACAAGTTCAATAGGAGGAGGGACTTCACTCTCTTTAGCCCATTTGTCTTCTTGAATCTCTCGTAGGAATTCTGGTGTGAATCGATTCATAGAAGATGATGTGTCTGGCTCCGTAGAGTTAGGCACATAGGCTTCAGGCACATAGGCTTTCTGAGCAGGAATGCTTAATCTTTTGCTTGCCTTGCCCTTGTGTTGAGAGGCTGGTTCCTTTTGTGATTGTGCCACTAGATTCTCTATTCTTTCTAGGGAGGGGAAATTGTCTGGTTCAATGGAATTTGGCACATAAGCTTTCGGTGGGGGATGGGTCATTTTTTTACTTACATTCTCCCTTTCTTGATTTTTTTCTTCCTTGACAGATCTTGCAATTATGCCCTCTAACTTCTCTAGAAGTCCATCCAAGTGTAATTGCGTCTTGGCTGAGCCTGAGTAATTGAAGAGGCGACTGGCTTCAAACATAGTCTGAGCCAATGCGACCATTTTCGCGCAAAGCTTGGTTCTTTCTATCTCTAGGTCAGCTCTAGGGTAACACTTGTCATGATCTGTGACATTTGGCCCTTCTTGAATCCTGGCCTGATATGCTTTAAGCATCATGTCGATGTCTTCCGGAATGGAATCAGCTAATACTGATCCTACTCTAGGGGGTGGTGGAATCACATGAGGTGGGTTGGGAGATGGCGGGTCGGATGGCGATGGGGATGGTGGTGGTGGGATAGTGTGAGAGGGAGTTTGAGAAGTGAGTTCAGTTATCCTGGCTTTGGTTTCTCTTATGCTTTCCTCGAGTTCACTCATCTTTTTAGCCCATTGTCTTTTCATTCTTTCCCGACTATCTTTCCATGCTCTAGTCCTTTTCTTTGTTATGCTCTCGGCTTCACTAGCCTCTGGGTTCTTATCCTGGTTTACCCCTTGATTCTGCTGTAATGCTTGAGCTCTAGTGACTACCTGGGCGGGAGTAGTGGAAGTGACACTTCCTGTGGAATCTACCACTAACCCAATAACGTTGATAGGAGTGATTTTTGGCATATTATTGGGGTTCTTCGGGCAATCTCGTAAGAGATGCTCTTTTCCACAATCTTGGCAAAAGCCTTGGATCGTCACTGACTGGTTTTGTGTAGGTGGAGGTAAGGGACAATCACGAATGAGGTGATCTCCTTGGCATCTGTAGCATGGTCCTCTTGGGAATGGAGGTCTTACCTGCCTTGGTTGAGGTCTAGAGTTGGGGTTTGCATACATGACATTTGTATAATCTGACTCCCAACTAGGTTCATTTGGCTCTTCGTTGTAATAGGACTCACCATGTTCTGGAGACTGCATGTAGTAAGCCTGGGGACTATCGACATGTGTAGAATCAAAGCTATGGTCACTGGGGTCACTTTCGGAAAGCAGTGGGGTTACAGGGACTATGGCTCTATTCAGGTTTTCTTCTGCAACCGCATACTTTACCGGAATCACATTAGCTGGGGTTGGGGGTTGTTGTGCTAGCATAGGCTGAGGTCTTTGTTGGTTTTGATATTGTGGTTGATAATTTTGTTGTGGCCTGCCATATGGCTGTGGAGGGTACTGGTTCTGGTATCTTCCCTGCTGAGGGTATGGCTGAGGGTGGGGTTGCCTAACTGCCTGCTTGTTGTATGGGCAATCTTGTGCGGTGTGATTGGTGTATCTCCGTTCTATGGTGCAGTACTGGCTACTAGGATTTACTTGGGGCTGAGCCATAATGGGGCAGACATTCGCCATGTGGTCACCACCACAAGTGTAGCACCTTTTCACAGGGGCAAACCTTGGGATTTGTTTACTAGTTACCCCTAATTTCTGAGCTACTTTCTCTGCAAGTTCCTCGATTGATGTGGATTGCGTGGAAGAGATGCTAGAGGCACTATCCGAATCTTTGTATATCTTAGAAAGCTCTAACTCCTCCCCTAGGTTGTCTTCAATGTCAATACACATGCGTACACACTCTTCTATGGTCCTAGGGTCCTTCAAGTACACATATGATCTTAGTTTGGTACTTAGTAGTCCATCCAAGAATAAGGCTACTTGCTTGGCTGGTGTGGGTAACTCCGAAACAGGGCATCTTTCAAGATATTGCCTAAATCTCCTTCCTGCAAGTCTTACAGTCTCTTGCGGGGTTTGCTTGAAGCTGTGAATCAGCGAGGAGGTATTATGCCTTATGCCACTCTTAGAGAATTCAATAATGAAAGCCTCTAGGAGTTGGTCTATGCTCCTGAACTGCCTCTCATTTAGTGGCTGAAACCATGTCAGGGCAGTGTTGCTAAGGGTCAGACCAAAGGCATTGTACTGCGTGAATAGATCCTCCACTTGTTCAGCTCTCAGGACTTGCCTAAACTCAGCCACATGATCGTATGGATCTCCAGTGCCATCGAAGTAGTTCTTCATGGACTTAACTAGCTGAGTCGGTCTCAAAGTCCTTGTGTGCTCTCTAGGTCGTGGTAGAGGGAACTCATCCGCGTTTCTTTGATTCCTGTGAGCTCTAAGTATCTCAGGTTCTACTCTATTTGTTTCCGTCCTCGTTCTCTCTCTTACCACTGGGTTGGCAAAGCTTACTTCTGGTCTATCTCTACTTCTGTCTCTTTGCATTCCATGAGCTTGGGATATTCCAGCTCCAGGGTGACCATAGGATACATTCGATCTTGGTTGGGGGAAAACAAATTCACCTTTCCAAGTGTAAGCATGCCTATCATTTTGTGTCACCACAAAGATCCTCTCCGAAGCGTGATCTAAGTAGGTCACTCTGCCTGGGCTATCAGGATCCTTAAACTCATAGATCATGATTGATCCTATATCAGTTGGCTGATCAGGTTTATACCTCCAAAAGGCTTCGTCAGTTTCTCGATTGAGAAGCAAATCTATGCACTTGTTGTCTTGGGGAACCCATTCAGGTGTGATAATCCTAGTGAGAATAGATTTGCCTCGGGGTGTTCTAGGTTCTACTCCCATGTTTCCTTGTTCTAAGTCACCTAAGTCCGCTTCTGAGATTACATTCCCAAATTCATCTGTCCTGTCTGGGTGACTGGTGACTACGTATATGGTTCCTTCTTTGTCCAGGTATGCACCGTTTTCAAACTTGACAGCTGGGTGCTCTAGTCCTATGGATTGGTCAGGGTTTTTAATCTGTACCACAGATCTTCCTAGGCCGTCCTCATAGATGCTAGCACCTAATCGGTTGGTCCTAAGGTATTCCAACTGTGTTTTGTAAGGGCCTTCTACCCTGTACAAGTATGGCACACCTGAACTACCTGTAGGTCTGTCCATGCCTTGAGACATCTCTGATTCACTGGTATCAGAGCTAGGGTAATGCGAGTGGTGACTCAACTGCTGGGCCCAAGACCTTGCAGTGTGATTGACACTAGCCTCTGAAGACCTAAGGCTTTGTCTCTCTCTTACTAGGTGTCGTCCTGATCTAAGGTTCATATGCCTAACTGATTAGCCCAATTTTTCTAGGTACAACCACGTTTCTGAGTCCTTTTGTATCGGTCACTTGGTTCTTTTTATGTTGATTATCGTGTTTATACTCTTGTCTGATATCACGCCGTAGGAGTACTTGAGTTTAATTTCGCACTTTAGTTTGGTCGT
>CM035429.1:28884056-28959056 GCA_020310875.1 Ceratopteris richardii
CATACACATACACATACACATACACATACACATACACATACACATACACATACACATACACATACACATACACATACACATACACATACACATACACATACACATACACATACACATACACATACACATACACATACACATACACATACACATACACATACACATACACATACACATACACATACACATACACATACACCTACACATACACATACACATACACATACACATACACATACACATACACATACACATACCCATACACATACACATACACATACACATACACATACACATACACATACACATACACATACACACACATACACACACATACACATACACATACACATACACATACACATACACATACACATGCACATACACATACACATACACATACACATACACATACACATACACATACACATACACATACACCTACACATACACCTACACCTACACCTACACCTACACCTACACCTACACCTACACCTACACCTACACCTACACCTACACCTACACGTGCACGTGCACGCACACGTAGACGTGCACGTGCACGCACACGTAGACGTGCACGTGCATGTGCACGTACACGTACACGTACAGGTACACATACACATACACGTACAGGTACACATACATGTACACGTACACATACAGGTACACATACAGGTACACATACACATGCACATGCACATGCACATACACATGCACATGCACATGCACATGCACATGCACATGCACATACACATACGCATACACATACACATCTATATACATATACATATACATATACATATACATATACATATACATATACATATACATATACATATACATATTGTAATAAAGTAATTCTATGATCTAGGGGTTTGGCGGGTTCAGACGTATTTGAAATTGGACAGTGTTTGGTCATCCATGTGTATGACCAAAGATCTTGTGTTTAGACTTACTAGGAGGTTTTGTGCTCTTGTGAACAAGTGATCCACTTAGCTTAGTGGTTAAGTCTCAAGGATGTGAAGGAGGAGGTCTTGGGTTCAATCCCCATGGGAGACATGGGGAGAGTATTTTGCCCAAAGAGATCTAGATCCTTCTAGAAGCATCCACTTGAGTTAACTCGAGTTGACTGGGACACTTGGTGCACATGCACTTAAATGGCCGACACATGGCTGGTTGGTATCTACCTACCCAAGAGGGCAGTGCCCTGGAGAGAGCTATATATAGAGGCATTTGGTTGGGAGGAGAGTCATCTCTCTAGCACGTGGTGGTCTGAATTTCTAGTTATCTTGCATTGGTATCAGAGCTAGAGCTTTCATGGTGACCTTGGATTGAGCTTCATCATGCTTCTCTCCATTAGCTTCTTTCATTGATGAGTAGTTTAGCTTCCTCCTTGTTATCACAAATTCTGTTGCTCGTGAGAGGTGTGTGTTGCTTTTGGGTGTGCATCAAATGCTTCTGAATTTATTTGGCAGGCTACCTCAAAGAGGAGGATTACAAAAAGATGTGCTATCTTTAGCAGGTCCTGCCTGGGTTTTGAACACATCACCTCGTAAGTGAGAGAGGATGTCTTAACCAAGAGAACAATTGCATGACGTTGATGATGCATCTCAGATGCTAGTTACATTGTGTACTACGCCACAACAGATCTTCAAACTGGAAGTTAAAAGATTATTACGTAGTCTACACCTGTTCATAGGGTGGGATTCGAACCTGTGATGTGTAGGAAACAGGCACTTCGTCTGTCCAACTCACCTGCACATGCTCGTGATCAAGCTACGGGAGCTCTTAATCTCATTTTGATAACTGTTTGGGCTATAGAAGCTATAGCAATAGAGAAAAAGATGTGTTCTATTACAAAGTCGACGGGATTCGATTCACTATCCTCATTGGAGACACATGATCCTCTAAACCAACAAGTCAAAGCAGATCTGGCGCTAAGACTGAGATTCTATCGATTAGCTACAACAAGCCACAAGATCTCATGACTGCAAATTGAGGTTCTAAAAGTTTAATATATAACAAGCCACAAGATTTGAACTTGGATCTGTTTACAGTCGGAGCATCATCAGAGAATGATCTATATAGAAGTATCATACATGCTTTGGCATTGCTTTAGAAGAAGCAAAAATATAAGTCCAGTATTGTTGCACTTCCAAATTTGGCGAGGAGGTGTGCGGATGCTCACTAAGGCCTTAAAGGATGGTGAATAGCTCCTCGCAAAGAACAGAGGATGGATGAGCTATGATCAAAGCTATGTATTTTCCAGTTTCTACTTGGCCTTAATGCTTGATTTATCTTGTTTTCATTATTCTACTCTTAATCCTAGATGCACATTGAAATAGCCAAGATTTCAATCGATTAAGTCTAGATTAGGATAATGAACAAATCCACTTCTCATTCCAAGCATTAGTTTGCATTAAGGAAAGACTTGATTTCAAAAAGATCCTTGTGCATCAAAGAATGTATTTTGGTAGTTTAATTCCAGATTTCCTTTCCATTGGGTAAGCTCTTTATTGCACCACGAGGATATGTTTTTATATCATAATGCATTAGGACAAAGGAAAGGATATACATGCATCAAGATTGCATGATATACATTCTTAGTACAAGGAAAAATAATGCTTCAAGCTCATGCATGATTGTTGCATGCAAAGAACATGCATGCATACACATGTGAGCATATGGATTTGCATGTAGGCACATGCATTTGCATGAAAGAACGGGATGTTGTTTGCAAGTAGATATGAAAATGTACTCTCTTAGTATTTAGCTTATTTTATAAAGCTCACGGCTTGACATTAGGGAAGACAGAGGACTAGTTAGTTGAAAAGATATACTAGTTCTAGTTTGCAACTCAAGTAATTAGTCGATTCCTTCCCAAGTTGATACTCCGTTATCAAAAATAAATACTTAATGACTATTAAGTATGTTTGATGTCTTACTAGGTATAAGTAAGCATTAGGATAAATTTTAGTATTAAATTTTCTTGATGACCAAGAAAATTTAATTACTTGCAAACCTTTTGCGATGTATGATGACTCTAAGTCTCGGATGTACTTAGGGAGTCATGAAAATAAGCTTATAATGATTACTCTAAGTATAGGTGATATTTAGAAAGTCATGCAGATAAGCTTTAGTTGATTAGTTACGTAATTTATGTAACTTCTCAAGCATCCCAAGATTGGATGATAACTTCAGCTATGTTTCCAAGTTCCATGAGCACTCTTCCATTCTATGGAACTCAACAACCAAATCAATGAACTTAAATATAAATTGAACTTTGAAGTTCAATAGAGTTGTGTTTCATTCATGTTTTGCATCTCTGCTAATGATGCATAGGGCCATGAAAACATGGAAATTTTGGAAGCACTCTTCTATTTAGAATATTTGAAAGTTCTAAGAAGTTACTTTGTGGTTTCAAGATTCGTATCTCACAATGAAACCTCGGTAAGTGACTTTTAGGAATTGAGATATTTCCTAAAAGAGAAACACTAAAATGAAATAGTCAAGCCTTCTATTCCATGTGAGATCATTCTCCTACCATGTTTGAGATGAATTTATTTTTGGGAAGGTAGACGTTCCAAGTAGAGGATCTTAATTGATTCGACATATACATATACATATACATATACATATACATATACATATACATATACATATACATATACATATACATATACATATACATATACATATACATATACATATACATATACATATACATATACATATACATATACATATACATATACATATACACATACGTATACGTATACTATACGTATACATATACGTATACTATACGTATACGTATACGTATACGTATACGTACGTATACATATACATATACATATACATATACATATACATATACATATACATATACATATACATATACATATACATATACATATACATATACATATACATATACATATACATATACATATACATATAGATACACACACACACACACATGCACACACACATACACACGTGTCAGAACAAAAAGCTCTCATTATGCTTGAAGTGGACATGATGTACATCAAAATCATCATTGGAATGATGCCACATATACTGCTTTTAGAGTTTTATTTACATTCATTTGTTTTATTGAGATTTTGATAATAGGAGCATCTTCTTATGTATGTCCCAAAGAATTTATCTTTGTAAAAAGCAAGAGTAAAAGGGTTGAAAGCCACAATTTAGAAGTGGTTGTGATTGATTCTCAATCAAGCAATCAAAAGGTAGATGAGATTTCAAATTTTTCTTTTCCTAGATTGTAGGAAATGATTGTAATCAATTTGAACTTCGAAATCTACCTAGGTTTGAATTTCAAATCCTTGGAGAAAAGGTGTGGCCATGTACTCAAGAGTCTATATAAAGACTCCAAATATTTATACACTAACTAGGATGATGATTTGAAGCAATACATATACTTCATGTTCATTGGTAGGTGCCACTTCAGTTTACTTCTCTTTCTTCTTTAGACTTAGGCAACTTGGAGAGCATGCTGCTCTCATTACAAAGCTCCAAATCTAGTGATTAAGGTATCATTAGGAAGGCATTACTGTCTAGTGCATGCTTACAAATTTTTAGCTCATTTTGTGCATTAATTTTAGATAAATTCAACATTTATAGTCTCAGGGCATTCTTTGCAACAACTTGAAATTTCAGGATGACACCAGTTCAGTGTTAATGTGATTGCTCCTTGTATAATTCATATAATTTACAGCTTTTATGCATTGTATCAAGCCAACCCTATTTATGACACTCCCTTAAGAGGAATTGTTTCAATTTTTATTGTGCTGGCTGCTCTTAGTGTTTGAGATCACAACTTCTATCCATATTTAGAAGGTTTTTTGTGAGCTAGTCATGGTGCAAGTTATCTGTTTTGCATCAACTTGTTCTTGTTGATGTTCCAAAGTACCTATTGGGTTTTATTGTACTAACCACAAGGTCTACTTTACATATACAAATAGCTAGGGCTGGTCCTATGCTGATTTGCTAGACCAACTTCACCACTTGAATAATCTACTCTCCAAGCCTATCCAAGCTTCTCTAACTTTTCTTTTAGTGATATCAGAGCAACTTCAAGATGGGAGATGGCGTGCCATAAATGATTGAGAATCTTGATAGACACAATTATGCTGCTTGGCAAATCAGAATGGAGGCTTATTTGGAAGGAAGAGACCTATATGACATTGTATTAGGTTATGAAGATATGCCTATTCCAAGATCCAAAGAAGACCTACTCAAGAGGAAACAGATAAGCTCACACTTTGGTGTGCAAGGGATGCTCAAACAAGGTAATACATACTCAAATCTATCTCTAAGTTTCTATTACCACATGTTAAAGGATGCAAGACATCTCAAGAGACCTCGCATGCCCTAGAGACTTTCTTTTCCACTAATACAAATGCAAGGAAGAACCATCTTTGGAACGAGTTCAACCAAATGAAGAAGAGTCCAAAACAAACCATCAATGAGTTTGTTACAAAGTTCAAAGAGGTGGCTGATCAATTGGCATCCATTGGAGAGATTATTGAAGAAGATGCCATCATGAGACAAATTCTCAATGGGATTAGAGGTCACAAGCAATGACAATCTTTCACCATAACCTATGATCTCATCATGGATGTGCAAACTCCAAACTTCAACATCTTTCTTGGACAACTCTTCAATCAACCGGCCCAAAATAGCATAAAGGAAGGTAACTCCTATTTAAGTAGTGCCCTATATGCAGATAAGAAGGACAAGAAGCTCAAAGGCAAGAAGAAGGAAGAAGATAAAGAAGAGACGTCCGAAGCCAACTTTGGAGGCAAGAGCAAGTGGAAAGGAAGAAGAAAGGACCAAAGCATGAAAAGACCAAAGGCCAAAATGTTCAACCTTGTGCTGTTTGTGATAAGACCAACCACACCACTCAAAATTGTTGGTTTAATGGAAAGACCTAGAAAGGAAGTGGAAGAGGTGGAGATGGTAGCAATAGAGGCAAAGGTGGACACAACTTCAACAACAACAATAGAGGCCATAACAAAAGGGGATACAAAAATTATTATGAAGATCAACAACATGAAGACTCATTACTCTTGATGAATCTAAGCCACAAGGAAGGTAAAGAAGATGATCATTTATTCTACATAGATTCAAGATGCTCAAATCATGTTGCAAGCAACGTTGCTCTTTTATCTGACTTGGAAAATCCAAAGCATAGACATGAAGTTCAAACAGCGAATGATACAAAGCATAGTGTGGAGAAAATTGGTAATGTCAAAGCTTCCAATTGCATGAAAAATATTTTGAGCAAGTACTCTATGTTCCCACTATCACAAGAAACCTAATAAGTGTAGGCCAAATAGTTGAGAAAGGATTGCAAGTTAGGTTCACCCAACATGGAGCTTTTTGGAAGATCCATGTCAAGGTTTCAAAAAGATAGCCAAAGGTGAGAAGCATGGTAGGCTCTTTACTTTTGAAGTAGGAGAAACCAAAAACATAGCTCTATTCAAATTTGGTTCTCACACCCTAAGTGAGCTTTGAAGTGTAGCATAAGAGGCTAGATCATGTGATTGAAAGAACCTTAAAGGATATATGCAAGATCAAAGTGTTCTTGGATTACCAAACATATCAAAGAAACACATGATCAACAAATGTGATGCATGTTAGATTGGAAAGGCACAAAGACAACCATTCAACCACAAAGTCTACATGGACAAAAAACTTTTGGATCTAGTACATACAGATGTATGGGGGCAAAGCCAAGAACCTTCATTGGCAAGATCAAGGTATTATGTCTCATTTATTGAAGACCATAGTAGATGGACTATTCTATACTTTATCAAAAGTAAGAATGAAGTGTTTGATTGCTTAAAAAAGTATCTAGCACATGTTAAAATCATATAGGTAGATCACTCAAGAAGCTCAAATTTGATGGAGGGGGACAATACTTCTCCAAAGATTTTGATGAGTTCTTATAGGATAAAGGTATCAAAAGGGAAGTGACTACCAAGTGCTCTCCTCAACTGAATGGAATTGTAGAGAGGAGAAACAAGAAATTGGTTGGATAAACCAGAACAATGCTTGACGAAAAGAGGTTGCCACATTATCTATGTGCAGAAGCTATTTCAACTGTTGTATACCTTGTCAATAGACTACCATCCAAATCACTTCAAGGTATGACTCCTTATGAAGCATGGCATGGGAGAAAACCTAGTCTTGGACATTGCAAGGTGTTTGGTTGGTGAGCTTATGTTCATGTACCATCACAAATAAGAGGTAAGCTAGATGAAAGGGCAACAAAGGAAGTGTTTATTGGATACGACTCAACTCAGATGGGTTACAAGTTCTATAATCCTTCAACCAAGCAACTGACCACAAGTAGAGATGTTGTGTTTGAAGAACACAGGTCTTGGTATGATGAAGACAAACAAAAGGTAACTCTACCATATGATCTTGATTCTGATTCTCATCAATTAGGAAGCAAGCATGATACATAGGTCCAGGATCCAAGAAGTGGTACAGATGATGATCAAGATGAAAAGGAAAAGGATTACAAGATATGGAAGTCAAGAGGCAAAGCAAAGATGCAAGAGGTTGGAGAATGCTCCAAGCAAGCACCTAGAAGGCCAACAAGGGAGAAAAAACAACCACAAAGGTATGGATATGATTCCACATTTGTCACAAAGCATTCAATCTACTTGGGAAAAGACTCAATTGAGGAACCCTCAACCTATGAAGAAGCAAAGGGAAACCCTAATTGGGAAAAGGCCATGAAAGAAGAAATAGATGCATTGAAGGGGATGGACACTTGGGATTTTGGCTCCAATGTCACACAATCAAAAGGTAATTGGTGCAGATGGGTATATAAAGTTAGAAAAAACTTAGATGGATCAGTTTGTAGGTACAAGGCAAGATTAGTTGCCAAAAGATGCTCACAAAATCATGGTGTAGACTATGAGGAAACATTCTCACCAATCGCAAAGATGACTACAATCAGAACATTGCTAAGTGTAGTTGTTGCAAGGAATTGGAGACTCCTCCAACTTGATGTGAAAAATGCATTTCTAAATGGTTGGATAAGTGAAGATGTATACATGTCACAACCACCATGTTTTGAAAACTCTATTCATACATCTTATGTCAGGAGACTTAAGAAAGCATTGTATGGATTGAAACAAGCTCCCAAAGCTTGGAATTACAAGTTGGTTACATAGCTTTTAGATCAAGGGCTCAAAGATAGCAACTCAAATCCTTCTCTATTCATCAAAAGGATCACAATGAGATTAACTATCTATGTGTATATGTAGATGATATTATTGTGATATGTGATGAGCTAAATGGTATTCAAAGGATCAAAAGACATATGCAAGAGGAGTTCAAAATTAGTGACTTAGGTGAGCTCACATATTTCCTAGGTATGCAAGTGATTTATACAGATGAAGGGATGTATCTCACTCAGAGAAGATACATTGAAGACATACTTCTCAAGTTCAGAATGGAGAATGCAAAGCTTGCAGGTACACCTTTGGAGTTGAACCATAAACTAAGTCTTTATGAAGGTGAGCAGATTGATGATCATAAAGAATATCAAAGCTTGGTAGGTAGCTTGATATATGCTACTCACACGAGACCAGAAATATCATATAGTGTGGGAGTGCTTAGTCAATTCATCCATTCACCTAGAAGATCACACATGGATGTTGCAAAGAGAGTATTCAAGTACCTCAAAGGAACACTTAATGAAGGTATATTCTATCCTTACTCTTCAGATTTGGATATCACAATCTATTCATATGCAGATTGGGTAGGAGCAAAGGATGATAGAAGAAGTACCTTTAGATACTTAGCATTTGTAGGTTCAAAACTAGTATCATGGAGTTCCAAGAAGCAACCAATAGTTGCTTATCTTCAACTGAAGCAAAATATAGAGATCCTACTATTGCAACTCAAGAAGCAATATGGCTCAAGGAGTTGTACTCAGATTTGGGACTTGTAAGTTCCAAACCTCACTTACTTGGAGATAATGTAAGTTCCATGCACTTGGCTGTGAATCCAATTTTTCATGCAAGGACAAAGCATACAGAAGTCCATTACCACTTTGTGAGAGAGAAGCTTATGGAAAAGGAAATTGACATATCATTTGTTCCTACCGAGAAGCAAATAGCAGATATGATGACAAAGGCACTTGATGGGATAAAGCTTTGTAGGTTCAAAGCGATGGCAGGTAGTCGACCTATCAGAGAGTGAAGACTCAATCATACTTTAGCTTGAGGGGGAGTTGTTGGAACAACAAGCTTTCATGATGCTTGAAGTAGACATGATCTACATCAAACTCATCATTGGAATGATGCCACATATACTCCTTGTAGAGTTTTATTTACATTCATTTCTTGTATTGAGATTTTGATCATAGGAACACCTTCTTTTGTAATTTCCAAAGTATTTATCTTTGTAAAAAGCAAGAGTAAACGGGGTGAAAGCCACGAGTTAGAAGTGGTTGGGATTGATTCTCAACCAGTCAATCAAAAGGTAGATGAGATTTAAAATTTCTTTTTTCCTAGATTGTAAGAAATGATTCTAGTCAATGTAAACTTAGAAATCTGCCTAATTTCAAATTCAAATCCTTGGAAAACAGGCATGGCCATGTACTCAAGAGTCTATATAAAGACTCCACAACATGTTTACACTAATTAGGATGATGATTTGAAGCGATACATATACTTCTTGTTCATTGCTTGGTGCCACTTCAATTTACTGCTCTTTCTTCCTCACACTCACTCAACTTGCAGAGCATGCTGCTCTCACTTCAAAGCTCAAATCCAGTGGTCAAGGTCCCAGTGGAAAGGTATTATTGTCTAGTTTCTGAATGGGTTTCCCCCATTGTAGTGGTGCCCAAGAAGAATGGAAAATTACGAGTATGTATTAACCTTAAAAAAGTTAATGCAGCTACGATCAGAGATAGTTATCCGCTTCCAATCACTGAACATTTATTGGAGCATGTTGCAGGCAAGGAATTTTATAGCTTCCTTGATGGATTTTCAGGTTACAACCAAGTAGCCATTGCCCCAGAAGATCAACACAAAACCGCTTTTGCCACAGAGTGGGGAATTTCGCATTTCGTGTGATGCCATTTGGGCTCACCAATGCACTTGCAACATTCCAAAGGCTCATGTGTCATGTCTTAAAAGAGTTCTTGCAAAAGAACTTAGAAGTATATGTGGATGATCTATGCGCTCATTCCCAAGAAAGAAGATACCACATCCCTGAGCTCAGACAGATCTTCAATAAGTGCAGAGAATATCGAGCGTGTCTAAACCTAGAGAAGTGTGTGTTCATAATACGACAAGGTAAGATCTTAGATCACATTGTTTCTAAGAACGGAATATCAACAGATGAGGATAAAGTAAGATCCATAGCGGAGTTGCCAAGACCAAGGAATGTTAAAGAGGTTCAAGCCTTTATGGGCCATTGTGGATATTACCGTAGATTTATCCACATGTATGCAATCATAGCCAAACCTCTTTATGCCTTGCTAACAAACTTTGAGTGGAACAATGAATGC
Organism: Ceratopteris richardii; assembly: GCA_020310875.1. NCBI lineage: Eukaryota > Viridiplantae > Streptophyta > Polypodiopsida > Polypodiales > Pteridaceae > Ceratopteris > Ceratopteris richardii. Next base: position 28,894,618 of record CM035429.1, read on the forward strand.
AAGAATTCCTTCAATGAACTGAAGAGACGTTTGTGCACATCACCAATATTGACCATGTAGATGTATGAAACACCACAAGAAATGAATTAATGTGACACTAGAACACCTCTATGGTCACCATTAACTCATTGCCACTCCAAACTTTGAGAAGTGATAGCCTAAAGTGGGAACTTTGCTTCTACAGAAATTCCTAGTCACCGAAATGACATATCTTCAGTATTTTGCTAATTTCTCCTAGCTCAAGTATTATTTCTCCATGAAACTTTATAGGATGAAATTAGAAGAGTAGAGATTTCCAACAAGCTATCATATGCATCAAACAAATCTCTAGAACTCAAGTTATGGCCTTCATAAGATGACCCTATATGACCTTCCAAAACTGGAAATTTTTGCCTGTTTTAGTATTCCTGGGTGTTTAAAAATAAAAATTCGATGCCTAGCATCAAATTTCAGTCAAGGTCGATGCCGGGCATCGACTTTGAGCTTTTTTAGGCTCTTTTTCTGCACCAGAAATACTCTCTTTTACACACACATGAAGAAGACCACTTGTATGCTAGAAGTCGATGCCAGGCATCCACTTTATGCTGAAACTCGATGCCAGGCATCAAGTTGCTCCACAAACTTCATGTTTTTAAAAGATTCAACAACAGTTAACACACAGAGAATGGAAATAATGACTTATCAGCCAAGATTCGATGCCAGGCATCAAATTGCTCAGAAAACTTGAACTTTTGAATTCATCACATAGTAGGCAAGCATGGAGATGATGGAGAGAGACTCATACACAGAACTTTACTCAGCTCTTTCTCATAGCTATGAAAACTCAGAAGTTTTACAGATGCTTTCTCACTCAGAGAAGCCCGACTATACTCAGTCGTATAAAATGAACTCCTTCTTCTACTTCTTCTCTCTCACTCTCTTTCCGCGTCAGTTGATACAAACTAACTTATATAGATTTTCGTATTCTCGAGATTTTAAAAAACTTCTAGAACTAAAGTGAACTAACTTTACAAATATGATACACTTGTGAATTTGTCCCTTCACATAGGCATGGTGTTTTCTTCCTAAGATTTGACCTTCAAATATATGTCCAATTAGTGAGTGTTTCTCCAACATCTCCCCCTCAATCACTAATTGACATTCCCTGTTTCTTCATATCATCTTCTTTTCTTTTACTCATGTCATGCTTTTGAATCTGCTGGTCTTCACACCATCCAAGCTCTTTGTCATTATGTCTGCTAACTGATCTTTAGTAGAAATGGACTCCACTTAAATCTCCTTCTCCATTACCTTTTCTCTGAGAAAATGATACTGTATCTCTATGTGCTTTGTCCTTGCATGAAATACTGGATTTGCTGCAAGATAAAGTGAACTCATATTATCTCCATGTATTGTAGGTGTACCTTGATCAATGCCTAAGCTCTTGAACAATGTCTACATCCATATGACTTCCTTAGCTGCTTCCACAAGTCCTTTGTACTCTGCTTCAGTTGACGATAATGCTACTGTATGTTGTTTCTTTGAACACCAACTTACAAGCTTATCACCAATGTATATCATGTAACCATGAGTTGATCTTCTATCATCCTGGTTACCTGCCCAATCTGAATCACTATAGGCTCTCAACTTCAAATCTGATGTAAAAGGATAATATAATCCTTCCTTTATAGTTCCTTTGATATATCTGAGAACTCTTTGACCTGCAATCCAATGTGGGTCCTTTGGACAATGCATGAATTGTGAAAAAACTCCCACTGCATAACTAAGATCAGGTCTTGTTAGTGTAGCATAAATCAAACTACCCACAAGAGATTGATACTTCCTCATATCTTTGTAGTCTGCACCATCATATTTACTGAGCTTGTGATTAACTTCAAGTGGAGTTGAAGATTCTCTGCAATTTTCCATATCAAACTTCTTCAACAAGTTCAGAAGATACCTTTCTTGTGACACATATATGCCATGATCTGTATAAGTAACTTCCATTCCAAGAAAGTATGATAACTTTCCTAGGTCACTGATCTTGAATTCTTTTTCAAGCAATCTCTTTACCTCCTTGATTCCTTCATCTGAAGTACCTGTGATTATAATGTCATCTACATAAATACAAATGTAGATTGTACCTTCCTCTGTTCTTCTGATAAGTAGACTTGGGTCTACTTTTGAACTTTGATATCCAAGATCATTGAGATACTTCACCAGTCTATAGTTCCAAGCTCTTGGAGCTTGCTTCAATCCATACAATGCTCTTCTCAACCTGCAAACAAAATTTGGATACCTGGAATCTATAAACCCTTGAGGTTGTTCCATGTATACCTCATCTGATATGTATCCATTCAAGAATGCATTTTTTATATCCAATTGACTTAGAGTCCATCCTTTTGAAGCTGCAATAGCAATGATTGTCCTTATAGTTGACATCTTAGCTACGGGACTAAATGTCTCATCATAATCTATGCCATAGGTCTGGGCATAGCCTTTCACCACCAATCTAGCTTTGTATCTGGCTATACTTCCATCTGCAAGCTTCTTCACTTTATAAACCCATTTATTTCCAATTACTTTCTTACCATTTGGTTTAGGAACAAGTTCCCATGTCTTGTTCTCCTCCAGTGCATTGAACTCTTCCTTCATTGCTTCTTCCCATTGCTTCTTACATTTAGCTTCATCATAGTTCTGAGGTTCTTCATCATCTTTGACCATATATGCATAGTTCTTCTGAGTTATGTAAGAAGTATCATAAGAATACCTTTCAGGTTGTCTTCTAGTCCTGCTTGACCTTCTTGGTTCACATTCTTCATATGTGTCTGGATACACTTCTTCATCAAATATAGGAGCTTCTTCATTCGTTCTTGTTAATCCACTTCTGGATGTACTTGCTTGCATATAGTCTTCATCTCTATTTACCTGCACAATTGATTTTCCTTTCTCACATCTTCTTACCTCTTCTTCAAATTCTTTAGCTATATGACTTCGATCTGCATACCAACTTTTCTGTTCATCAAATGTAACATCTCTAGAAACAAGAAATTGTTTGGTTAAAGGATTCCACAACCTGTAACCCATCTGCTTTTCATCATAACCAATGAACACATATTTTTCTGCCTTTGGTTCAAGTTTATGCCTAAGCTGTGATGGCACATAAGCATATGCAATTGATCCAAACACTCTACAATGATCTAGTGTTGGTTTCTTACCCCACCAAGCTTCATATGGAGTCATTCCATTTAGAGCTGCACATGGTAATCTATTCACAAGATATGTAGCTGTATTTACAGCCTCAGCCCAAAGATAATTTGGACAATTCTTCTCCTTCAGCATAGCTCTAGCAAACTCAACCAAAGTCTTGTTCCTTCTTTCTGCTACACCATTTTGTTGTGGTGTATACCTGCAAGTTATTTCTCTCTTAATACCTGCATTCCAAAGATAATCATTGAACTCTTGGGAGAAGTATTCTCCCCCTCCATCAAACCTCAGTCTTTTAAGCTTTTGACCTGTTACTCTCTCTGCATATGCATGAAAATGCTTGAAGGCTCCAAACACTTCTGATCTTTCCTTCAAAACATATAATGTTATCCATCTTGTAGCATCATCAATGAAAAGAACATAATACCTTGAGCCATTGATAGATCCTTCTTTTGTTGGTCCCCATACATCTGTATGAATGAGCTCTAGTAGTCCATCATGTTTGAATCCTTTCTTTTGAAATGGTAACCTGTGTGCTTTACCCATTTGACATGCTTCACATTTATAAACCATATGTTGACTTTGCACATTTGGTAATCCTAGTACAGACTGATTAGCAACCATAGCTTTAATTCCTCTTTCATTGAAATGACCTAATCTCTTATGCCAGAGATCAAGTTCTGTAATCACTGCTTCACCATGTGTGAGCAAAGCTTGACCAATGTTTCCTTGCACTCTTAAAGTAAAGATTCTACCTTCTTTCTTACCAGAGACAATCTGATTATATCCATTCTCTGGATCTTCCACAAATACTCCTTCATTTGTAAACCTGACTTGAAAACCTTTTTCAACTATCTGTCCCACATTAATCAAGTTTTTAGGTATTGTAGGAACATACAAAACATTGGTTAGCAAATCTGCTCCACTCTTGCATTTCACTTTTCCAATTGAATGTACACTATGTCTTGTATTATCACCAGTTTGAACTGTGTGACTCGAAATACCTTTTTCCAATTCTGACATCAATTCTATGTTTCCTGACAAATGATTAGAACATCCAGAGTCAATGTAAAATACCTTTAGATCTTCTTTATCTGATGTGTTGATTGAGTTCATCATCAATGATGTATGACTTTCATTCTGTGTGTCATTTGCATAGTTGTAGTAGGTGGTGTTGTAGGATTGATTCTGTCCCCAACTTCTTCCTCCACCTCTACCATAGCCTCCTCTTTGACTTTGTCTACCTCTTTGGAAATTACTTTGATATCTTCCACCTCGGCCTCTGCTATTGTTGTTTTGATTCTGGTTTGATCCTTGTTGGTTGTGCCAACAGTCATGAGCCAAATGATTACTCAATCCACAGATCCAGCAAGCCTTTTTGTTGTTATTTTGATTACCTCTTCCTCTTCCAAAACCTCTTGCTCTTCCTCTGCCAGTGCCTTTACCTCTTGCATAATAAGCTTGAGAACTAGACTCCTCTTCATCCTTTGCTTTACCTTTATCTCCTTTCTTCTTGTTCTTCATGTACATTGCAGAACTTTGTCCTTTATCTCCATCTCCCTTCAAGTCTTGCTCATATGTGAGCATCAAACCAAGCAACTAGTTCAAATCTGGAACATAATGATTTAATGAAAGTTCTGTTGATAAGACAAAAGGTTTCCACCTTTCATCCCCTCTCAAACCTGCAAGTAGCTGAGCAATCAATCTGTGATCTTCAACATCTTCATCTATGGATCCAAGACTATCTGCAAGATCCTTCATCTTAGTGACATAATCACTAATACTTTGACTTGGCTTCTTCTTGAATGTTGTAAACACTGACCATAGACTTGCTTTCCTTGCTTTGGTAGTACTTTGGAAATGATACTCCAATGCATTCCATATATCTTCAGATGACTCCAATCCTCTGATGTGTGGTAGCAAATGATCAGAGATTGTATTGTAGATGTATGCTTTTGCACTTGCATCCTTCTTCTACCAATGCTTTAAAGCATCAAGTTCCTCTTTCTTTGGTCGGCTTTCATCTTCAAATACTGGCTTCTCTTCTTCACCTGTTACATATACCATGAGATCCTTACTCATAAGTAAGGCTTCCATTCTCATTACCCATGCGGGGTAATTATCTCTGTCCAGTTTGTCAATGGAGATATGATCTTCCATACTCCTTTCCTTCTGCTGCAACTTGTGAGCTTAAAGGATAAAAGATAATACCTTTTGAAGTTCTTTGTGTATGAGGATACTTCGAAAGTAATCTTTTGATGCCTTGTGTCTTCAAATGCTTCACCTTTGAAACTTTAATGGAAAACTTTCCAAAACTTCTTGTACCTTTGCCGCCTTCTCCTCTTCAGGACCTTTCTGCTCTGATACCACTTGTAGATGTATGAAACACCACAAGAAATGAATTAATGTGACACTAGAACACCTCTATGGTCACCATTAACTCATTGCCACTCCAAACTTTGAGAAGTGATAGCCTAAAGTGAGAACTTTGCTTCTACAGAAATTCCTAGTCACCGAAATGACATATCTTCAGTATTTTGCTAATTTCTCGTAGCTCAAGTATTATTTCTCCATGAAACTTTATACGACAAAACTAGAAGAATAGAGCTTTCCAACAAGCTATCATATGCATCAAACAAATCTCTAGAACTCAAGTTATGGCCTTCACAAGATGACCCTGTATGACCTTCCAAAACTGGAAATTTTTGCCTGTTTTAGTATTCTTGGGTGTCTAAAAATAAAAATTCGATGCTTAGCATCGAATTTCAGTCAAGGTCGATGCCGGGCATCGACTTTGAGCTTTTTTAGGCTCTTTTTCTGCACCAGAAATACTCTCTTTTACACACACATGAAGAAGACCACTTGTATGCTAGAAGTCGATGTCGGGCATCCACTTTATGCTGAAACTCGATGCCAGGCATCGAGTTGCTCCACAAACTTCATGTGTTTAAAAGATTCAACAACAGTTAACACACAGAGAATGGAAATAATGACTTATCAGCCAAGATTCGATGCCAGGCATCGAATTGCTCAGAAAACTTGAACTTTTGAATTCATCACACAGTAGGCAAGCATGGAGATGATGGAGAGAGACTCATACACAGAACTTTACTCAGTTCTTTCTCATAGCTATGAAAACTCAGAAGTTTTACAGATGCTTTCTCACTCAGAGAAGCCCGACTATACTCAGTCGTATAAAATGAACTCCTTCTTCTACTTCTTCTCTCTCACTCTCTTTCCGCGTCAGTTGATACAAACTAACTTATATAGATTTTCGTATTCTCGGGATTTTAAAAAACTTCTAGAACTAAAGTGAACTAACTTTACAAATATGATACACGTGAATTTGTCCCTTCACATAGGCATGGTGTTTTCTTCCTAAGATTTGACCTTCAAATATATTGCCAATTAGTGAGTGTTTCTCCAACAGACCACTCCTGATTGGAATACGCCATTCCATGTCCACGTGGATGCATCCAATTATGCAATAGGATGTGTGTTGTCACAACCAATAGGTGAAGGAAATTTAGATTTGCATATAGCATATACTAGCAGACAATTGAACGCTGCTGAACGAAACTATACCACAACTGAGCAAGAAGGTTTAGGCATGGTATATGTTGCGAAGAAGTTTAGACACTATCTATTGGCCAACAAGTTCAAGTTTTTTTTACTGATCATCAAGCTTTATTATATTTGGTCAATAAACCTTGCAATACAGGACGCTTAGTAAGATGGTTTCTCTTACTAATGGAATATGATTTTGAAGTGGTTGTTAGGAAAGGTAGAACCCACCTCATGGCAGACCATCTTTCTCGCATCACTTCAGGCAAGTCACCGCAAGGAGTGTTTGATGAATTGCCTGATGCTTATCTATTCAATTTAGAAGTTGTTCCTAAATGGGCAAATAAGTTGGTACCTGTATTAACCTTTGGACCTGCCAATAAGAATGTAAAAACAAACAAAGAAGAAATTGTAAGATCACAAAAATATCAAATATTGGCAGGAAGCATGTACAAACAAGATACAAATGGTGTATTAGCTTGTTGTGTCGAGGATGATGAACATAGTAGTTGGTTGCAACAAGCCCATGACGGATTGCTAGGAAGTCACTATTCTAAACAACAAACATTGCAAAATCTAAAACATTTAGGAGTGTATTGGCCTAGCATGGATAAAGAAATTCATGAGTGGATCAAGAATTGTCCTGTGTGTCAGAAGAGACCCCCAATGGAGCATGCCACCCTTTATCACGTGTCACTAACTCCAGATTGGAGTGCTCCATTGGTAGAATTCATGAGATCGAGAACATTACCCAATGAGGGTAGTCTAGCAAGAAGACGAAGCGTGGAGCAAGAGGCTCAAGACTAAGCCTTCATAGGAGATAACTATATCGGAGAGGCAAGGATGGATACTTAAGATTGTGCATTCATGAATCAGACTATTTGAAAGTCTTAGGAACTACACACAGCGGTGTGGTAGGTGGACACTTTGGGCCTAACAGAGTAATCAAGGCCATTCTATTCTCAAGACTTTGGTGGCCCATTCTTCACATGGATGCACATACTTATGTGAAGAAATGTGACACATGCCAATGTGCACAATATCCGAAAAGATGAGATGCCTTTGAGACCAATGATGGGAGGACGTGCATTTTCAAAATGGGGTATAGACTTTGTAGGTCCCATTAACCCCCCAACAAGAAACTCCCATGCCGAATACATTATTGTAGCCACAGATTACCTTACAAAGTGGGTAGAAGTAAAAGCCACAACAAAGAATGATGCTCAAATGACAACTAAGTTTTTATTTGAGAATGTGTTCACTAGATATGGGTTACCGATAGAGTTGGTCAATAATAGAGGTACACACTTCTTGAACGAGGTCATTGAAAATCTCCTTCAAGAATTCATGGTGATTCATAAGAAGTCTGCCCCTTATCATCCACAAGCCAACGGACAAGCCGAGAGCATGAATAAGATCCTATGTAATGTGTTGACAAAACTGGTAAATAATAAACGCTCTGATTGGGACAAACAGCTTCATCATGCTATTTGGGCTTATCGAGTTGCTTACAAGATAGTACTCAATGCCACCCCATTTCAGATGGTCTTCGGACAAAATATTGTGCTACCATTGGACTTCTTAATCCCAACATTAAGAGTAGCACAGGAGCATGAGTGGAATGGACATGAATTGTCCTTTGGTATCTTTGACCTAGAACGCTTAGGTGAGATAAGGCTACGAGCGACAGCAGGCATCTATGCCACAAAGAAAAGGCAAAAGGCATACTTTGATGCCCATATAAAAGATAAAGGATTGAAAGAAGGAGATCTAGTGTTGGTTTATACACTAAAGCAGCATGCCTGCAAATTGGAGAAACGAGGATATGGACCCATGATCATTAATAGAATTTCCACTAGCGGTGCGGTTCAAATGGCCACTTTAGAAGGTGATATCTATCCAAACTATATTAGTGGATGTCGAGTCAAGCTATATCAAGAACGTCTTACAGAGGATATGTTAATGAGACTCAACAGTGCTAAGAAGAGAAAAGAAGAAGAGTTGAGGGTCAAAGAAGAAGCACAGGTAGAGGCTAGAGAGCGCATAAGGCAAAATAAGTTAAGGCGATTAGGCCTAGATGTCAACACAAAAGCCCCAAAATATCACATGGACATGTGCCAAAAATCGGGCATAATTACTTCTCGAATAATCGACCGATGCCCCTTCGTGACTATAGAGGTTGGACAAGGAAAGAGTGTAAGGACGGTGAGCGCCTTGGTTGACTTAGGTGCGACAACTAGTGCAGTTAGACTTTCATACTGCCAAGAGGTACAATTGAACATCAAGCCCATAGAAGCCTATCTCATAGGCTTGGGAGGTGTGGAAACCCCCCCTCCTTCTCCCTCTAAAACTAGCATGTGCGACCTCTCCTCCACTTTTCCCTTCCCACTTCTTTGGGCAACCTCTCCTCCACTTTTCCCTTCCCACTTCTTTGGGCCACCTCCCCTCCTCCTCCCTCTAAAGCTAACATGGGCGACCTCTCCTCCACTTTTCCCTTCCCACTTCTTTGGGCGACCTCTCCTCCACTTTCCCCTTCCCACTTCTTTGGGCCACCTCCCCTACTCCTCCCTCTAAAGCTAACATGGGTGACCTCTCCTCCACTTTTCCCTTCCCACTTCTTTCGGCGACCTCTCCTCCACTTTCCCCTTCCCACTTCTTTGGGCCACCTCCCCTCCTCCTCCCCCTAAAACTAGCATGGGCGACCTCTCCTCCACTTTTCGCTTCCCACTTCTTTGGGCGACCTCTCCTCCACTTTCCCCTTCCCACTTCTTTGGGCCACCTCCCCTCCTCCTCCCTCTAAAAATAGCATGGGTGACATCTCCTCCACTTTTCCCTTCCCACTTCTTTGGGCGACCTCTCCTCCACTTTCCCCTTCCCACTTCTTTGGGCCACCTCCCCTCCTCCTCCCTCTAAAGCTAGCATTGGCGACCTCTCCTCCACTTTTCCCTTCCCAGTTCTTTGGGCGACCTCACCACATCCTCCCTCTAAAGCTAACATGGGCGACCTCTCCTCCACCCCCTTCCCACTTTTTGAGTGATCTCACCTCCTCCCACCTCTAAACCTAGCAAAGGTGACTTCTCCTCCAATACCCTCTTCCCACTTCTAGAGGCAACTTCACCTCCTCCTACCTCTAAAGCTAACAAGGGGACCTCGCCTCCACCCCCTTCCCACTTCTTTGGGTGACCTCACCTCCACCTCCCTCTAATGCTAGATAGGGCGACCTCTCCTCCACTACCCCCTTCCCACCTCTTTGGGCGACCTCCCTGTTGGCAGCAGTCAAGGAACTGAAGGACTCACAAGACAAGGAAGCCAACGAAGGGAGTCGGAGCGCAGAGAAGGCACAAGCAGACAGAGTAGTCAACGAAGATCTGGCAAGTAGGCCATTATTTTTTTCATGAAGCTAAATCATATCAAAGAGGTGGACCCACAAGAAGAAGGAGCAAGTAGGGAGCTCCAGGAAATGTATGTCAAACTGTTAGAAGAAATCCCTACAAAAATAGTGATTTTCATCACTAAAAACCATTGTAAATATCATTTCATATTTTTGTAGCTCCATTTTGTGCAAGCCAAGGAGTCCTTGAGCTTGAGGAGCTTTAGAAGTACCTACCTATGAGTTTTCACATTTTTTAGACTCCGTTTGAACCTCCAAATAGGCCAGATAACGTAAATTTTAACTAGGCCGGACACTAGGTCTGGACAGGGCCAAAAACTAGTCAAAAACTATAAATAGAGCTAGAGAGCTCATTTTTGAAGTTAGCTTGTAATAGATTTGAACTTGTATGAGCATTGTGGAAGTAATCTAAAAGAACAACATTGTCTTTCTCTTTGTCTTGCTGTGTATGCGCGTGTGTGTGTATGTGTGTCCATGTTGGTGTGCTTCTTGCTCATGCACTTGTGCCTTCACTTGCTCGAGGTCATCATACCATCCTCACGTCTTCCTGGATTGACATTAAAGGAGGTGCTACTCATCACTGAGCTACACCAAACTTTGGCGCCGTTGCCGGGGATCGAGCTTTGAGGACGAGCGTGTGATGGTAAGACGTAGAGTTGTGACGTTGGCGTTGTAAGTAATTTCTTTACTTTTCCTTATTTTCCTTATTTCTTACCTCATCTTCATCATCACCATCATCATCCTCACCATCTCCCACCTCCATCTCCATCATCGTGAAAATTTCAGTTTTTGATCATATCACCTTCTGCCATCCATTTCCCTCATTCCACTTGTGAGAGAGAGAGAGCGAGAGAGCGATTTGTGTGCGTTGTTTTTGCATGTTTTTGAGCTTCCTTGCAGGATTTGGCTGTTTCATCACCACCAGCACACCGCGCAGGTACGGACAAGCTTGAAACTGTCTCTGTGTCGTCGACCTCTGTCGATCGCGATCGACAAAAAAATCGCCTATTTGGTAAAACAAAGTAGACCATATTGATGCACATGATGAGCACATCCTAAATCACTAAACATAGTAAAAAAATTCGACAGACCCTGTCAATCGCGATCGACAGACCTGTCGATCGCGACTGACGGCCCCCACGACCAACTGACTACCATGTAGCATTCAGTCAATCGCGATTGACATTGTCGATCGCGACTGACTGAAATTTGACGATTGACACCAAAACTTGTGTTGGCACGTGTCCATCATGACGGACACATCCTCGATCGACTGAAATCACGGCAAAAATCTCGAAAAAAGTGTCGATCGCGATTGACACCATCGATCGCGATTGATAGGACTCACGACCGACTCTGTCGATCGCGATTGACACTGTCGATCGCGATTGACACTGTCGATCGCGATTGACACTGTCGATCGCGATTGACACTGTCGATCGTGACAGACGTGTCGATCGCGACCAATAGGCCTCGACGGACACCTCTGTCAATCGCGATTGACAGACCTGTCGATCGCGATTGACAGGCTTTTTCGGCCAATTTTCTAGGATTTATATTACTTGATTTTGGGGAAAATTCTAGGCATACTTATCAAGCAAATAGTGATTTGTGAGGTTCCGACACTTGTAACTTGAGAGAAAATCTTGTTTTCCTGATGACCTGTTTTACCCTATTTTAACCCTAGATCCCTGAACTGTCATATCTTCCTCATTCGAAATCCGATTGCTGTGATTCTTGTTTTGTTGGAAAGCTCGCGGGGAGTACAACCAAGACTTCCACTGGTTATAGTAAAATTAATACCAGGATTATTAGACATAGTATTTTTAAGTGAACCATATCCAGGGGGAGGAAAACTCAGGGATCACTAGAATTGTGTTCCAGAGAGACATGGTGCAAATTGACATATGAATTACATGAATGAAAGTGCTTTTTTTATGTCCTTTGAATCTAAGTCTTGAGCTAACTTCGGGACTTTTACAGGTCCATTGAGAGCACTAGAAGGCATCCAAAGCAAGGGTAATCTGCAAGCTTGAGAACTGGGTTCTTGAGCACCAAAGAGCAAGGGATCTGCAAGTGAGGTTGGAATATTCTCAACCCCCTCTGTCTATTCCTAGCTTAGGCTAAGTGCAAGTAGTGCTAGAAGTAAGTCAGGGCAACGATAGGCACGAGACAAGTCAAAGATTGTCTAAAGAAATCAAGTTCAAGTCAAGAGATAACCTGTGTGTGACCGAAAATTTTAAAGAAAAAGAACCTAACGAGGAACGATCAATTTAAAGTGTGGAAATTGACTCAAGTATTCATGACGACGTGATATCAGACAAGATCATAAACACGATAATCAACTAAAAAGAATCAAGTGACTGATACAAAAGAACTCAGCAACGAGGTTGTACCTTGGGAAAAAATTGGGATTGCTCAGCTAAGCATATGAACCTTAGATCACGACGACACCTAGGAAGAGATAGATAGAGTCTTAGATCTTCAGAGGCTAGTGTCAATCACACTGCTCGGTCTTGGGCCCAGCAGTTGAGTCATTATTCACACTACCCTAGCTCTAAAACTAGTGAGTCAGAGATGTCCTACGGTATAGAGAGACCTACAGGAAGTTCAGGTGTGCCATACTTACATAGGGTAGAAGGCCCCTACAAGACGCAGCTGGAATACCTTAGGACCAACCGATTAGGTGCTAGCATCTATGAGGACGGCCTAGGAAGGTCTGTGGTCCAGATTAAAAACCCTGACCAATCCATTGGACTAGAGCACCCAGCTCTCAAGTTTGAAAATGGAGCATACCTGGACAAAGAGGGAACCATATATGTAGTCACCAATCACCCAGATAGGATAGACGAGTTCGGAAATGTGATCCCAAAAACGGACTTAGGAGACCTAGAGCAAGGAAACATGGGTGTAGAACCTAGAACCCCTCGAGGAAAATCAATTCTCACTAGGATTATCACACCAGAGTGGATTCCCCAAGAAATAAGAGCATAGATTTGCTCCTGAACCGAGAGACTGATGAAGCCTTTTGGAGGTATAAATCTGATCAGCCAAATGAGATAGGAACAATCATGATATATGAATTCAAAGATCCTGATAGCCCAGGCAGAGTGACCTACTTAGATCACACTTCAGAGAGGATCTTTGTGGTTATAGAACATGATAGGCATGCTTACACTTGGAAGGGTGAATTTATTTTCCCCCAACCAAGATCTAATGTGTCCTATGGTCACCCCGGAGCTGGAACATCCCAAGCTCATGGAACTCAAAGAAACAGAAGTAGAGATAGGCCAGAACTTAGCTTTGAGAACCCCTTGGGAAGAGAAAGAATGAGAACGGAGACAGAACCCGATAGAACTAGAGCCCCAAGAAACCAAAGGAATGCGGATGAATGCTTCCTACCAAGACCTAGAGAGCACACAGGAACTTTGAGACCAACCCAGCTAGTTAAGTCCATTAAGAACTACTTCGATGGCACAGGGGACCCATATGATCATGTGGTCGAGTTTAGGCAAGTCTTGAGAGCTGAGCAAGTTGAGGACCTATTCACACAATATAATGCCTTTGGTCTAACCCTTAGGAACACAGCCCTTATGTGGTTTCAACCATTGAATGAGAGACAGTTCAGGAGCATAGACCAACTCTTAGAGGCTTTCATCACTGAATTCTCTAAAAGTGGCATAAGGCATAATACTTCCTCATTGATACATAGCTTCAAGCAGACCCCTCAAGAGATCGTGAGAATTGCAGGAAGAAGATTTAGGCAATATCTTGAGAGATGCCCTGTTCCTAAGTTACCCACACCAGCCAAACAAGTGGCTTTATTCTTGGATGGATTGCTAAGTACCAAATTGAGGTCATATGTTTATTTGAAAGACCCTAGGACCATAGAGGAATGTGTACGCATGTGCATTGATATCGAGGATAACCTAGGGGAGGAATTGGAACTTTCAAAAATCTACAGAGATTCTGAGAGTTCTACTAGCCTCTCTTCCATGCAATCCACGTCTATTGAGGAACTCGCAGAGAAGGTAGCTCAAAACTAGGTGTCTCTAGTAAACAAATCCCAAGATTTGCCCCAGTTAAATGGTGCTATACTTGTGGAGGTGACCATATGGCGAACGTATGTCCCATCATGGCCCAACCCCAAGTGAATCCTAGTAGCCAATACTGCACCATAGAACAGAGATACACAAACCACACAACACAAGATTGCCCATACAATAAGCAAGCAGTTAGGCAAACCTACCCTCAACCATATCCACAACCACCAACCACAATATCAGGCTTAGCAAAGACCTACTAGTGCTAGCCCAACAACCTCCTTCTCCAGACAATGTGATCCCTGTAAAGTACGCAGCTGCAGAAGAGAAGCTGAATAGAGCCATAGTGCCAGTAACACCACAATATCAGGCTCAGCAGAGACCTCAACCAGTGCTAGCCCAACAACGTCCTACTCCAGCCAATGTGATCCATGTAAAGTACGAAGCTACAGAAGAGAACCTGAATAGAGCCATAGTGCCAGTAACACCATTGCTGTCAGAAAGTAACCCGGGCGACCATAGTTTTGATTCTACACATATTGATAGCCCCCAGGCCTACTACGTGCAGTCTCTTGAACATGGCGAGTTCTACTATAGTGAAAAACCGAGCGAACCTAGTTGGGAGCCAGATTACACAAATGTCATGTACGCAAACCCCAACTCTAGACCTCAACCTAGGCAGGTAAGACCCCCATTCCCTAGAGGACCATGCTATAGATGTCAGGGAGATCACCTCATTCGTGATTGCCCCTTACCTCCATCTACACAACCCCAATCAGTGACAATCCAAGGCTTTTGCCAAGATTCTGGAAAGGAGCATCTCATAACGAGATTGCCCAAAGAACCCCAATAATATGTCAAAAATCACCCCTATAAATGTTATTGGGTTAGTTGTCGACTCCACAGGGAGTGTGACTTCCACCGCGCCAGTGCAAGTGGTCACTAGAGCTCAAGCATTGTAGCAAAACCAACGGGTAAGCGAGGAAAAGAGCTCAGATGTTAGTGAAACAGAGAGCATGACCAAGAAACGGACTAGAGCTTGGAGAGAAAGTCGAGAAAGGATGAGAAGGCAATGGGCTAAGAAGATGAGTGAACTCGAGGAAAGCCTAAGAGAAACAAAAGCCAGGATAGTTGAACTTACATCTCAAACTCCCTCTCACACTACCCCACCTCCACCATTCCCATCTCCATCCGACCCACCACCTTCCAACCCACCTCATGCTACTCCACCACCCCCTAGAGTAGGATCAGTCCTAGCAGATCCCACTCCTGAGGACCTAAATATGATGCTCAAAGCATATCATGCCAAAATCCAAGAAGGGCCAAACGTAACCGATCATGGAAAGTGTTACCCTAGAGCAGAACTAGAGCTTGAACGAACCAAAATTTGTGCTAAGATGGTGGAATTGGCTCAAACCATGTTTGAAGCTAGTCGCCTCTTTAACATCTCTAGTTCAGCTAAGACGCAGTTGCACTTTGATGGACTGCTAGAAAGATTGGAGAGGCTAATTGCTCAATCAGAAAAAGAACCCACCCCTCCAAGTAAGGGCAAGGCAAGTAAGAGGGTAAGCTTTCCTGCCCGAGAAGCCTATGTACCTAACTCCACGGAGCCAGACGCATCTTCTTCTATGAATCCGTTCACACCAGAATTCCTACGAGAGATTCAAGAAGACAAATGGGCTAAAGAAAGTGAAGTCCCTCCTCCCATTGAACTTGTGGATGATGCGTGTGACCAATTCCCACAAGACATCCCATCCATTTATGGAGAGCAGGAGAGTGCACAATCTCAAGAGAGATTAGACTTTGAGTCTAATTCTTTACAGAAATTACCCCACTTCAGAGGCCCATGGGAAGCTAAGTCTACTTGTATGAGAGCACCCACGGTCATGGTAAGAAACGAAGACTCGATCATACCTAGGAATACGGAGGTAGTAAGGAACACTAAAGTGCAGTGCAACCTCACTTTATAAGAGTTACTCAAGGTTAGACCAGAACTATGGAAACATGTAGCTAAACAAGTGCCTGAAATAGCTAAACCCCGTTCCCAGGTAGGTTCTCATAGAACAGTGCCAGAAATTCCTCTAGACAAGATAGGAGATATGAGTGAAGGTGAAGAAGGAAACACCTATCTTCCCATTACCCATCAAGGGTACACAACCAAGGCAATTCTAGACTCAAGTGTAGGAGTTGCAATTGCTACCACTTCCCTATGGAAGCGTTGGGGCAAGCCAGCACTCAGGCCAACGAGAATGAAATTGCAGATGGCCGATGGTCACATAGAAAGACCCTTAGGCTTGCTAGAAGGAATAACTCTCACTACATGTGGTGTAGAGTTTGAGCATACATTTGCTATCTGTGATTTTAGCAAGAACCATGCCTATGAGATGATTTTGGGAAGACCATTTATGCGATAGTTGCAAGTGGTACAAGATTGGGGAACCAATTCCTTGTATTTGCAACACTTAGGTGTTACGACCAAAGTCAATCTCAAGGATTACTCTCATAGAGATGTCCCTCCTATCCAGTGGAATCCCATCCATAGAGCCAAAGATGATATTGAGTCTGTGCATTCCATAGGATCAGGATCCTCATGGATGCACGAAGACACACACTTATGGATGTGCAAAGTGGCAGTAGAAGAGGAGAAGAGAGAAAAATCGAGAGAGGTAGGTGCAAAAGAGACACATAGATCAATTCAAGACCTAGCCTATGCACCTGTTGTATTCCCTGATGAAGAATTTGAACCTCATGGCTGGGCAAAAATTTTAGCAACAATGGATGTAGCCATCAATGAAGAACAATGGACACCTCACTGTGACAAGGATGGTTATGACATTTCAGTCTTCTCCATAGAGCCAATCATGGGAGAGGCAGTTCTAGAAGAATGCGAACCTAGCCCTGATGCATTTGAGGATGCAAGTGACTCCGTCCTAGAGTCAATC
Organism: Ceratopteris richardii; assembly: GCA_020310875.1. Classification (NCBI taxonomy): domain Eukaryota; kingdom Viridiplantae; phylum Streptophyta; class Polypodiopsida; order Polypodiales; family Pteridaceae; genus Ceratopteris; species Ceratopteris richardii. The sequence goes on from CM035429.1 coordinate 28,911,744, forward strand.
ATTATGGACCCACCTTTTGCATCAGATGAAGAATACTTCTATGAAGTAGAATTTCAACCCCAGAGACACGGAGAGCTTACAAATGATGTAAGGTTAGCCACACAAGTGACCCCTAAGGATGAAGGAAAGAAAAGAAAGAAGAGAGAAGTCACACCAGAAGAGGAAGAATCTTTGTTTGAGGTCCCTGAAAATTTTAAAAAGTATGAGATAGACGATAGAAGAGTCATGGTAAGGATGCCAAAACGTGAGGCTCAATCAGGAGAGGCCTATGATAACAAAGAAACCACCAAGAAAATAGTTGTAGCCATGGAAGAAGGAGAAGAGCGGTGCACTTACATAGGGCATGACCTGACGGAAGAAGAGGAGTATGAGTTGATAGCCTTGCTAAGAGAGTACCGAGATGTCTTTGCTTGGAGCTACAAAAACTTGAAAGGTGTTGACCCAGACATATGCTCACACACAATTCCCATGACCTCAGATGCGAAACCCTCTAAACAGAAGCCATATACATATAACGATAATTATGCTGCTAAGATCAAAGAGGAGATAGATAGACTGGTAGAAGCTGGATTCATCTATGAAATTGAGCACACTGAGTGGGTATCCCCCATTGTAGTTGCGCCCAAGAAGAATGGAAAGCTACGTGTGTGTGCATTAACTTAAAGAAGGTTAATGTAGCCACTATTCGAGATAACTATCCGCTTCCTATCACGTAGCATCTACTAGAAAGAGTAGTAGGCAAGGAAGTGTACAGCTTCCTTGATGGATTTTCGGGCTACAATCAAGTAGCCATTGCACCAGAAGACCAGCGTAAGACTGCTTTTGCCACAAAATGGGGCATATTTGCCTTTAGGGTAATGCCATTTGGGCTTACTAATGCCCCTATAACCTTCCAGAGATTGATGTGCCATGTATTTGAAGAATACTTGAGGAAGAATTTAGAGGTCTATGTTGATGATCTTTGTGCACATTCCAACATTAGACACGAGCTCAGGCAAATCTTTGACAAATGTAGAGAGTATCAAGTCTGCTTGAACCCAGAAAAGTGTGTTTTCATGGTCAGGCAAGGCAAGATTCTAGGACACATAGTGTCAAAGAATGGCATATCCACTGATGAAGAGAAAGTAAGAGCCATAGCAGAGTTACCTAGGCCAAAGAATGTCAAGGAAGTAAAAGCTTTCATGGGGCATTGTGGCTATTACCGACACTTTATACACATGTATGCCATCATTCCCAAGCCATTGTACGGCCTTTTGACCAACTTTGAGTGGACTAATGAATGTGAGGTTTCTTTCAATGGCCTCAAAAGGAGATTGTGTTCAGCACCAATCTTGACCACACCAGATTGGAATAAGCCCTTCCATGTTCATGTGGATGCATCCAATTATTCTATTGGATGTGTGCTTGCACAACCTACAGGCGAAGGTAATATGGATCTTCCAATTGCCTACGCTAGTAGACAGTTGAATGCAGCTGAACGAAATTATACCACCACTGAACGAGAGGGATTATGCATGGTATATGTAGTTAAAAAGTTTAGACACTATTTGCTTGCAAATAAGTTTAAATTTTTTACCGATCATCAGGCATTATTGTACTTGGTAAACAAACCATGCAATACAGGCTGATTAGTAAGATGGTTTCTCTTGCTAATGGAATATGACTTTGAGGTTGTGGTGAGAAAAGGCAAGACTCACTTGAGAACAGACCATCTCTCTAGGCTCACAGCTGGAGAAGCCCCACAAGGAGTATCAGATGACCTTCCTGATGCTTACTTGTTTAATTTGGAAGTTGTACCTCAGTGGGCTAAGCCATTAGTGCCAGTATTGAGATACGGGCCCAACCACCCAGTCATAAACACTCAAGATAGGGAGATAGTAAAAGCCCAAAAATACCAGATCATGGCAGGAAGTTAAAACGGTACTCCAAGCCACACCCTTTCAGATGGTATTTGGCCAAAATGCAGTGCTACCATTGGACTTCTTGATACCTACACTAAAGGTAGCATAGGAGCATGAGTGGACGGGTCATGAACTCTCTTCGAGGATTTTTGATTTGGAACGACTAGGCGAGACAAGACTAAGAGCGGCAGCAGGTATATATGCTGCTAAGAAAAGACAGAAGGCGCACTTTGATGCCCATGTTAAGGATAAAGGCTTGAAGACCGGAGACTTAGTTTTGGTCTATACCCTGAAACAACATGTGAGAAAGCTAGAAAAGCGTGGTTATGGACCTATGATCATCAATAGGATTTCAAATAGCGGAGCAGTACAACTAGCCACTTTAGAAGGCGATGTTCTCCCTAATTACATAAGCGGATGCAGAGTCAAGTTATATCAAGAACCCCTGACTGAAGAGATGCTAAATAGACTCAACACTGCCAAGAAACGTAAAGAAGAGGAAAAACAAATTCGGGAAGAAGCTCAAGCAGAAGCTTTAGAACGCATCAAAAGGATGAAGTTGATACGACAGGGTAGGGATCAGCCCAGGGCAGATGACTATGCGGACCCAGGATATCATATAGCAATGTGTGAAGTCTCCGAAATAAGTGCCCATAGAATAATCGATCGACATCCATTTGTGCCCTTAGAGATAGGACAAGGAATTAGTGCAAACATTGTGCGACCATTGATTGACTCAGGTGAAGCCACTAGTGCGGTGAGACTCTCTTACTGTCAAGAATTGAAATTAAAAGTCAATCCTATAGAGGCATATCTCATAGGATTGGGAGGTGTGGAAACCCCTTGCATGGGCGAGGTCAAACTTCCCCTCCACATTCAAGATGTTTTAATGACAGTGAAAGTACTAGTGTGTCAAGATGAGGACCTCACTGAGCCTCTGGTCTTGGGTCAAGACTGGATCTATGACCATGCAGTCAACTTAAACCTAAGAAGTGAACTTCTTCAGGTTTGGGTCAATGAGAAACGCATTACAATTGAGTTAGAAAATGAAGCACTCAAGGAATTAGGCAAGGCACACACTCCTGGTCCTTCCAGGAGTACACATGAAGATGACCATGCTGTTCTTGTCCAAAACTATGTGATGCAGAGGAATGATGATCTCAATAAAGAAGTCAAGGACGCAACGGAACTCCCTTCTTTTCCAAAGCCCAGAGGGATGCAGCAACCAAAGGCAGATCAAATATAGAAGACTACCTATGCTGGAGGCCAAAAGAACGTGAGAAGCAGGATGCCTCAGCCCTTGAAACAAGTGTGGGTGCGGAAAGGCGAATAGCCTGTTGCGATCAAGCCAACCACATGGACAAAACTTTTTATTAGTAATCAACAACACGACACTAATAAGAAGTCTTTCAAAAATTCTTCTGCAAAAGTGAAGTCTATTTGGGTACCCAAGAAGTCGATGAAGGCTAGCCCACAATCAAGACAAATTTGGGTGCCTAAGGCTTGCTTGCGGGCTCAAATGGCTACACCGAGGCCACACCCTGTACAACATGCTTCACTCACTCGAACATCTGATACCCATTCTTATACATCACGCACGAACACATATTCTCCCATGGGCACAAGTAGAATCACTTGTAAATGGGTCCCTAAAAAGCCTCATTTCCAAGCAGACACTCTTATAAAGCCCTCCAGAGTCTCCACAAAATCAAGACCAACAACCATTCTGTTTGTTTCGCAGCCCAAAGCGTGTAACAAACCCTCCGACCCCATTTGTAAATTCACCACCACCTACTAACTGCATCATTCTCACACTGCATCTTTCCATTTAGCTCTTAGGACAATCCATCCACTAACCACACCCGCAATCACCGAGCACTTACTGACTAACTAACTTATCACTAAAACCACATGTTAATGTTGTAATGGGGACACGTGACCACTTGGTGTCCATTTGCAATGTTAACATTCAATTGTATATTCTCACAGAACCGGTGACCAGTCCCTTCAATATGGTCAAGGCTGCAGGAACTAGCTCCCAGGCAGGCACCAGCCCTCAGATTGTGGACATTGAAAGTCTTCCCATTGAGGAGGAATTGAAGGAGCGCCGAGTGGCATTGAGGGCATTACATGCCATACCGATTCAGAATCCTCCATAGGGGCACACAATGCCGGTCAGCAAAAACTCACATTGGTTCAGTGATGTGGCAGGACCTCTGGGAGAAGGCACTTACCTGTGGGAGGCAGAGATAGAGTTCAACGAGCACTGGGGCAGGTATCACTTCTTCACCAGGGAATTCGAGAGACTTCAAAATAATGAAGGGCTGAAACCGATATGGAAAAAGGTGGGACTATATGATTACTTCAAAGCCCAATTGCCAAAGCCCGACTTTCTAAGGTGCTCGTATTTGATTAGCACCCTCACTCTGAGCAAAGAGAAAAAGGGATACAACACCTTTGTCCTCCCATCTCTCACAAGGGGCAATGAGCTGAAGCGGTTCAAATTGACAAATAATTTGGTAAGAGAAGCCCTCAACATGAAAGGTATGCATATCCCCACCGAAAAAGAGACAATGGTCCTAGATAACATGAAGAACAGGAATCTGACAAAACTAAAAGACATGGTGGCAATGACACCGACTATTGCCATTCACTTGTGAATGGTCATGCAGCATTTCGCATTCCCCGCTCAAGAGAGTTTCACGATGCCACCCAAGAAGATATGGTTCAATCTATATTTAGCAGACGCCTTCGATCTAACAATCAACATGCCTCACTGGATTATTGACCAAATCCACTTGGCACATCAACGGTGGTATAAGAAGCAAAAATTGGTACTGTATGGATGTTGTGCTCTCACGAGGATCGTTTACAGGTGCTTGGCATATGATGTGCCAATTCAACGGGCGCTTGTTTGGACCAGGGTGCAAGAATTTCAAGGCAGACTATCAACCGCAGGGCCTCCATCCAAGAAAATGAGAGGTGCAGTTCAGATGCCTTGTGCACAGGCCCGAGGTGCTACCTTGACACCAGAAACCACCCCACGGCTTCCCAGGCGAGTGCAACCATTCACTATAAGGTTACCAAGGCACAGCACAGAAGGCCCGAACCTAGTGTTTCCACCAGTACCAACTGACTTAGAGTTCCCTCATGGCTTTACATTGGAAGATCTAACGGATGAGGAGGTGGCCAGAATAATCAATGCTACCAATTTAGAAGTGGAAGCAGAGCAGGCAAGCGGGCAGCAGACAGATACCGTCCAACCCCATCCAGTCCAACCAACAGTAGTTGAAGTAGAGGATGATGAAGAAGAGGAGCAAGAGGAGGAACACGAAGGACTATTAATGAAGAAGAGTATGAATATGAGCAAGAAGTTGTACAGGGACTTGAAGGAGCCCCTGCTTATACAAAGCAATTGAAGATATTATATGATACCATCAATCGAGTTCAAGAACAACACAAATTATCCTTGGCAGCAGGAAAGGCCCTGATGAACCAAATCCTGGAAGACAAAGGCGTAGATGAGCAATACAGGGCAACCCTTGATATGATTGCTGACGCATTGGGGGTACCTGAGATGGTGCATACAGCTCTTGCACACTCGAGAAGATCGGAGCGACGATACGGCAGACGCCCCCCTCGATCAGGAAAACAAATGAATGTATTAGTATCAGAACCACAGGGCACCACATCCACAACCACGGGCACAGCTCATACCATTCATGACACTGAGGAAGCCCATACATCCAGTGCACCCCGTCACCCCCCTTACCCCCTCTCCCTCCAACTCCACCACCTTCACCTCCCACTACCAGTGTAACCACTACTGTCACCGCCCCAGGGTCCACTTCCCATACTGATGCACAGACCGTTAGTCAACCCACACAACCTACACAACCGATCACCACCTCTCTTGTTTACACTACTACTGACTCTGTAATTCTAATTGTAGCCATGGAAAACCCCGTTCCCCTAATCACACTTCCTGGCGGTTCATATTCACAACTACACACACCACTTTACACCTTCACCACCATCAGTGCACCCAAAATTCCCATGTTCACAATCACTCCCACGACTGCATCCACTTTTGATTTCATGTACATATCACCCAACTCTGCACCTCTCCCTCCCCCCATACGTCCACAATCTCCCATTCCCCCACCACCAACTTCACCCTTTTCAAGCACAGCATACACGCTCCCATTCCCTTTTCCCTTTCCTTCTGCATTCAACACATTTCCCGCATTGTTAATAATGTATTTAATAATATGTACCAATGTATGTCTCAACTACAACAACATTACCAACACCTAGATGCCCAACATATGAGCCTCTTCAAAAACCATGAGACTCTCCAAGCAAAATTCATGGATTTAGAGAAGGAGAAGCGGCTATTACAACAACAGTATACTACATTGCAAGCACAACATGATCAATTAGTTGCCAATCCACCCCAGTCAGATACTGAAGAAAAACAACTACTCGATGACATGTTACATGCTCACATCACAGACAATCTCAAGCTTCGATGCAATCTCGCCTTATTACGAAAGCACATGTCCGCAGCACTCAAAGAGAATAAAAGACTATAGAAACAGAACGAAGAAAACCTGGAAGCAGCAATGGAAGGTTACCCGCATGAAATCGACCCAGAGAATTTCAAGGCCATCCCCTCGAAGAATATGCAACTGTGTTGGAAACCCATGCCGACCTCTTGAAAGCCCACATAGCATTAGAAAGAGAAAGAGATGATCTACTAAAGCAACTGGCAACTCAGCAGGAGTCACCAAACAAAGTCACAATAGTAGTCGACACATCTGAAGAAGTCGCAGAACTCAGAGCAAAACTAGAAGAACTACGAAGTAAAGTTCTTCAATACGAGCGTCAAACCTCCCCCCTGGTGGAACTGGAACCTGAAGACTTAGTGCCCATTCAAGTGGAGGAGATCTTTGAAGACCCATATGTTCCCATGCCAGCACCCGGAGGTAAGCAAACAGAAGAAGGAATGGACATAATTGAGATCGAAGCTCCTGAATGGATGCAAAGGTTAGAGAAGGTTGCTATAACCATGACGAGAGAGTTGCAGTTCAGATAGCGTCTATGTCACGATTGGAGGAAGTCGTCATAAAATCAGATCACTTCAGAAACCTTTCCCATCATAGGTGGATTGGCACATCCGATGATTTGTATGTTCCATTCTGTGTATTAATGGCCAATTACAATGTTGAAATCAAGCAACACACATCAAAAGAACCAACCTCGACGACACAGTTTGCACCGGATGACATCCCTGCAAGTGCCAAGCAGGGGAATATACATCAACCTACTTGGAGGATCCGTCTGCTTGAAACCTACCCTGAGATGGTACGCATGTGGAATAACATGCCTTTATATATCAAGTATAATCCCTGCTACTGCCTTGTCTTTTGAAGAAGGTCTTGGCCGGAGTACACCAAAACAGTTTTGACAGTTAAAGGATGTGAAAAGTGGCTAAATTATGTGTACCTAGCACCTCCTCATGGCCAACCCACAGTCAACTACATGATTTCAACCATCCGACACTGGGCAGTCAGATTCAAGAATGTCCCAGATGTCATGGCACAGATGTGCCTCAAAATTTTTGAGCTCATGCTGGTTACATTCAGGACATTTAAGAATATCAAAGAACCTCATCTTTCGGCTATTGGATTTAATGAAGGGAATCAGGACCTTGTCTACGGTAAGAGCACCACACCATCCATTAACGTCGTATATGCGTGGCATACTCGTATAAAGTATCTACCTGCCTGCTTCAAACAGACGTTTGAAGAAATGTTTATCACAGGGTTCTGGGAATATCATTAAGAGATATTCATACCTCGACCATCTCATCTATTACAGTTATTTGCGGTGGAACAAGCTCTACATTCAGAAAAGCTACATATACCACATCCAGAAGTTCAAGGGCCAATAGACTGGGATGCCCTACTCACTAATTTGGCCAAAGGGTTGAGAATAGCAGAACATCATTTAGCCACAGACGTAGTGGAGTACTACATCCAACGACCCACTCAACAAGGGTTTGTCAGAGACGATAGACATGAGAGAGGGGGGGTGTTGGCAACAGTCAAGGAACTAAAGGACTCACAAGACAAGGAAGCCAACGAAGGGAGTCGGAGCACAGAGAAGGCACAAGCAGACAGAGTAGTCAATGAAGATCTGGCAAGTAGGCCATTATTTTTTTCATGAAGCTAAATCATATCAAAGAGGTGGACCCACAAGAAGAAGGAGCAAGTAGGGAGCTCTAGGAAATGTATGTCAAATTGTTAGAAGAAATCCCTACAAAAAGTGATTTTCATCACTAAAAACCATTGTAAATATCATTTCATATTTTTCTAGCTCCATTTTGTGCAAGCCAAGGAGTCCTTGAGCTTGACGAGCTTTAGAAGTACCTACCTATGAGTTTTCACATTTTTTAGACTCCGTTTGAACCTCTAAATAGGCCAGAGAACCTAATTTTTAACTAGGCCAGACACTAGGTCTGGACAGGGCCAAAAACTAATCAAAAACTATAAATAGAGCTAGAGAGCTCATTTTTGAGGTTAGCTTGTAATAGATTTGAACTTGTATGAGCATTTTGGAAGTAATCTAAAAGAACTCCATTGTCTTTCTCTTTGTCTTGCCGTGTGTGCACGTGTGTGTGTATGTGTGTGCATGTTGGTGTGCTTCTCACTCACGCACTTGTGCCTTCACTTGCTCGAGGTCATCATACCATCCTCACATCTTCCCGGATTGACATTAAAGGAGGTGCTACTCATCACTGAGCTACACTCCCCTCCTCCTCCCTCTAATGTTGTCTAGGCCACCTCCCCTCCTCCTCCCTCTCCAATTGACTAGGGCCACCTCCCTTCCACTCCCCTCTAAGTATTAAATAAGGCCACCTCCCCTCCTCTCTCCTCTAAGTGTTGATTAGGCCACCTCCACTCCTCCTCCCTCTAATGTTGAATAGGCCACCTCCCCTCCTCCTCCCTCTAATGTTAACTAGGCCACCTCCCCTCCTCCTCCCTCTCCAATTGACTAGGGCCACCTCCCCTCCTCTCCCCTCTAAGTATTAAATAAGGCCACCTCCCCTCCTCTCCGCTAAGTGTTGCTTAGGCCAGCTTTCCTCCTCCTCCCTCTCCAATTGAATAAGGCCACCTTCCCTTCTCTCTCCTCTAAGTGTTGATTAGGACACCTCCCCTCCTCCTCCCTCTAATGTTGAATAGGCCACCTCCCCTCCTCCTCCCTCTCCGACTGACTAGGGCCACCTCCCCTCCTCTCCCCTCTAAGTTTTAAATAAGGCCATCTCCCCTCCTCTCTCTTCTAAGTGTTGAATTAGACCGGAAGAGCTAAAGTCTTCAACAACAGAGGACGTCCGCCAAGCAGCAAGAGAAGATGAAGACCAGGAAGATAATCCAAATGAAGATCAGGAGGCCACTCCATCTGAGAATAGAAGGCCTGGGAAGCAACCTGCATGTGACTAGCATAATTGTCTCACACATTTTTTGTTGTAGAGTGTCCTAGTACCTTATTTTATTTCTGCACAGTGTCATAGTATTTTATTTTGTACCAATTTTATAGGACTTCATGGGACTTTATTTTGTACTGGCAGAACTCTTTCAGAATTATATTTGGCACGTCATGATGTATTCAATCCACTTACTCTCTTGATATATTTGGCACTTCATGATGTAATCACTCCAATTATTCTCTTGTAACAACTCTTGTAATAGCTCAGTAATTGATTTTTCCTTTCTCTCTGAGATGGAAAGACACTAGTGGGGGGCAACCTCTAGAATGAATTTTTTTGAAGAACAGAGTAAATATGGGCACCAAGGAACCAAATAACCAAATTGGGTGCCAAGACATCCAAAACTAGAGTTGGATGCCAAGACGTCCAAAATCTAGAGTTGGGCTCCAAGACGTCCAAATTCTGGAGTTGGGCGCCAAGACATCCAAAAACTGGAGTTGGGCGCCAAGACGGAGTTGGGTGCCAAGACAGAGTTGGGTACCAAGACATCAAGATGGTAGAGTTGGGCTTAGATGGTAGAGTTGGGCGATGGCATGACCAGATTCGTCAAGACGACAAGCAGACCTGACAAAGCGGCCAAGTGGGCCCCAACCACTCATCATTACATGACAAAGTCTGGTACTGGCGGCCATGCTGACAATTGAAACCGGCGAGTGCATTAACTTCCCATTACTCTCATGTAACAGACTCTCCTATTGTAACCGGTTCCTCACCTCTCTCCTATAAAAGGGGAAACCTCAAGAGAGGAGGATATAGCATATAGTGAACACTACAGGAGACTATAGCTGAGAGTAAGTGCAGGCTTAAAGCTCGTAGAGTCCTATTTATGTTGTTGCTTATGCTACTTATGTGAGAATACTTGGAGGCTGAATTATGTTGTTCCATTGTTTTGCGTTTGTAGGATAAGTGGTATGATTAGCTAATGGATTATACAGAATGTGTTATATTTGGTTGCCCTAGTTTGTGTTGAATATGGTGTTGTCTTGTGCTCTATTATGTTGCATGCTTGCTGCTCTTGTGACTCTTACTCCTAAGTTTAGTTTGTAGAAGTGATAAGGAGGCTTGGTGATAAGTGTCTATTATGGTAATGTGCTTTAATGCGCCCATGTGCTTACATGTGCTCCAAGAGTAGTGCATTTTGCATTCCCTGCACCCACACATTTCACTTTACCACCTACAATGAGGCTATGCAAAGAGTTGAAACATGAGTACCTTGTAAGGACTTAGGATTTGGAATGGATCCAATGGTGGACAATAGCTTGATTAGATTTGAGTTATTGTAAGAATACATTGTTTTGGCACATTGTGATTGAGCTAATGAGACTTTAAACTATCAATCCATAGAAATGATCCAAATTGGTTGTAGTTGGAGGCTTGAGGAAAATGTCATGGATGCTTAAAGTGAGTGATTATCCTTAATGGACCTCATTAAGGGATCGAGTGAGGGTATTTTTATCAATTCTTCTCTTGAACCTCATTAAGGGAGCAGGTGAGCCGGCAAGGGATGGCCATGGGGATGTCTAGGGAGGAGGAGACAAAAAATAGAAGATATCTGAAAACAATCTTGATGATCATTGAATTTGGGTAAGTATACACTGAGAAACAGCCCTAACAAGATGAGTAAAAAAAGTCGGGTACCTGACAGAGAAGTGAAAATGAACAGACAAGGTTGACTTCAACTGAACATAACTGAAGATTGAAACACCCAAATGAAATGAAAATTGGTGAGCATATAGCAAACGTATAGAGCTAACTTTACCAAGTTAAATCACTGAAAATGATGCACCAAGCTCAAAGAAACCATCTCTGCAATCTGACTGGGAAAACTGAGAGATATGGCAGTGAGTAGTACACTTCATAAGAACATGGAAATATGAATTCAAATGATCATGAAAATGAAAGTATATTGATTGTACAATACAATGGACTTACTGATACCTATGTGTGCCTTGGAATCACACCTTGATATGGCATAAAGCTCAGCTCTTGGAGGTCTTCACATGACCACGACTAAGACTACCATGTATTTATAGTTGATCTTGGTAGGCTAACTTCCCTCAATCACTCTCCAATCAATTAGTGATTGATTTGATTCTCTATCTACCACAAATCACAAATTCATGGCTCCTCTTTCCCTTTTTGATCAAGTGGACTCAACCACTTAAGATTCTTTCACTTTTACATTAAGTAAAGTCTTCAAAAGTTACAAGAGGTAGTTCACAAGTGAACTTTACATTATCTTCATTTTAAGGCTTCTTCTATGACTTTGTGGGACTCAAGCCAATACTTAGTCTTGTCATAGACTTGCTCCAACACCCACTCCCACAACTAAGTTATCACATCCCTCCTCTCTGTACCCAACTTCACCTTCATTTTCACATCCATATAACATCAATCTTTCAACACTTATTACTAATTATCATACATCTTGTGTGTGCCATGATCAGATCTGATCCACCTAGATTGTGATCACCTCCACATTTGAACCCGGCGTGAAATGCTACATGGAATTTGCTTTTGGTCTTGTTGGAAGGTTGTAATCCATATCCTTTGTTGCATAATTCTCATCATCATCATCATTCTTGAGTCTTGCCTCAATTTCTCACAATATCGTGCACATCTTCATCATGAAGTAAACACATTCATGAGAGATCTATAGCATCGTACATCACTTGCATATTCACTAAAGATGGAGGAAGGATTCAAATCCCTCATTGCTGAGCAGCAAGGCCAATTAATAGTCTCTTATATGTTGAGAGAGAAGGGAAAATTCAATGGCATCAACATTACAAGCCACTTAGGATTTTTTGAAGAGCAAGATATAATCTTTGGTCTTCCTTAAGATCTTTTGATAACATTCTTTGAACAACTTGTTGATAGCTCTATCATAAACCATGTCACTCAACATGATAGTCTTTCTTGGAGTGTTTTCTGAAAAGGATATGCTCAAAGAATTCTATCTTGAGGACTATAGCCAACATAATCAAGAAGTATTCTTATGGTGAGTTAATTCCCCAAAGCCTACTGGCTCTATCACTCACTTAAGTAATGCCCAACTGAAGCTGAGGGGAAATGTAAACCTTCGATGGTGCCATAGAAGGTGTAGCCATCTGAGGTATAAGTTGAGATTGTATCTTTGATTCCTCATGCTCCAAAACTATACCATGATCTGGAATCTCATGTACAAAGAGAGCATGCTCCACATAGTGTGACTGTCAAAAACTACAATGATCCCCCTATGAAGCAAAAAGTGAATAAATGTAAGTGTATCTAGTGAAGTCATCGACTATCAAGAAGAAGTAAATTGACCCACTTAGAGAAGGTGTATGCATAGGTCCACAAATTTTAGCATGGACTAATGCTAAGGGTTTAGATAAAGAAATGGATGCTTCTATAGGAAAAGGGATAAAACTCTACTTAGCACATGCTTGGAAGTTCAATTCCACTTGTGCGATCTTGGGTAGACCTTTGACAAGATGACTTGAAGAGATCTTTAGGAAGCAAGAGGTGTGTCCAAATCTGCAATGTCATAGGCTAAAGCTTGAGTTCTTGGCCATGAAACTTGAAAGCTTTAGAGAGCTTTGTCTTCAAATACTTGAGCTATCACTTCATTGGATTCGCAATTGATGAGTTGAACTTTGTTGTGATCCAATTGCATCATCATGTTGCACTTTGTAATGGCCTTCATTGAGAGAAGGTTTTTACAAAGGCTTGGTAAATAAAGAACATCTTTGAGTGAATTGGTCTCACCTTTTGTGTTTAGGACTTGAACTTTGCCTCTTCCTTGGATCTCAATGCATTTGTTGTCTCCAAGATAAACTTGACCTTTGTGCTCTTCAAACTCATTTAAGTCATCTTTGTCATTGCACACGTCTGATGAAGTCCAACTCTCAAAAATCCATTCTTTGCTGGGAGTGGATGCCACAAGTGCCTTGTGTTAAATTATGAAAAAGACTTTTCACTTGTGTAGTGAGAGTGATGCTCAGTTTAGGAGTAGACTTATACTTAGCTTTGTTCTTCTTCTTGAAACAATACTTTTTCTATGTGTCTAGGCTTTCCACATAAATTGTGAGTAAATTTCTTCTTATCCTTTTCCTTAGAACCTTGATTGTCTTTTTGACACTTAGACTTGTGGAAGGTAGCTTTGGCCTTCATAGTTGTTTCTTGAGTATTCTAGGTCCTTTTTCTAGATTCATGAAGAAGCAACAGTCTTCTAACTTCTTCCCGCAAGTAAGTTATTGACCTCATTTACAAAGAGTGGTTATAAAAGTCTCATAAGACCTAGGAAGCTTGTTGAACAATCTTGTGGCCATGTCTTTACTTGAAATCTTTCATCCACAAAGTGCTAACTTGCATTGATAATCTTCAAATTGGATTATCACCTTTGTGATAGTATCTTAATGATGAATAGTAAGATTGTGAAATTCAGCCTCTAAAGCATAAATCTTGGAAGGTGTTTATCTTCATATAGAGTTGCTAGAGGATCAAGACTCAACATCTTTGATCCTATCTGGTTCAAGTTCTGACCCATCTACAATTTCATGGAGAAGATTTGTGTACCAATGTGCATGCATAATATCTTTCCAAATATTATAGTTTTGGCTATCTAAGCATTTATCGTTAGGCATAATGATGGGTATAAAAGAAGGTAAATAATTTGCTATAGAAGACAAACTTGCTTCTCTCTTCGACATCATAAACGTGGGGTGATCTGGAAAGCTTGAATACTTGAACTTATGTTTGAAATGTTGCAAGAATGAGTGCCAAGTGTTGAAAAACACTTCCTAAAAAGATAGGACATGGAGAAGCACTAAAAAGCACATTCACCTTTGCCTTCAAGTGAGAAAATGGTAGTTTGAAAGTGTTTAATAACACACACCAAAGACAATATATGCAAATGGCTCTTCAAGGAATGCCTTTGGGTTACAAAAAGACTTAAAGTGAAATGTGAGGATCACTCATAGACTTGTGATATTATAAAAAATACAAAGATTTAAATGATGGTGATCCTTATCAAATCAAATCTTTGCAATATGTTCCAATGTGCAAAATCCAAGAAAAATTGGATTCATTTAAGCACAAGTAAACTGGCACACAAAAGTATGAAATATCGAATGCACAAGACATCAGTGATGATCTCATTTCACTAGAAGACAAGTCAAAAAAATTTGTGGGCACCAAAATAGATGCGCAATTTTCTCCTTTGGACTTCACTGGGCATGTTATGGAAAGTGGGCACTTGGCAGTAGCCGAGTCTATCTCTCATCTCTCTTTTCCTATGAGAGTGCTGTGTGTGGAATCGAAGATCACTCGACCTTTGGAGGCACTCGACATCAGTATAGCGCTATAGTGAGTAAGAGAATCGAGTCTCTCTCTCTCTCTCTCTCTCTCTCTCTCTCTCTCTCTCTCTCTCTCTCTCTCTCTCTCTCTCTCTCTCTCTCTCTAGAGATGGTGCAACATGAATTTCCTGTTGTTCCTATGTTATAGTTGAAGACATGAGCACAACTTGTAAGCTACTAGCGAGAGCAAGTTGGTGTCACAATGGTAGAAGGTGGGAAAATAAATCCTCTCTCTCTCTCTCTCTCTCTCTCTCTCTCTCTCTCTCTCTCTCTCTCTCTCTCTCTCTCTCTCTCTCTCTCTCTCTCTCTCTCTCTCTCTCTCTCTCTCTCTCTTCCAAAAAGAGTGATGGTGCAGATCGGCTATTGTCTCCCACTCGAGCACAGAAAAGAATAACAATTCCCTCTACAGAGCAACTCTAAATAGAACCTATAGATCTCTCTCTCTCTCTCTCTCTCTCTCTCTCTCTCTCTCTCTCTCTCTCTCTATCTATCTATATATCAATCTATCTCTCTATCTGTTTCAGCTGATGTGCATTGTGTTGGCTTCACTTCTGCAATATAGAAGGAGCTATACTCCTCAAATAAAAGATTTGGTGCCTGAGCATTGGATGACACTGTTACTGTAGAGATCGCCAGAGCTCACAGTGCAGGTAATGATCCTAGTGCTCACAAATGAAAAGTGAGGCTTCCTTAGAAGGCAGAAGAATTTGATGATGCTCTGCTTGCCATAAGCTTGTATTGCTTCTCCATGAGCCTTCCTTAGAGGTGCAAAAATTGGCAAATGCTCTTCTTACCATAAGCTTGTATTGCCCAAGCCTCCTCTACAAGAGGGTGAAGCATGCTATTGCAATGTAACAAATACAATGGAGCCTCATACTTCTTCCTTTTTGACTTACCGAGAGTGTTGCACGTTCTTGTGCAATACGACTAAAGCAAAATAGTGCAAGTCACATACGAAACCCCATGTTTTTCTACTTTCTTGACTATGTAGGCCTTGTGAATGACCCCAACTTCAAGGTTATCACATGGAGTTCCTCCATAGAACCTTCATTTGACTCTGTCCGCTTTCGGTTCGTCTAGTACAAAAAGGCTACCTATGATCCACAGTCTCAGTAAAGCGTGCACAAAGGCATCACAACTTAGTATAAGTTGAGGTTGAATACATAATGTTGAGTTTCAAAAGTATAAAGAAAACGTATGTGATCATTACACACTCATAAATGAGATGAGAAGAGAATATTGATTATAACCAGTTTAGAAATAGAGATGCGTCATGAATGCTATCAAACCACTAGCATCTTAGAGACCAACAACATGGGTGGGAGGGTGCAAAAATAGGGGTAAAGAGGGTCTAAATATGATGAATAATAAGGGGTGTGAGGGTGGGAAAATGGGCAAAATGAAGCCCTAAAGAGCAAAATTGATGACAAAAGCTTCTCTCAATGAGGCAAAAGAAAAATTACCAACACTCAAGCACCACCACCACCACCAAAATGACTAGAAAACGCACCACCAAGACCTCCACCTAATGCTCTAATACCATGTAGAGAGTACAAATGTAGAAGCAAAATGAAAAGAAGAGTGTACTCACAAAAGAAAGAGTGTGAGAGACTGAAAGTGAGTAGACCAACAAATGTGTAATGAGCTTTTCAAGAGCATGGAGTAGGCTCCTCAAGCTTCTAACCAAGTACAAATGGGGGCAGAGGCCCTCCTTATATAGATTTGGGAGGGGCTCTACAAAGTACATCTCATGTGGGATAATTCCCCTTGATGGAGAATGAATACAATGGCAGAAGCAAATGCCAAGGTACCCAAATACAAAGGATATAACATAAAATGGAAATGGAATGGAGATGGAATGGAAATAGTGTTGGAAACAATGTCTCATTGGTCAAAATTGGCCATCATGGTCCAGCATGTATAGTGTTCTGTTTTAATTTTTGAACAAAACAACAGCATGGGCGCCTTAGATAAAGTATATACATCTCAAACCAGTGACAAGGGTTCAATACCCACGGGCAGTAGCGCAGATCACGTGAAAGTTTTCCAAAAAGTTTTTTTTTCAAAATAAAAGCATATAGACAACGATGAGAGGTGATGGACGCGAATATAGCTTTTTGTGTTTTAGATCGCTACGATCTTGTGCTTTTGAAGGAGCTTTTGCAGGGATATACAAGGCTATATAACAAGAGCTTTGCTCATTGTTCAAAGTATCCTTGCACCAATTCAACACCAAGCTTTGGAGAGTTTTGGTACCTCAATAGAGGTGATGCTTTTAGCACATGGGGCAGCCATGGTGCTATGTTGAAGCATGTTGAGGAGCGGCTATGGAGTTCTTCTTGAAGAAGAAGAGTGTGCTCACACTCTTGCTTATGGAGAGGCTATTAGCAGCTTGATGGTGTGGATCGGCCATTCACATGATGTATTTGAATATTTTCTTCTACATGAAGATTTCGGGTTACTTCAAAGACATTGGATGGTGGTTAACATAAGATTTGCATCTTATGTTAAGAATTCAGGTACATATCCTCTTTATGCACATAGGTACTACTTGAAGTATATGGAAGTGGCATCCATATCAGGAGGAGTCCTATTTAGCATAGGTACAAGAGAATCAGTACATGTATGCTTTATGCATATTTTGATGAGGTGTTAGAGAAGATATGTTCATATGAGTTTTAGGATTTCTGACAGCAAACTTGTTAGCATTCTTTGTTACTTTTGTAAGTATGTGATTTTTTCACACAGGTGTCTAACTTAGGGTCTTCCATAGCCTAAGGTTAGATGAGGGTTTGTTGATTATCAGTTTTAGACTGATCCTTCCTCTTTTTGTCACTCATATTCACTCTTCTACAACCTATTAGGTCACACATCTCATATATATTCAAATTTTTGTGCATACATCTGAATATTTTTGTTACATTTGTACATTCACTCATCCATCTATTTCTGTTCACATAGAGTGGTTGAGAGTTTTGCTCCCACATTGTACATTGAACATTGGTATATATGATAGTGTGAGTAAGCCTTGGCTTACGTAACACTTTACACGTGTTGTCTAATCCTTCTCTATCTTTGTCTCATCATTTGTATGATCAAATGTGGTATGTTCATGGTTTGTCAATATTGGAAGATTGCTATAATTAATGTTGTAAATCCTGGACCTATGTGTTGATATATTTAGGTAGTGATGTGTGTGAACACTCCGTATGTTGGCTGTTGAGGATAAGTTGGATGGTACCAACTACCCGTTATGGGCTTATATGATGCGACATGTGTTGGTTGCAAAAGGATTGTGGAACATTGTGTAGGGTGTTGAAAGATGTCCTGTTACACCTCTGACTACAGGTACTGCAAACACAGGTGTTGGAGCTGATGAAGATGGTGTCGAAGATGATATTCCACAGATTCTTGTTCGTGCTGCTATTTCTACTGCACCTACTATAGACCAGATTCGCTGGGATGGCAGAGATGCCCAGGCCCATGCATTGATAGCTTTGTCTGTCAAGCGTGCTATTATTCCTCACATTCGCTCTTGCAGAACAGCAAAGGATGCTTGGGATACATTTACCACATTGTACCAGGCTAGGAATGAGGCTTGTGTTGCTTACCTCCGAAAACAGTTGGAGAGTGAGCACATGATTGAAGGTGATTCTATGGACAGTTTTCTAACAAAGATCAAAGACTTGAAGGAACAGTTGATTTCTGCTGATGAGGTTATACCACATAGCTCACTTGTGCAGACCGTTCTGAATGGTCTTCCTGATTCATATCAGAGTTTTGCTTCTACTCTTCGATTGATGATAAAAGGCAATCCAAATGCCTTGTCATTTGAGGAGTTAGTCTCTGTTCTATTACAGGAAGATCAGTCCAGGCAGAAAAGGTCCATTATGCATGTTGCAGATCAAGCTTTCCTAGCTAGTCAGAAGGGCAAAGGAAAATGGAGCTCTTCTACTAGTAAGCAGAAATCTGCAAATGCTACACATTCGAAGAACCAGGATAAAGATGAGAAGAAATCAGAAACGCAGAAATTGTTTTGCAAGTACTGTAAAGGGAATGATCATATCATAAAGAACTGTCCAAAATTGGCTGCAAAAGAGACAAAGAAAAAGGAGGCTGGAATGGTTGTTGCAGAAGCCTCTACACCAAAAATAGAGTCTGCTAATCTTCTGCAGGAAGAAAAATGGGTGTTTACTACTGTTTGCAGTTTTGACCCATCTTCTCATGAGCAGTGCATGTGTGCAGTGGACTCAGATGTTTGGTACTTTGATAGTGGGGCGACCAAACATATTACCTCGCAGCGTTGTTTCTTCTCTTCACTCGAGCCTGCCCCTACAGGGAATACTGTCACATGTGCCAACAACTCCTCTTATCCTGTTATGGGATTTGGTAAGATCATTCTGACTATTGCTGATGGTAGTTCTTTCACCTTGTCAAATGCTTTATTTGTGCCAGGGATCAAGAAGAATCTGTTATCAGTTTCTGCATTAGCCAAGATTGGCTTGGTTGTGAAATTTGATGATAGGTGTACATTTCATGATCTGTCAAATGATGATGTGATTATTGCTTCTGGCATTTTATGTCGTGGGCTGTATAAGCTCATAGACTATGAAAGATCAATAAATGATTTGGCATGTGCAGTAAATGATTCTCAGGCTATGTCAGATGCAAAGCTTTGTCATGCACGCTTTGGTCATCTGAATTTTGCTAGTTTGCTATGCCTGCAAAAATATGAAATGGTGTCTTCCTTGCCCAAAGTAGAGGCACCTGGAAAACATGTTTGTGAAGGCTGTATTTTGGGCAAAATGCATTGTTCGTCCTTTTCAAAAGATGGTTCAGTTCGGGCTACTCAGAAATTGCAGCTTGTACATAGTGATGTCTGTGGTCCTATGCAGACACCTTGTTTTGGGAATTATCTTTACTTCGTGACCTTCATCGATGATTTTTCCAAGCATGCATGGGTATATCCATTGAAGGCAAAGTCTGAAGTGTTCATGTGCTTCAAACAGTTTTTGGTTTTGGCTGAAAATTTGTCAGCATGTAAAATGGGCACCCTCTGTTCTGATTGAGGGGGGGAATATATGTCTTCTGATTTTAATGCATTTCTGGCTGAACGTGGGATAAAACACCAGTGTACAGTGCCGTATACACCTCAACAGAATGGATTTGCTGAACGAAAGAACAAGTCACTCATGGATATGGCGAGGTGTATGGTCAAGAGTCAGGCTTACCACATAATTTTTGGCTTGAGGCTGTCATGTGTGCAGCATATGTACTAAACAGGTGTCCCACTAAAGCGCTGCAGTCTATCACTCCATATGAGGCTTGGCATGATTGCAAGCCATCTGTTGCTCATCTCTGTGTTTTTGGTTGTTTGGCATATGCATTAGTGCATGAACAACATCGCAGAAAATTGGATGATAAAGCAGTAAAATGTATTTTTGTTGGGTACAGTTCTGAAAGTAAAGGCTATCATCTTTATCATCCACAAACTAAACGCATTCTGGTTAGCCGTGATGTTGTTTTTGTGGAAGATGCTATTCAGCCATTGCTTTCATGTACTAAGGAGACATCTGTTAGCTCCAAAGACATGTATGATACTTTGATGCCTCTTTTTACAGGTGGACAGTCTAGTGCTGGTCCTAATGAGGCAACTTCTCAGACTTTGCAGGTTTTATGTGATGATGCAGATCATTCCATTTCTGATGCAGATTTACATGATGCCTAGTTGATGAGAGAGCTGATATTCAGCAGGCAAAAACTATGCCAAAATGGCTGGTGCAGACTTTGCATGACAGCAAATTAGATGCACCTCTGTCATATCGTACTCGTTCAGGCTCTCATAGTGCCTCTTTTGCATCAGATTTCTATGTTATGGTTGCGTCTAGTCTCTGTGATGAGAATGAGCCTATTTCATTTGATGAAGCACAAAATTCAGAAAATTAGATGGCTGCTATGCAATCTGAATATGATGCAATCTGAATGAAGAATGGTACTTGGTCTTTATGTGACTTGCCTCCTGGCAAGAAGGCCATTGGCACTAAGTGGGTATACAAGTTGAAGCGTAAATCTGAAGGTACAGTTGACAGGTATAAGGCTAGGCTTGTTGCAAAGGGTTATGCGCAGGAAAGAGGCATTGATTTTGATGAGACCTTTGCACCTACATGCCGTATGACTACTGTTCGGAGCATTTGTGCACTTGCAGTCCATCATGGTTGGAATGTACATCATTTGGACATTAAAACAGCATTTCTGAATGGTGACTTGCATGAAGAAGTGTATGTTTCTCAGCCTTGTGGCTTTGTGCAGAAAGGACATGAAAACCAGGCGTGCAAGTTAAAGAAGGCATTATATGGTTTAAAGCAAGCACCACGTGCAGGTTAAAGAAGGCATTATATGGTTTAAAGCAAGCACCACGTGCTTGGTATGAGAAGATACATGCCTATCTGAAGGTTTTTCTAGAGAGTTTTGAGAGATCTCTTTCATGGCAAGAAAGCTCATTTAAGAAGACAAATGTGGAGAGCATCAGTTTTGTTTTCAACCAATTTTGTGTTGTAACTTGGTTGGAAGGTTTTTTTATCAAGATACAAAATGTGATCTAGGTATCTAGAGAGGTAACTCTAGAAAGGTAATTCATCATTCAGACAAAAGATTGGTGAATTTAGTCATATCACATTTGAAGCAGAGTTTTGATTCAAGAGATATGAGGAGATGGTAAAACATGATTCTATATTCACTTCCATTTGTATACCATGTTTGTTTTGTCTCTTACTCTTAGCATTAGAGGAAGAGAAAAAGTTCATTTGAAGAAGTCAAGAGTGCTTGCTGCTTCAAGATGAAGACAACAAAAGGTATGGAAGAGAAGTATGAAGATGTTGACATCATCAGGTGGAAGAAAGATGCAGAAGAAGAAATTCCATCATTCCCATAAGAAAAGTAAGGCTTCCTTTTCTCATATATTTCCCATATACTTTTCTTACTTTATCCTCTACATCCAAAGACAAGTCTACGAGAACAGCTTGTGTGAAGATAGTTTAAAGAAGAAGCAGTTTCTTGTTTTGCATTATACTTGGTCATGATTTAGTAGATTTGACAAAGAATTGCATTGAGAGAAAGAAAAGAAGCAGATATATGTTGTGACTCATATGTGTATGAGTTATGTTTTAGTTGAAGATTTTTTTAGCAGGCAGCTTATATGCTCCCTCAAAGAATTCTTGAAGTGTCAATTCAGAGCTACTTGGTATATGACAAGTTGCAGAGAATTATATTTCTTCTTTATCTAACTCTTGAGGTAAAAGAGTTTTTTGTAGCAGATGTTGAAGACTTGGGTTGAGGTTTTATGTTGGGAAAAGTTACCTCATATTTAATATTTTCAGAAAACTTCAGAAAATTCAGATTTTTGATGTACTAGTCAGTTGAAGAATCTACTTTCTATGATTTTCTTCAAAAAGGTGTTCCATCACATCCTATCACTTGATTGAGAAGTGGAGTTAGGCAAAAGAAAGACAAGCAGATACTTTCACATTTCACCCGGGTAGAATATGAAGATATGAAGTATCAAACTTGCAGCTTTTGGAGTTCTCAAGGTGGGAAGTTTGTTCACTTATGTTTCAAGTAGGAATTGCAGATTCTTGAGAAAGATTTGTTTGAAGAAAAGTTTTACAACTTTGTGAGAAGCATGGACACTTAGAGACATTCAGGTAACAAATCAAACATTCAATCATGAAGGTTTGATGAGAGCATATTTTGCACAGGTATTTTGTTGGGAGATCATTGATCTTGGATGATCTCGTATGATCTTGTAAGATCTTGTAGATCTTGTATGATCTTGAATGATCTTGAGTATTTATGAGTCAGATATCTATCCTTTGTTTGTGAAAGTTCTTTAGCATTTGAGGAGGTAAGTCAAAGGTTCATATTCTATGAGATTTGTGTTACAGAGGAATAAAAGAAGATACTTGTTATGTTGCAGAAGGTTATGAATCCTAAAATGCTTTAAGCAAGGTTTTTATGATAGATCAGCTAACCTTATTCTAGATTTTTGGGAAGCTGAGGAATGACAAGGAAAGCTATTGGCATATGTATAGTACTAATAAAAGGAGTTCAGAGATTTTTGTTTCAGATACAGGTATTGATTACTGAAGATCAAATTTATTGGAAGAAGGACGACATTCCAAATTTCATAAAGTCTGATATATTTGAAAAATTTTGGGTACTAGTGTTAAATCATCCAGGGGGGGATGAAACATAAAGACTTATTTTCAGCCATATGTGAAAGAATGCAAAGTCATATCTACAGGTATTCCTATTTCAGGTATTCCTATTTCATGTATTCCTATATTTCCTTTGTCAGTTTCTCTTTATGCTCTAGCTTTGAAAGAAGAAGGAAGAAGGAGAATGTCTGGAGAAAGTTCCTGTTAGGATGTTCCTATTCAGGAGAAGGTTCCATAATTCTATTGAAGAGAAGCTTAATATTTCAGAGAGGTATGTTTGAGAGGTGCGCACATATATGTTTATACCAGGTTCTGAAGGAAAGAGGTATGAAAGACTTTCAGATAGAACAAGGATGATGACAAGATGACATCAAAGATATGAAATTTTGGTAAGACTCATGAGTTGAGCTGAGTTGAGTACAGTCAGAGATGAACCAGCAATGATCATAATACACTAAGTTGTGAGTTGTCAGTCACAGGTTACAGGATTCAGTTCCTGATTTTGTTTAGTGTATCTACATGACACAGCAGAAGTACGTTGAGAAACCTTTTTTGGAAGGTAAATGCAAATATGTGGATCCTAGTGTATGTTTTCAGGTTTGAGAAGACAGGAGATAGCAGGTTTAGAGATAGTTCATGCTATATATGTTGTCAAGCAATGATTGCTTGATGAGTACACTTATTCGATATCTAGTGTGCATATTGTCTCAGGTATTATGGTTCATATTCAGCAAGTTCAGGTTTTTGAAGTTTGAAGGAAAGTCGAATTTAGTTTTGAAGAAGATTTTTGAAGAACGGGTTTGAAGGTCAATTTGAGGAGTACAAGTTTGAAGATTATGAAGTTTGCAGATTCAGTCCAATTTGTACCATTGTGACATTGCAGGGGGGATTGTTGGAAACAATGTCTCATTGGTCAAAATTGGTCAAGATGGTCTAGCATGTATAGTGTTCTGTTTTAATTCTTGTACAACACAATAGCGTGGGGGCCTTGGATAAAGTATATACCTCTCAAACCAGTGATAAGGGTTCAATACCCATGGGCACCAGCGCAAATCGTGTGAAAGTTTTTCAAAAACTTTTTTTTTCAAAATAAAAGCATATGAACAGCGATGAGAGGCGACGGACACGAATATAGCTTTTTGTGTTTTAGATCGCTACGATCTTGTGCTTTTGAAGGAGCTTTTGGAGAGATCTACAAGGCTATATAACAAGAGCTTTGCTCATTGTTCAAAGTATCCTTGCACCAATTCAACACCAAGCTTTGGAGAGCTTTGGTACCTCAATAGAGGTGATGCTTTTAGCACATGGGGCAGCCATGGTGCTATGTTGAAGCATGTTGAGGAGCGGCTATGGAGTTCTTCTTGAAGAAGAAGAGTGTGCTCATACTCTTGCTTATGGAGAGGCTATTAGCATCTTGATGGTGTGGATCGGCCATTCACATGATGTATTTGAACATTGTCTTCTACATGAAGATTTTGGGTTACTTCAAAGACATTGGATGGTGGTTAACATAAGATTTGCATCTTATGTTAAGAATTCAGGTACATATTCTCTTTATGCACACATGTACTAGTTGAAGTATATGGAAGTGGCATCTATATCAAGAGGAGTCCTATTCAGCATAGGTACAAGAGAATCAGTACATGTATGCTTTATGCATATTTGGATGAGGTGTTAGAGAAGATATGTTCATATGAGTTTGAGGATTTCTAATAGCAAACTTGTTAGCATTCTTTGCTACTTTTGTAAGTATGTGATCTTTTCACACACATGTCTAAATTAGGGTCTTCCATAGCCTAAGGTTAGATGAGGGTTTGTTGATTATTAGTTTTAGACTGATCCTTCCTCTTTCTGTCACTCATATTCACTCTTCTACAACCTATTAGGTCACACATCTCATATATATTCAGATTTCTGTCCATGCATCTGAATATTCTTGTTACATTTGTACATTCACTCATCCATCTACTTCTGTTCACATAGAGTGGTTGAGAGTTTTGCTCCCACATTGTACATTGAACATTGGTATATATGATAGTGTGAGTAAGCCTTGGCTTACGTAACACTTTACACATGTTGTCTAATCCTTCTCTATCTTTGTCTGATCATTTGTATGATTAAATGTGGTATGTTCATGGTTTGTCAATATTGGAAGATTGCTGGAATTAATGTTGTAAATCCTGGACCTATGGAACCTTGGACTTGTGGTACTAGTAATGGGCCTACTAAATTTCCAACAAATAGAGTGACTCCAAGGTACAAAAGGGAGATGCTATCTCATATTCTCAATAGTACAAATCCAAACTGGTTGCTAAAGGATGTGCTTAAACTCAGGGCATAGACTATGAATAAACTTTCTCACCCATGGCCAAAATGACCACCATCAAGACCTTCCTAAGTGTTGTAGCTGCAAGGAATTGGAAGCTATTTCAACTCGATGTGAAGATTTTTTTTCTCAATGGATGGACCAATGAAGAGGTATACATGTCAGAACCCCCATGGTTTGAAAACCTTGATTATCCTACTTATGTATGCAAGCTTACAAATGCATTCTATGGTTTAAGGCAAACTCCTAGAGCTTGGAACTATAGATTAGTAATGTATCTAAAAGATCAAGGATTCAATTCAATCAATGCATATCCTTCTTTGTTCATCAACAAGATTCATAATGAAGTTATCTATTTATGTGTGTATATAGATGACATAATTATGATAGGTGATGACTTAAATGGAATAGAAAGGATAAAAATGTATATGCAAGAGGATTTCAAGATTAGAGACCTTGGAGAGCTCACATTCTTCTTAGGTATGTAGGTCATCTATACATATCAAGGGATGTACTTGAGTCAAAGAATATATATTCAAGACCTGCTTCTTAAATTCAAGATAGATAATGCAAAGCCTATAGGAACACCCATGGAAATTAATCATAAATTTAGTGTTTATGAAGGTGCACAAATTGAAGATATAAAAGAGTATCAAAATCTAGTAGGTAGCCTAATTCATGCTACACATACAAGGGCAGATATCTCATATAGTGTAGGAGTGCTAAGTCATTTCTTGCACTCTCCAAGAAAGCCACATATGGATGTACCTAAGAGAGTACTCAAGTACCACGAAGGCATTATTAATGAATTTATATACTATCCTTATACATCAGATTTATATCTCAAGGTTTACTCAAATACAAGTTGGGAAAGACCCAAAGATGATAAGAGAAGCACGTCAAGATTTCTAGCTTTTGCAAGATCTAAGCTTGTGTCATGGAGTTCCAAGAAGTAACCTAGAGTTCCACTATCCTCAAATGAAACTGAATATAGAGGTTGACCATAGCAACTCAAGAAGCCATGTGATTAAAGGAGTTATATGTAGACTTGGGACTTATGAGCTCCAAACCTCACATATTTGGAGAAAATATAAGCTCAATGCATTTAGTAGCAAATCCTCTATATTGTTCAAGAACTAAACGTATAGTACACTATCATTTCATCGGGGAGAAACTCTTGGCAAAGGAAATTGATGTTTCATTTGTTTCAATAGACAATCAAGTGGCAGATATGATGAACAAAGCTCTTGAAGGAGTTTCACTTTGCAGTTTCAAAGCAATTACAAGAATTCAAATCATCAATTATTGAAGACTCAACATGCTTAAGCTTGAGGGGGAGTTGTTAGAACATCAAGCTTTTATCATGCTTGAATGAAGACTTTTATTAGATCAAAGTTTTTACTTGGAATGAGCCTTATTGTGATGATTCTTCATATGGTTTTTATTCCTTGTAAAATCCATAAGTATTTATGGATTCAAAGACTTTATTCTTGTCAAAGAATAAATCTAGAAAGATAAAATCCACAAGGTTTGAAGTTGGTACTGAACCAACTACCTAGATTACCCTTTTTGAATTTGATTCTCTAACTCCTAGATCATAGGAAAAGAGTATGAATCTCAAGAATACATACCAATAGAGATGGACGAATGCACATAGAGAGATAGGAAACCTATGTCCATATAGATTTTTCGAGAAGCTTGGAGACTTATAGCAGAGCGAGACATCTTATAGAGACATTATCTTCTTACTCTTCCCTTGTAGCCAAGAAGTCCCTACTATTTAGTGCTAGCTAGAGGGTATCTTGGAGTGCAAGGAGAAGATTAGAGTGTGTAATTGTTTGTGTAATTGTTTTGTAATACGATTGCATGTTCTAATTGTTGTGAAATACTCTTCCATAATAGGATTGCTTGTGCTAATTATTCCCTAATGTTTTTGTAAGTTTTACTTTTCAATTGTGAAGTGGAACTTGATTGAAGTTCATACTCGAGGAGTAGTGCAATTTCATTCCTTGCACCCACATACAATTTCCCCTTCTACAATTGAAATTTTGGCATGCACAATGGGACAATTTACCCTTCTACACCCAAAATTTTGGCTTATGGAGATCCCTTACACTAGTGTCCACTTTGGGAGAACACTTATAGAGAGTATCCATTTTGGGCAACCCAAAAAGTTAGGCATCTCAATTTTTTTATTTTGGCAACTAGGCTATGTCCAAGTGTCAGGCAACACAACATCTAGTAGGGAGACCCAAAAGCTGGGCAAATGTTAATATTGGATAACCACTAGAATTGGGAAGTCAAGGCACAAGATTGCTGAGATAGCTTGACATACACAAAATTTTATCATCTTCCTCTAGTTGGGTGATTGTATCCACTAGATAGATAACCCTCATGACCCTTTCAACTAAATCCATCCCAAGATGGTCCATGACACACACTAGAGCCCATAACAAGAACCAGTTAAGTCTCTATGAAGATGTCCATCAAGTGCTATCATAGAAGGTGGAAAGAACCCTATTCAACACTAGTTAAAAGCCTATCCACTTTTGAGAGGTTGGGAATAGTCTTAAGATTAGTAGAAGAAATTAAAAGCCAAGATATTTCCCAAAAGAAGGTGGTTGTTGATCCTAGAGTAATTCCTCCCCTCAACATGGTAAAGGAACTTTCTCCCTTATTATCCAGAATCAATATCAGATTCTTTTCATCCCATAGTGGTTCCAATGTAGTACCTCTAAAGACCACATGTGCAAGTTTCTCTACAACAAAGACAAGATGTTTTCCTCTCATTGTTTCCATCCACACTGGAAGGTTTAGCAAACAAGTGGTTTAGCTAGAATGTTGATGATCACTTTCAGACATGGGAGGCATTAAAACCCAAATTCACGAAGACATTTAGTCTAGGTAACTTGACAGAAAGGACATTAGATGAGTTATAAGATTTAGTATTACATGTAGGAGAACCCTTTTCAGAACTAATGATCAAGGCAAGATCACTAGTGGCAAGGTTGCCAAATGCACCAGGTGATTTCATGATTAAAAAGTAGAGATCTTTTATGATCAGACACTATCTTAAAAGAATTTGAAGAGGCTACCATGAGGATTGAAGCAAGAAGAATTATTTTTGGAACTCAACAAGGTAAGAGTTCTTCCTCAAATGAAGATATTGTATCATAATTGTGAAAAGAATTGGAAGCTCTAAAACTTCAAAAGAAATGGGGGGAAGACAAGAGCACCTCATATGGCCTTGCATAGATACACCAAGAACTGGAAGAATTAAGAACATCAAAGGAAGTAAGAAGTGGAATTTGGCATTTCCTTTGTGCTAATCAAGAACACACCTCCCAAGAGTGCCCTAGATGGTGGACTTGCCAGTTCTGCAAGAAAGGAGGCCATAAAGTAAAGGACTACTATTTTTGGAAAGTTTTAGGAAACCAAAATATATTCCAAGGACAAACACCACCAACTACTCAATGGATAAGTGCAACTCAATCTTCTCTATTAGAAGAATCACCCACAAGAGCAGCCAAAGTTACTACTTTTTACACCAACCAAGGAAAAGAGAGAGAAGTAGGAAGACCTCATCAAAACTACCCTCATGGGCCTATAATATTCTTTTGATGTAGGGAATATGGCCATTTCTAGAGTAAGTGTTCCCTACTTGGGGATGCCCCATCATGTAAAAAGTGTCTGGACACCAATGATCATTATAGTAAGGATTTCCCAAAATCAGTCCCATCTACCAACACCCAAGGGAACTCTCATCCCTTGCACATGATTAAGGTGAATATGATTGAGAACAACACAAAGTCCCCAAGTGCCCAAGTGGTCCAACTCGAGGAACTTTTGGGAGTAATGAAACGTGCACAAAAGCAAAAGGAAGCAATGAAGGACGTGATGAAGGAGACATTAGGCTCAACCAGTTCAAGTAAGGAAAAAGGGAGAAACACAAAAACAAAGAATGAAGGTGAAGTTATAGAAAGGAAAAAAGGGAGCAAGCACAAAGGGAAGAAATAAGGAAAAAAATAGAACATGATAGCTTTCTAGATCACCCCATTGACAAGGCATATGCACTATCTAAAGAGGAATTGTGACGATTCCATAGTGGGATTGTCTCTTGAACCAACCGATAGGGTCATCTCACTACAATCCAAGTTCTATAAAACACTTACAAAAAATTATCTCTCTACAACTTGTTGGCCATGAGTCCTAGTTTTTGAGGAGAGGCCTTGGCTGCTATCAACAATCTAGGCCCCCATGCCACATTAAGTGGCAGGTAAGACCAACACTCATATCTCCATATATGCCCATGCCCTCCACTTACAGCTCAGAACTATCCCATATGGCACCTCTTATAGATTACAAGAGCCCATGACTAACAATAAAAATTAAGGGAATCCAATTGGAAGGAGTAATAGTAGATGGGGGATCTGGTATCAATCTCATGCCATAATATACAATGACTCTGCAAAACCTAAATCCAATTAAACTTTCCCATTTTACGATTTCCCTGGTGGATCAAAGCAAGGTAAGTCCACTTGGCATAGTAAAGAGTGGAGATCATAGTACAATGATTAGAATTTGTGCTAGATTTTGTGATTCTCATCCTACCTAAAGTAAAGGGTGGATTCCATATCCTTATAGGAAGACCATGGCTACATCACACTAGAGTAGTACATAATTGGGGTTGTGAAACCCTATGGATAGTAGGTCCATAAAAAGCCACGATGTAGCTTCAATTTGAAGGAGGAATTGATGAAATGTTAGGAACCTACCACGTTGTTCTCCACTTAGAAGATATTGCCTTAGAGGAGATGGATACAAAAGATCCTATGCCAACACAAGATAGTAATAGAGGCATCCACGGAGAATATGAAAAACGAGCTATACACAAGATTCAAGAGCTAGCAAGCATTTGGGCAACACCTCCACCACCATGGACAATCAAAGGTGGGGTAGCCTCCTCACAAAATCAGGCACCAAAAAATTGTGAGAGTGAAAACGAGGCGTCTTCACCCACTTGGGCACCTAAGGACTAGGCAAGTGGAAATAGGGCACCTTCACCTACTTGAGCACATGAAAATTGGGTGACTCCCAAGGACTGGGCACCATTTTGGGCAAATAGATCTCCAAGATGGGCACCTGAATGGGAAGCTCATCCCTTGGTCTAGTAAACTCCTATAGCTGGTTGGGAAGCCTAATGGGCATTGGGTGAGGTCCACCCGAAGTTACTGCAGATATCACAGGACAAGTTGTCTCAAAGCATAAAATTTGAAATTGAAGAGCACAACGACAAGGGGAAGGAACTAACTACAAATGGCTTGAATGAGATAATGGAATGGATATATGAAACTAATCATACTTCATGTTTCATGATACAATCATGGAAGAAGTTGAACCTACCATGGAGTCAATAGTTCTAGGAGAACCTTCTAATTATCAAACTAGACGTAAATCTACAAAGGAAGACAAACTCACCCACATAACATACAAATTGACAAAACCTATCTTCCCATTAGAAGAAGTTCCATTCAAGTGGATGCATGAAAAGAAGTAATTAATAGCAATTGACGATAACCTTGCCTCCATAAGATAAATGATGTTCAAAGGTGATACATCCAACAAATTGGCCAAGTTGAAACTACTCAAGGAGATCAACATAGGAGGAAAGGAAAACCCACAAAAAAGTTTTTGCTCGCAAGTTGATTGTGGAACTATCCACTATTATCATAGAGGAAACAACATTCATGAATGATTTAAAGGATGTGTTTGCATGGACTTACAAGAACTTGACAGGCATACCTAAAGAACTCAACATAAACGCCATTCCTTTGGTATCAAGATGATGGCCAATGAGAGGTAACGTATATCCATTAAACCCAAAATATGCAAAAGCATTCAAGAAGGAAATACAAAACATGGAGGAAGGAGGCATCATTGTACCAATAGAGGATTTTGAGTGGCTATATTTCATGGTCATTGCTCTTGAACAACCAATCTAAAAAAATCAGAGTCTGTGTTGACTTCCCTGCCTTGAATAAGGTCATTGTTCTTGATGGATTTCCTACTCTCTTTTCTTTACACGTCATCGAAGATGTGGTCGGTCATGCACTATACAATTTCATCGATGGTTTCAGTGGCTATAACCAAATAGAAATCCATCTTAAAGACATTTGATAAAATGTTGTACCTTATTTTTAATAAGCTACTCTTTAAATTTTTGAGAATTTTTGTGGATGAATTTTCAACATTTTTGGGGGTACCATGTACCACTACGATTGAAAATGTACTAGAACATTTGAAACAATTAGAACATGTGTTTGATTGTTGTAGGGAGAAATGGCTCTGAAACTCAACCCCTTCTTGGTGACTTAGGGCACACTACTAGGACATGTAGTCTTTGCTAAAGGAATGACATCTGACCCGAATAAAGTTATGTCAATTCTAAAGCCACCTAGACTGGTCAATGCTAAGGAACTACAAAGCTTCTTATGACCTATAGGATATCATAGAACCATATAATAATATATACAAGGTAAATGTAGCACTAGCATGGTATGGTGGATGCATCTCCTCGAAGAAAAAAGGAAAGTAGGCAACACTAGACTCACATTGATACTAGGAAAAAGGAAGCACGATCATGACACAGCTCTCTAGAGATCTCGAATCAAGAAGGGAAGTTTGGTTTTACTATATCATCAAATACTTTTTGAGAAAAAAGTCCAAAAAGAAGTTGTTACCAAGACACAAAAATCCTTTCGAGTAATCAAAGTACTCCCCAAAGGTGGATTTTGGATTTCCACCATGGATGGGCAGCTACTTCCCCTTATCACAAAACCCAATTGTGGCTGTATGTGGAGCCCTCATAGTATTTTCAATAAAACTAAATCATTTCATTCATATACTATACAAAGTTTGAATTGTTTTATGTTTTAGTTACATTCTTCTACCTCAACTAAATTTCCCATATTTTTAAGGCGACCCACCTTAAGTGCTCCACTTGCACAAGCTTTTGGGCCATACACAAGACAAATTTTGGTAGCCAATTTTTTTTCTAAGTAACTTTTCCATCCTATGAGTACTTGATGAATTGAAATATTGGTAGAAATGTGATGATGAAAGTGTTGAAGTTTGGTCCAGCTAACTAGAACATGACTGTGAAGAGATGGATAGGTATGTGCTTGAAGATGAAGAGTTGCAAAATCCTTGATCTACATCAGCCAAATGAACTCCAGAAGTATATGGTGGGCCCTTTTAGCTTGCCAATGGATGTATTAGACACCCTATGTACCTTGGAAGATCACTCTAAAAAGATAGATCAAAACAGATAAGTTGGAGTTAGCTCAGAGGTGAAAACTTGCTATTCTTGGTTCATACACCTATCCAGTGTTTTACATAATTCTCTGAGCACAGCAGCAATTAGCTCAATTCCTCTTTGGGAAGTCTAGGCAACTTAAAGAGATAACTTTCAAGAGTAATCTCATAAAAAATAATGAACCACACACTGAGAACGAGTTTTAACAAGTGATGACATCATCCCGATTTTCACGGGCTGCTACAGAAATAGACCAGTGAGCAGAAAAATCAACATAACTAAAAATTTAGGAATTCAATGATTGTGAAAATTTGTATGATTATACTAGACAGTAATCTGAATCCAACACGCTTTAAATCACTGAATTTGGATAAGTAACCACTGAGAAATGGCTCTGACAAGATGAGTGAAAAAGTCGGGTACCTGACAGAGAAGTGAAGATGAACAGACCCTGTTGACTTCAAATGAACATAACTGAAGATTGCAACATCCAAATGACATGAAAATTAGTGAGCATATAGTAGACTTATAGAGCTAACTTTACCAAGTTAAATCACTGAAAATGATGCACCAAGCTTAGAGAAAACATCTCTGCAAGCTCACTGAGAAAACTGAGAGTAATGGCAGTGAGTAGTACACTTCACAAGAACATGGAAAGATGAACTCAAATAATCATGAAAATGAAAGTATATTGCTTGTACAATACAATGACTTACTGATACATGTGTGTGCCTTGTAATCACACCTTGATATGGCATAAAGCTCAGCTCTTGGAGGTCTTCACATAGGTCTCTCTAACCACGACTAAAACTGCCATCTATTTATAGTTGAGTTTGGGAGGCTAACTTCCCTCAATCACTCTCCAATCAATCAATGATTGATTTGATTCTCTACCTACCACAAATCACGAATTCGTGGCTCCTCTTTCCATTCTTGATCAAGTGGACTCAACCACTTAAGATTCTCTTACTTTTACATTAAGTAAACTCTTCAAAAAATTACAAGAGGTAGTTCACAAGTGAACTTTACATAGTCTTCATTTTAAGGCTTTTTTTATGACTTTGTGGGACTCAAGCCAATA
The DNA here is from genome assembly GCA_020310875.1 of Ceratopteris richardii. NCBI lineage: Eukaryota > Viridiplantae > Streptophyta > Polypodiopsida > Polypodiales > Pteridaceae > Ceratopteris > Ceratopteris richardii. Next base: position 28,945,471 of record CM035429.1, read on the forward strand.
CTTAGGCTTGTCATAGACTTTCTCCAACAGCTCCCCCTCAAGCCAAGTATGCTTGAGGTCTTCAATCTTCCAAGATTACCTGCAAACCAATCATAGCCTTGAATTTGCAAAGCTTTGTACCATCCAATGCTTTGGTTAGAATATCTGCACATTGTTGATGAGTAGACACATATGATATTTGAATCTCTTTGCTTAGAACCTTCTCTCGTACATAGTGATAATGAACTTCAATATGTTTAGTCCTTGCATGAAAAATAGGATTAGCTGCCAAATGAATAGAACTCATATTGTCACCAAAAATAGTTGGAGTTCCAAACTCCAATCCAAGATCTTTGAATAATGTCTTCATCCACATAGCTTCCTGAGTAGCTATGGCAAGACCTCTATATTCAGCTTCAGTGGAAGAGAGAGCAACTGTGGGTTGCTTCTTGGATGACCATGAAATTAGCTTTGAACCTGCAAAGGTAAGATAACCTGAAGTGCTCCTTCTATCTTCCTTGGAGCCAACCCAATCTGCATCAGAAAATAGCTTCAAACCTAAATCAGATACATAAGGATAATAAAGTCCTTCATTTATGGTTCCTTTGAGATACTTGAGAATCCTTTTGGCAGCATCCATATGTGGTTTCCTTGGTGTGTGCATAAATTGACTTAGCACACTCACACTATAACATATATCTACTCTTGTCAATGTGGCATAGTTGAGACTACCCACTAGACTTTGATATGATGTGATGTCCTCTATGAGTTCACCTTCATATGAGCTCAATTTGTGATTGATCTCCATTGGAGTACCTGCAATCTTACAATCTTGCATCTTGAATTTTGCCAACATGTCCTTAATGTACTTTCTTTGAGTGAGAAACAAACCATGATCTTTGTAGACAACTTCCAAACCTAGGAAGTAGGTAAGTGAAACCAAATCACTTATCTTGAACTCTTCTCTCATCTGATCTTTGATCTTCTTCATACCATCTTCATCATTTCCTGTCAATATAATATCATCTACATATACACATAGGTAGATGACCTCAGAATTACTCTTTTTAATAAAGAGTGAAGGATCTGCCTTGCTTGGTTGAAAGCCTTTGTCTTGCAAGAATGAAACAAGCCTGAAATTCCAAGCTCTTGGAGCTTGCTTGAGACCATACAATGCTTTGTTAAGTTTACACACATAATCAGGATAAACTTGATTCTCAAAACCAGGTGGTTGTGCCATATATACCTCTTCTGTTATCCAACCATTCAAAAATGCATTCTTTACATCTAGTTGAAGTATCTTCCAATTCTTGGAAGAGGCAATACTAAGCAAAACCCTAATAGTAGGCATCTTTGCCACAGGAGAGAAGGTCTCCTCATAATCAATTCCCTGAGTTTGTGCAAAGCCTTTTGCTACAAGCCTTACCTTATACCTGTTAATGGAACCATCAGAATTCTTCTTGAGTTTATAGACCCATCTTGAGCCTATTACCTTCATGGATGAAGTCTTGGGCACCAAATCCCAAGTGTTGTTTTCCTCAAGTGCTTCAATCTCTTCCTTCATTGCATGCTTCCATTCTGTTTTTGCTTTGGCCTCTTCAAATGATGATGGCTCCTCTTGGTTTATGTCCTGTGCTATGTAGATAGAATGTTTAGTTACTAATGAGGTGTCAAACCCATACCTTTCTGGTTTTTTCTTTTCCCTCATAGATCTTCTTAGGCCATGATATGATGATTCTGCCTCATGTCCAAGTTCCTACAATTTTGCTTTACCTTTAGACTTCCATGCTTTGATCTTTTCCATGTGAGATTCTTCATCATCCTCTGAGGTGTCTTGCTCTTCAATCTTTGATTGTTCTCTACCAAGCTTTGGAAAATCTTCTTCAAGATCATATGGTAAATTGATCTTCTTGCATGAATCTTCATACCATGAATTGTTCTCATCAAAAACTACATCTCTGCTTACCAAGAATCCTTTGTTGGTAGGGTTGTATAACCTTTAGCCCTTTTGATTGTTGTCATATCCAATAAATACACACCTTTCTGCTTTTGGATCCATCTTGCCTCTAACCTGTGAAGGAACATGAGCAAAAGCAATACATCCAAAAATTTTACAATGATCTAAGCTTGGTCTTCTTCCATTCCAAGCCTCATATGGAGTCATCCCATCAAGGGATTTTGAAGGCAACCTGTTAATCAAGTAAGTGGCTGTAGATACAGCCTCGGCCCATAAGTAATTAGGTAAATGCTTTTCATTTAAGATAGACCTTGCAGCTTCAACAATTGTCCTATTCCTCCTTTCTGCCACTCCATTTTGCTCAGGAGTGTACCTTGTAGTTACGTCTCTTTTGATTCCTCTTTCTTGAAGAAAAGAATCAAACTCATGGGAGAAGTATTCTCCCCCTCCATCTGACCTTAGCCTTTTTAGTGATTTACCTGTTTGATTCTCCACAAGAGCCAAATATCTTTTGAAACATGAAAAAACTTCATCTTTGTGTTTCATAAAGAATAGGATAGTCCATCTGCTGCAATCATCAATAAAGGAAACATAATACCTTGATCCAGATATTGAAGCTTCCTTGCTAGGTCCCCATACATCTGTATGAACCAACTCCAAGAGATCTCCATGCATATAACCTTTCTTCATGAATGGTAACCTGTGAGACTTTCCAAATTGACATGCACTACACTTATAAATCATATGTTGTTTTGACAAATTAGGAAGTCCAAGTACACTTTGGTCCCTACAGATTTGCTTTAATGACCTTTCACCAATATGTGCTAACCTTTTGTGCCATACTTCCAATTCTGTGAGTGTCTGACTACCATAATTAAAGAGAGCAATGTTTCTAGTGTCCTGTAATTCAAATGTGAACAATCTACCTGTCTTTTCACCTTTTGCAATTCTTCTGAATCCTTGACTTGGATCTTCAACAAATGCTCCTGCTTTTGTGAACCTGACTTGCAACCCTTTCTCTACTATCTGCCCAACACTTATCAAATTCTTTGTAATGGTAGGGACATAGAGTACCTTACTGAGTAGGTTGATGTTTCCATCGGGTGCTTTGACATTGCCTATTTTCTCCACAGGATGTTTTGTATCATCTCCTGTTTGTACCTCATGCTTATTCCTTGGATCTTCTAAATCTGATAGGAGTGCCACATTTCCTGCCACATGATTTGAACAACCTGAATCTATGTAGAAAACATGCTCATCAGATTTACCTTGTGGCATAGCCATGTTCATGATCAATAATGAATCCTCTTTGTTTGAGTCTTCTGTGTAGTTATTGTAGTCTCTCCTTCCTTTGTAGCTTCCTTGATAGTTTGAATGATTGTAGTTGTTGTAGTTGCCATGGTAGTTGTTGAACCTTCCTCTTGAGTAGCCATAACTTCCTCTATTGTATCCTCTGCCTCTTTGATTCCTGGAATTCCTAAAGCAATTTTCAGTTGTATGATTAGTTAATCCACAAATAGAACATGAGTTGGAGTCTTGGGATCTCCCCCTGCCTTGTCTACCTCCTCTTCCTCTACCTCTGCCATGTCTTCCTCTACCTGCATAGTTAGCTTGATATGTACCTGCTTCATCATCCACTTTCTTTGCCTTTCCTTTGTTATCTTTAGACTTGCTTTTATCCGTGTATAAAGCTGAAGATTGAGTACCTTTAGAGCTTTCTCCATTTTTGATAAGCTTTGCCTCTTGAGTAAGTAGTTGTCCAATGAGTGTGTTGAAATCAGGTACATGCATGTCCATGTACAAATCCATAGCTGTGGTGAATGCTTCCCACTTATCATCTGCCTTCAAGCCATTGATGACCTTCCTTACAATTTGCTCTTCATCTATTACCTCTCCAATGCTTCCCAACTGATCCGCTATGTCCTTGAGCTTTGTGACAAAATCAGTCACATTTTGTTTGGGAGCCTTCTTGAGAGTTGTGAAATCCAGCCATAGTTGATGCTTCCTAGCTTTGGTACTTGAAGAAAAGAAAGCTTCAAGTGCATCCCACACTTCCTGAGATGTCTTACAACTTCTAATGTGAGGCAACAAAAAATCTGAGATAGAGTTGAGGAGATAAGACCTTGCAAGTGCATCCTTGGAGCACCATGTGCTCAATCTTTCTTGCTCTTCTTGTGTTGGTTGACTTTTGTTCCTGAAACTTGGCATAACTTCATCTCCAGCCACATAACCATATAAACTTCTACCTTGGAGATAAGCTTCCATCCTTAATGACCAAGCTGAGTAATTACCTCTATCCAATTTGTCAATTGATGAAGGAAATCCATCTGCCATGTTGTCCAACCTTGCTCTGATACCACTGTGAAGAGATGGATAGGTATGTGCTTGAAGATGAAGAATTGCAAAATCCTTGATCTACATCAGCCAAATGAACTCCATAAGTATATGGTGGGCCCTTTTAGCTTGCCAATGGATGTATTAGACACCCTATGTACCTTGGAAGATCACTCTCAAAAAGATAGATCAAAACAGATAAGTTGGAGTTAGCTCATAGGTGAAAACTTGCTATTCTTGGTTCATACACCTGTCCAGTGTTTTACATAATTCTCTGAGCACAGCAGTAATTAGCTCAATTCCTCTTGGGGAAGTCTAGGCAACTTAAAGAGATAACTTTCAAGAGTAATCTCATCAAAAATAATGAACCACACACTGAGAATGAGTTTTAACAAGTGATGACATCATCCCGATTTTCACGGGCTGCTACAGAAATAGACCAGTGAGAAAAACAATCAACATAACTAAAAATGTAGGAATCCAATGATTATGAAAATTTGTATGATTATACTAGACAGTAAGCTGAATCCAACAAGCTTTAAATCACTGAATTTGGATAAGTAACCACTGAGAAATGGCTCTGACAAGGTGAGTGAAAAAGTCGGGTACCTGACAGAGAAGTGAAGATGAATAGACCCTGTTGACTTCAAATGAACATAACTGAAGATTGCAACATCCAAATGACATGAAAATTTGTGAGCATATAGTAGACTTATAGAGCTAACTTTACCAAGTTAAATCACTGAAAATGATGCACCAAGCTTAGAGAAAACATCTCTGCAAGCTGACTGAGAAAACTGAGAGTAATGGCAGTGAGTAGTACACTTCACAAGAACATGGAAAGATGAACTCAAATAATCATGAAAATGAAAGTATATTGCTTGTACAATACAATGACTTACTGATACATGTGTGTGCCTTGTAATCACACCTTGATATGGCATAAAGCTCAGCTCTTGGAGGTCTTCACATAGGTCTCTCTAACCACGACTAAAACTGCCATCTATTTATAGTTGAGTTTGGGAGGCTAACTTCCCTCAATCACTCTCCAATCAATCAATGATTGATTTGATTCTCTACCTACCACAAATCAAGAATTCGTGGCTCCTCTTTCCATTCTTGATCAAGTGGACTCAACCACTTAAGATTCTCTTACTTTTACATTAAGTAAACTCTTCAAAAAATTACAAGAGGTAGTTCACAAGTGAACTTTACATAGTCTTCATTTTAAGGCTTTTTTTATGACTTTGTGGGACTCAAGCCAATACTTAGGCTTGTCATAGACTTTATCCAACAATGACCTCCCCTTTAGCTTTTGGAGACTATAACACACCTCATAAGCTTCAAGTTGATACAATAAAACACCCTATGTGCTTTGGAAGTTCAGTAAGAAAAAGTCTTATTCAAAATAGATAGCTTTGCACATAAGCTAGCTCATAGGACTTGCTATTTATGGTTGAATCATGCAACTTCAAATGCTTGGTGCTCCCAATCTTATTAAAATTGGGTAAGTTCCTCTTAGAGGATGGTGATTTATAGGGTGGAGTTGCTATTAAGCACAATAATTAGATTTATAATCAAGCTATGCTCTACATTAGGGAAAAAATGAGCCCTACAAGGGCCTTTTGGATTAAGGAGTGATTAGAGATGGACCAATGAGAAGAGGGTGGTGGACATAGTCTAGTGTCTTAATCACATAGGCTAGGCATATGCTTCCCTTATTTTTTTGTGGTCAAAGACAAGAAAACCAGGTAGAAATAGTGGCTTTTCTCATTGAAATGGTTATGAATTATTTCTAGCCCTTGGATAGACTCATACATCCAATGGATGAGGTTGAAAGGCAAAAGTCAAGGCATCTTTTCATTTGGGCCCTTCAATTAGGAGGATATCCAATGGATAAGAGATGGTAGAGCCTCAAAAACGTGTCTTTGCATAAGGGCCATTGGATTGGCCATGGAATCAGATGGTGGAGATTGAAATGGGGAAAATAAAGGCGCTCGAAATTGCAGCCATTGGATCAAGAAACCATCCAAGGGTGGAGATTGAATGCCCAAAAGGAGAGAGCATCTTTTGTCCTCCTCCATTGGATGGAGATCCAATCGTACAGCTCACGAAGAATCTCGAGCTACATCAGCCCCATATCCACTTTATCCTTGGATTAGAGTTGATCCAATGGTCCAAGATTGTGTAGAGGGTGTCCCAACACATGCGTAGAGATTCTCCCAAGGTGAAATCATCCCCAAATGTAGGTTATCATTGGATTGAGGTGGATCAAATGGTCAACATTTGTGCAAAAGTGTGCTCAAAATTCGTGAGTATCTCCAAGCTCCCACAACTTGTCAGTCAATCTCTCTCTAGAGCCTCATCCTTCTTAATCTTAGCCATTGATTAAAGCATCCAAAGGTTGCTCAAGTTCCCATTTTGTAATTCAAGCACAAAAGTCTTTTTCCTTGAGAAATCCACTAGTGGTTTTTCATGTCCCTTAATCTCCTAGATTAAGTTTTTTAATCCCTAAAAATTAGGAATCCTTACAAGGCCCATGTAAGGCTCATTCTTTTCCTAATTAATTAGAAGTTTAGCATTGATTGGGTGTTGGTGCTACTTTTCAAGGATGTGTAGAGAATGATCCAGAGAGCTTAAAAACTTTGTTTCTCACAGTTTATAAAACCAAATGGTAGAACGTTTTACACAAAGAAATTAGACACTACTATCTTCCTAATGATCCCTTAATCATAAGCATTGGACATTTTAGGAGTGAGAACTAGCCTCTGCAAGTCAGCACACTTTGAAGAATACGATGCAAGAAAATGAGCAAGTCAGCACACTTTGAAGAATACGATGCAAGAAAATGAGCAAGTCAGCACACTTTGAAGAATACGATGCAAGAAAATGAGCAACAATCAAAGTGAAAATGAAAGTGATTGTATATTGATCTAACATATTGTAGAAATTATTTGGAGTATTTATATAGAATCTTTGGAACCTCCTCATGGATTTGCATGACTTTCACAAACAATTTGAATTAAGAAAACTTGCAAATAGATTTAGGTGAGATTCATTCTCTTTTCCTATGATTTATGAGTTAGAGAATCAAATTCAAAAAGGGTCCTTGTGCCTTTTCAATTTGACAAGCATCACACTTGTTGATCATGTGTTGCTTTGAGATGTTTCGCAGCCTTAGAACATTTTTATCCCATCATATATCCTTCAAGGTTCTTTCATTCACATGAGCAAGTCTCTTATGCCACACTTCTTGCTCACTTAGGCTTTGAGACCAAAGTTAAATAGAGCTCTAAGAGTAATGAGTCTTCAAGTGATTAATCCTCTAATTGGTTTTTGTATTCCCTTTTGTTATGATTTCTATTATTATTATTGTAGTTTTGTCCACCTCTGCCTCTTGTATTGCTAAATCCACCTCTACCTCCTCCTTTTTGTGTTCTTCCATTGAACCATTAATTATAAGTGGTGTGGTTGGTCTTATTACAGATGGCACAAGGTTGGGTAACTTGTCCTTTCTTGTTGTGCTTCTTTGCTCCTTTCTTCTTCCCTTTCCACTTTCACTTGTCTGCATAGTTGGCTTGAGAGATTTATTCATCATCATCCTCCTTCTTTCCTTTATCCTTCTTGTCCTTCTTATGTGTACAAAGGGCAATTGTAGAATTTCCTTCCTTCATATTGTTGTTGGCCTATTGGTTGAAGAGTTATCCAAGGGATACATTGATGTCAAGTGGTTGGACATCCATGATAAGGTCATAGGAAGTTGCAAATGATTGCCATTGTTTGTCAGTCCTAATAGCATTTAGGATCTACATCATGACAGCCTCTTCTCCAATTGAAGCTATTTGATATGCAACCTCCTTAAATTTAGTGACAAACTCAGTAATTGTTTGCTTTGGTGACTTCTTGATTTGACTAAAATCATTCCATAAGTGGTTCTTCCTAGCTTAGGTGTTAGCAAAGAAGAATGTCCCAAGTGCATCCCAGGTTTCTCGAGATGTTTTGCATCCTATAATATGTGGTGACGAGAAATTGGAGATAGAGTTTAAGATATAAGAATTCGCTTGAGCATCTCTTGCACACCATAATGTGATCTTCTTAGTCTCTTCTTGTGTCGGTCCTCCTTTGGATCTTGGAGTAGACATAACTTTATAACCTAATACAATTCCAGAAAGTTTCTACCTTGAAAGTAAGCTTCCATTCTAGTTTGCCAAGCAACATAATTGTTCCTATCAAGATTTTCAATCATTGAGGGAAAACCATCACCCATGTTGATGTAATTCTTATACCTTATGAGTGCTTGATGAATTGAAAGGCTAGTAGAAATCTAATGATGAAAGTGTTGAACTTTGGTTTAGCTAATCAGCACAACACGTGCATTTTAGCTTCTTGAGACTTCAATACACCTCATAATCTTCAAATTTATGCAATAAAAAACCCTATGTGTTTTGGAGGATCAATAAGAAAAAGTTTAATTCAAAATAGATAGTTTTTCACATAAGCCAATTCATAGGATTTGCTATTTATGGTTGAATCATGCAACTTCAAATGCTCAGTGCTCTCAGCCTGAATACAATTGGATAAATTCTACTTAGAGGATGGTGGATTATAGGTTTGAGTAGCTGTTAAGCACAAGAATCAGATTTATAATCAAACTATGCTCTAATTACAAGTTTAGCATTGACTAGGTGTCTTCCCGACTTTTAAGGGATGTGGAGAGAATGACCCCAAGCACTTAAAAACTCTGTTTCTCACAATATATGAACCCAAACGATACAAGAACTTACACACATAAAATAGACACTAATATTATTCTAATGACTGAATCCATAAATACTTATGGATTTTTAGAAGGATGAAAAACCATATGAAGTATCATGACACTAAGGTTCATTCCAAGTAATGACTTTGATTTAATAAAAATCTCCATTCAAGCATGGTGCGATCTTGATGTTTTAACAACTCCCCCTCAAGCTAAAGCATTCTTCAATCTTTAATCATTGATGATTTGAATCTCTACAATTGCTTTGAACCTGCAAAGTATAACTCCATCAAGAGCTTTGGTCATCATATCTGCCCCTTGCTTGTCTATTGGAACAAATAAAACATCATTTTCCTTTTCCAAGAGTTTCTCCCTAATGAAATGATAATGAACTTCTATATGTTTGGTTGTTGCATGGTATAAATGGTTTTCTACTAAAGGCATTGAGCTTATGTTGACTCCAAATATGTGAGGTATGGATCTCACAAGTCATAAGTTTGCATATGAATCCTTTAACCAATTATGGTCAATGCTCTATATTCAGCTTCACTTGAGGATAATGCAACTGTAGATTGCTTCTTAGAACTCCATGACACAAGCTTAGATCCTTCAAAAGCTAGAAATCTTTATATGTTTCTCCTATCATCCTTGGATCCTGCACAATCTACTTTGAGTATAACTTGAGATCCAAATATGATGTATAAGGATATTATAAACCTTCATTAATAGTGCCTTTGAGATACTTGAGTACTCTCTTAGCTGTATCCATATGCGGATTTCTTGGAGAGTGCATGAATTGACTTGGCACTCCTACATTATATGAGATATCTGCCCTTGTATGTGTAGCATAAATTAGTCTACCTACCTGATTTTGATACTCTTTTTTATCTTCAATTTGTTCACCTTCATAAACACTAAGTTTATGATTCGTTTCCATGGGTGTTCCTTTAGCCTTTGCATTATCCATCTTGATTTTAAGAACTAACTCCCATGTGTCCATTTCCTTTAGAGCCTCTATTATAGTGTGTTTGCTAACAAAGGTAGAGTCATAACCATACATTTGAGGTTGTCTACTCTCCCTTGTTGACCTTCTAGGAGTGTGTTTGGAGCATTCTCCACACTCCTGCACATGTGTATCATGCTTGCTACATAATGGATTGAAATGTGAATCAAGATCATAGGGTAAATTTACCTTCTCTTTATCCTCTTCATACCGTGACATATGTTCTTCAAATACAACATCTCTTCTTGTTATTTGTGGTTGGATTGTAGAAGGTGTATCCCATTTGAGTTGAATCATAGCCAATGAACACAACCTTGGTTGCCCTTTCATCCAATTTTCCTCTTATTTGTGAAGGTACATGTACATATGCTAAACAACCAAAAACATTGCAATGACCTAGACTTGGTTTTCTACCATTCTAGTCTTCATAAGGATTCATAACTTGAAGAGATTTGGATTCTTCTCTTCAAGCATAGTCCTTGTTGATCCAACTAGGGTTCTGTTCCTCCTTTTTGCAATACCATTTAATTGAGGAGAGTACCTGGTATCAACCTCCCTTTTGATGCCTTTATCCTACAAATACTCATCAAAATCTTTGGAGAAGTGTTCTCCCCCTCCATCATATCTAAGTTTCTTTAATGATTACCTGTATGATTTTCCACATGTGCTAGATACTTCTTGAAGCATCCAAACACTTCATTATTATTCTTGATAAAGTACAAAATTGTCCATCTATTGTGATAATCAACAAAAGATACATAATACCTTGAGCCTACTAATGAAGGTTGTTGACTTGGTTCCCACACATCAGTGTGTACTAAGTCAAAGAGATTGTTGTGGATGTAGCCTTTGTGGTTGAAAGGTTGTCTTTGTGCATTCCCAAATTGACAAGCATCACAATCGTTGATCATGTGTTTCTTTGAGATGTTTGGAAGCTCTAGAATAGTTTGATCCCTTGATATATCCTTCAAGGTTCTATCATTCACAAGAGCAAGTCTCTTATGTCACACTTCTAGCTCACTTAGGGTTCGAGACCCAAACTTGAATAGAGTTATATTCTTGGTTTCTCTTACTTCAAAATTGAAGACTCTACCATGCTTCTCACCTCTGTCTATGTTCTTAAAGCCTTGAAATGGATCTTCTACATAAGCTCCATGTTGGGTGAACCTAACTTGTAAGCCTTTCTCAACTATTCGGCCTACACTTATTGGGTTTTTAGTTATAGTGGGTACATAGAGAACATTACTTAGAATGTTTGTTCTACCATTGAGAGCTTTGACATTGCAAGTCCTTTTCACATTGTGTTAGGGTTTCTCCAAGTTTAACAAAACTGCAACATTGTCTTCAACATGGTTTAAACAACCAGTGTCTATATAGAACAAATGCTCATCTTCTTTACCTTATTTATGACCTAGATTCATTAAGAGTAATGAATCTTCATTTGATTGATACTCTAAGTAGTTTTTGTAGTCCCTTCTATTATGATTTATTGCTTTTGTTGTAGTTTTGTCCACATTTGCCTCTTGTGTTGCCAAATCCACCTCTACCTCCTCCTTTCTATGTTCTTCCATCAAACCAACAATTCCGAGTGGTGTGGTTGGTCTTATTATAGATGGCACAACATTGGCTCTCTTGTCCTTTGTTTCTATGCTTCTTTGCTCCTTTCTTCTTCCCTTTGCACCTGTCCTTGCGTGCATAGTTGGCTTGAGAGATTTCTTCATTGTCATCCTCCTTTCCTTTATTCTTCTCTTCTTTCTTCTTTGTATAAAGGGCACTTGTAGAGTTACCTTGATAATTATTACCTTCCTTCATGTTGTTGTTGGCCTCTTGATTGAAGTGTTGTCCAAGGAATATGTTGAAGTCAGGTGTTTTCACATCTATACACATAGATGCACAAACAAAACATCTCTCTCTCTCTCTCTCTCTCTCTCTCTCTCTCTCTCTCTCTCTCTCTCTCTCTCTCTCTCTCTCTCTCTCTCTCTCTCTCTCTCTCTCTCTCTCTCTCTCTCTCTCTCTCTCTCTCTCTCTCTCTATCTCTCTCTCTCTCTCTCTCTCTCTCTCTCTCTCTCTCTCTCTCTCTCTCTCTCTCTCTCTCTCTCTCTCTCTCTCTCTCTCTCTATATATATATATATATATATATATATATATATATATATATATATATATATATATATATATATATATATATATATATATATATATATATATATGTATGTATGTGTATGTATGTATGTATGTATGTATGTATGTATGTATGTATGTATGTATGTATGTATGTGTGTGTGTGTACATGTACATGTGCATGTACATCTACATCTACATCTACATCTCTATCTACATCTACATCTACATCTACATCTATATCTACATCTACATCGACATCGACATCTACATCTACATCAACATCTACATCTTGAAGTATTTCGATGGCGATGCACCACAATGTGCTCTCCTTCTCAAGAGCTCCATGACGATATCCTCGGAGTAAAAAATCAAGATCCTAGTGTCGCACATGGTACTCCACATAGAGGCTGCATAATACACAAAAAAACACAATACGCAGGGAGCACGAACACAGACTTCTTAGGTGTTACAAATGCGATCAGAGAACTATATATTTTATTAAAGAATATATACAAAAGTTTTCGGTGGCCATTTGGCCTTTCACATGGACATTACAGTAACAATCTCGCACTAAAGGCCAATATGGCCAAAGTAACTATGCAAGAAAAATGAAGAATGATACAGAATACCTTAGTGTAAGTATACAAACTATACTTCCCACCTGATGGGCATGTTACATAGTATACAAGAGACTATGTAAGATCATGATTCAGGTAACCCCCATCAAGTGACAACAGTGTCGAAAGTTATTCTGTAGTAGAGCTTTTGTCAAAGCATCTGCAGCATTCTCTCGAGTATGAACTTTCTCAAGATGAATGTGCATAGTGGCTAAGCAATCTCTAACAAAGTGATACCTCACCTCAATGTGCTTGGTCTTTGCATGATAGATCAGGTTCTTAGCCAAAGCAATGGCACTTTGACTATCATTGAGCGAACCAGGTACATGCTGAGGTAGACCCATATCACAAGCAAGAGGAGAAGGTCACAATGCTTCCTTACATGCATCACTTGTTGCAACATACTCTAGTTCTGTGGTGGAAACAATTGTACATTCTTGAAGATGAGATCTCCAAGAAATAGCACATCCAACAAAATGAAAATTGTACCTTGATATAGACTTACGATTGTCTACACAACCAGCATAGTCAGAATCCATGTAACCAATAATGGATACTTTTCCTCTACCTAAGCATAGACACTTGTCCTTCGTGCCATTCATATATCTCAAAATCATCTTGACCACTTCCCAATGTTGCTTTCCAGGATTAAACATATATCTGCTCACAACTCCCACTGCAAATGCAATGTGTGGTCTCGTAGCTACCATAGCATACATGAGACTACCAATAGTAGACTAATAAAGAATTTTGGACATGGGTTCTTTTTCCTCATTTGATTTGGGGCAATCATCCTTGCTCAATTTCAAATAT